>QEOT01000422.1:64168-176488 GCA_003123785.1 Pterocarya stenoptera
AACGGACGGTATAACGTAATGCTCTGCATACTATATATCTTGCATTTATTCCTCAAATAATTTCCTTTTACATATATTCGTGTGTGTGTATATATAATATATATACATATCATATATATTTTAAAAATCACATATATTTTTCATGTTTATATCAATCAAAAGGTCTCCTAAATCATTTTCTACTAGAGCCAACTAGGTGAATAACGAGTCCGATTCGATCTGGTTTTGAACATTTAAGAATTGAAGTATCGGTATACACTAGTTTTGAGATTTAAAAAATCAATCTCGCATTGGTTACATCTCTAAACCGGTGCTTTCAATTTTACTGATACTTTCAGTTTTATCGATTTTAATCCGGTTTATTATATATATAATATATAACAATATAACGATAATACTAATATAGAGATAATGCAGTATTAGTATAACTACTAATACCATAGACTATAATGATAATATATAGTTGTTTATATAGGATTTTAAAATTTAATATTATATTAATTAATAATTTAGCATATAATACAAAATTATATCAATATATAATTATATATATTATATTAAAACTCATATATAATATAAAAACTCATATAAAAAATTAAAAACATATATATGAACAGGTTCGGTCTGGTGTTAAAAAAATTGAAAATTAGAATCGGATCAATTTTGAAAAAAATGAACCGATACCTAACCAAACTGATTTAGAACCGGACCCAACCATCTGTTCAATCTGGTTTATCATTTCACCGATTTTTTTTTTCATTCCTAAAGCCAACTGATGAAATTTTCATATATCGATCCTATATTTACTTATTTGTTTTAAAAGAAATATACTACGCTTATATAATACTGCAAATATGATTTATGTCTGTGAAAAATGTGGACATAGTTAAAAGCGTACAGTCCATAAAACACCTAGATAAATGATTAGTCAAAATATTTTGAATTGAATATTAAAATAATTCGGAAAACTAAAAATATTCAATTGACTATCAACGAAAACAAAAATCACGTGGAAGGGTCACCTTTTGGTAATTTTTTTTCATAAAGAAAATGATGAAGACTTGATTGGGTCAGTAGCACCGTAATTGTACTTTTTTGACCATTGGGTCAAGCCTTGGGTGTCAAAATAGGAAAACTAGTTTTTTTCATTTTGTATTTCCGAAAATGTTCGAGGAAAGTGGGTTCGTTTGACTTTTACTTGGTTGGCCAATTCAATGAACAGAAAGGAAAAAAAAAAAACACTATGCACGTTCTAAATTAAGTAACCATTTTCATAATTATATTGACATACCATGAATTGCATAGAAGTTAAGCACATAATTATCGAGGTGATCTCCTTTTTCTTGTATCCAGAAGGCAGAAGTTATCATCTTACAGTTAGCCGTGGCCAATTTATGATTGGTTTTTTGTTTTGTTTCGCTCTCTCTCTCTCTCTATATATATGGTTTCAGTGTCAGCAAGAGATTCTCTGAATCTAGCATTGAAACTTTTGGTCTGGTCGTGTTAGTCAATGTTTTTTCCTCCGAATACTGCAGCCGATATGGGCTGAAGGAGAGAGATCAGACGAATTCTACAGCAGCAGCAAAAGCAAATCTCCACCATCTTATCCTCAAAGAGTTTCACCCGAGATTCTCACAAACCGGAAATCCTTTAGGAGCCTGAAAGCATCGCCGAGTCCGAGTTTGGATTCTGAACTTGAGTCTTCATTGGACGATATTTCGGCCTCTTCTTCTTCTTTATCTTCTTCGGAATCTGAAGCCGAAACCGAGGTGATTGATATTAACAAAGATGATATCTTCACTATGGTCTGATTTACCTATGCAGATACCTAGTTCTAAATGTTCTAGCCCTGTCCTGTAGGAAAAGAACAAAAAACTGGCTTTGTTTGAGCCTAGACAGAACCAAATCAAAAAACAAAAGCGACCCATTTCTGCGGAATCCAGTAGGTATGAGAAAATGAATATTACCCGTCAGTATTGCATATTTAATCAAAATTGTCCTTATATTTGGATTATTTCTGTTTTTCAGTCGCGTCCCTGACAGACTCATGGCAGATTTTGATAACCTGCGTGGTGGTGGAAAGCATACACCTCCCAAGGACTTTGTCTGCCCCATTACTAGCAATCTCTTTGATGATCCGGTGACCCTCGAAACAGGTCAGACATATGAGCGTAGAGCTATCCAGGAATGGCTTGAGAGGGGGAACTCTACGTGCCCAATAACCCGCCAGAAGCTGCAAATTAACAAGTTGCCTAAAACAAACTATGTTCTCAAAAGGCTTATCGCAAGCTGGCAAGAACAGAACATCGATTCTGTTCCAAACCAGTCTGAGAATCCACAGCCTGAGTCTGAGCCAAACATGAAATCAGTAATGCCCTCATCTTCTCCCAATAGTGTCATAAGCCAAGCTACCATTGATGGAACAATGAGTGAGTTGCGACTTGCTATTACCAATCTTTGTATGTCTGAAGTCCTGAAGGAGTCTGAAATGGCTGTCCTCCAAATCGAGCGGTTCTGGCAGGAAGCGAATATGGATGTGGATATCCATTCTATGCTTTCAAGGCCAGCAGTTGTTAATGGGTTTGTGGAGATCCTTTTCAATTCAGTCGATCCTAGGGTGTTGAAAGCTACTATTTTTCTCCTCTGTGAGATGGGGTCCAAAGACAAAGATGTGATTCAGACACTTACCCGAGTTGACACTGATGTGGAATGTATTGTTGCTCTCTTCAAGAAGGGATTGATGGAGGCTGTNAGGTGGAACCAAGAAAGATGAGTATATATCGGGAAGAAGCAATGGACGCTCTCATTTCATGCCTCAGAAATTCAGAATTTCCAACTGCCCAATTAGCAGCAGCAGAGACAATTATGTCATTACAGGGGAGGTTCACTTCCTCTGGTAAACCGCTTACCCGTGCTTTGCTTCTTAAACGTGCTGGTCTTGACAAAAGTTATCAAAGTCTCATGCGAATGGAGCAGCTCAGAAATATTCCTGGAGAATCTGAAGAAACTACGGTGAGCTTCTTTGAAAACTTTGAACGTCCCTGTCTGTGTGTGTGTGCGCGCGCGCGCGCGCGTGCTCGTTATGTGATTTATTTCTAATTAATCTCATCTCTTAACAATTTTTCAGCCACAGGAAGAGGAGAAGGCAGCTGAGGATTGGGAAAGAAAAATGGCATTTGTTTTGGCAAGCCATGAGTTTGGTCTACTGTTTGAGGCTTTGGCGGAATGTATGAAGAGCAGATATGCCTCGTTATGTTCAGCATGCTTTGTCTCAGCAACATGGCTGATACAAATGCTAAGTATTCTTCCGGACACGGGCATACAAGGAGCAGCCCGTGTCTGTTTGCTCAAGCGCTTTATATCAATATTCAAATCTGCAAAGGACGTTGAAGACAAAGCCCTTTCATTGCTTGCTCTAAGCGTATTCATCAATGAACCTGGTACGTACCAATATTGAAAACAAGAAATGCTTTTTTATGTATCAGAAGTTTTTGTGCGACTCTTACAGTAGTTGTCAACTCATGTGATCCACATACAGTACATGCTTAGAAAGCTTGTTTTTTAAGATGGAACATACATGTGTTCTTTATCACCCAGAAGCACTGTTGCCATATGCGGAAATTATTTGGTAAGATTATTGCAAAAACAAATCGGAAATCTGTTCTCAAAACCAAACTTGTGCTATTCTGATTAAACATATGTTGTCTTAGTGAATAACAGGAGATGGATCCAGTGTAAATGCTCCTATGATGGAGAATGTCGAAATATTTATAAGACTTCAGATGTCATCTAAGTGATCTTTATAACATAAACATTGTACTTTTTGGGACCTAACTATAATTAAATATGTGAACATCCTTGAAATGTGAATTTCAGAGGGGCTGTGCGACCTAACGTCCTCCATGAAGGAAATTACGAAAGGTCTGAGAGAACTTAAAAAATTGTCACCCTTGGCATCTCAAATGTTGAAAGTTTTCTCCAAAGGAAGTGGCTCTTGTTCTGTAAGTTTGTTCTGCTTTCCTTGTGTGTCTATTCCAGCAAGAAGGACTACCTTAACAAGGATGTCTATTTATGTTTGGGAGCAGGACTTCTGGAGTCATAAAGAATTAGTTCAAGTAGACTGCAGCGAGAATGGAGAAGTTCTGTCAATAGCATGCTTCAAAGACAAGATATTTTCTGGCCATTCAGATGGAACTATAAAGGTAATGGTCCCTACAAGTTTGGTCAGGACGGTTTTCGTTAATTTATTTATGCAGAAATGTACGCGCGCATATGTTCAAGCTGTACAGCCTAAAAAAATCACTAGATCAATATCACATTATTGAACATGATTATTTTTCATATGTATGTAACTAGCACAGAAACCATGTGGTATCCTACACACCACCTACCCTTATCCTTCTCATATGGGGTATTACAATCTACTCCCCTTAAATTCCCGACGTCCTTGTTGGGCCAGTCTGTCATAGGTGGCACTGTTCAAGTCCCACATTTCTAGTTGGGATAGGTTCTGATACCATTTATAACGCTATAATGAAAGCCCAAACCACATGGCCTATACTCTAAAAGGACTAGTCCATGACAATTGAAGCCCCATTAGAACCTTATAAAGAGTAAGAAATTCTCCTTCCCAAGTAATGTGGGATCCCATACATCACCTACCCTTATCCTTATTATATGAGAAATCACAACATGAATCCCTATATGCTCCTTTAAGATACTGTTTTTCTTCATTTTTAATGGTGGTATAAGTATTGCTGAATTTATGCCGACTGGCATAATTAGAGTAGTAGAGGATATATCAGATCTCACAGATCCTAAATGCTCTTCAAGATACATTTTTTCTTCATTTAGAATAGTCGTGGAAGAAACAAGCCTCAATTGTTCCTCTAATTGTTCATGTGTTGTGCTATGAATCTCCCTGTTCCTAGATTGTGAACATTTTGCCCAGAAAAACAAACGAGTTCTCCGAAAATAAAAGAACAAAAGAGTTCTCAATGAAGAGTTTGAGAATAAACAAGCTATGATTGCTTCCCCATTTCTTATTTATCATGCTTCCTAAATTGCATTGTGTAGAGTTCTATGAAATTTGATTTGATGGCATTCTATTCTGAAATTCTGAAGGTCTGGACTGGTAGAGGTAGCATTCTTCATCCTATCCAAGAGGTTCGAGAGCACACCAAAGCAGTTACGGCTTTAGCAATTTTGCACCCTGGAGATAGACTATACAGTGGTTCACTAGATAGAACAACAAGGGTATGCAATTATAATTCTTCTATCTCAATTATTCAACTTCGACCTGAAGGTTTTATTATTTGATATGAGCAGGTTTGGGCTGTTGACAATGAAGTAATGCATTGTGTGCAAGTACATGATATGAAGGATCAGGTTCATAGACTAGCTGTTGCCAATAGCATTTCATGCTACATTCCACAGGGAGCTGGTGTCAAGGTACCTACCATATAAGGCATCCATTGAAATTTGGTGCTAGGGATTCTAATTTCTAATCAAGCCAGGCTAGTCTCATTGCCATTTCATAAAACTGCATGAAAGAAAGCACCCTCACTGTTCTGTTTACTTTCTTTGTTTGTTTTGGCCAAGTACATTTACAAGTTTATTATAGAGCTAGTGCTATATCTACTTTAACTGGAACTTTCGTTGAAGTCAGTGGAAAGTGCTGATTCCAAGTACTGTTAAGCCAGGCTATGCATTTTGATGTTTGCATTCTCGGCTTATATCTTCAAAATGTAATTGGAAACGTGACTTTCTATTGTTTTTGTAGATTCACTCATGGAATGGAGGATCCAAGTCTTTAAATACAAGTAAATCTGTCAAGTGCTTGGTGCTTGTACGTGGAAAACTATATTGTGGATGCCATGACAATAGCATCCAGGTACATGGCGTTCTTCCATGTGGTGCTGCTATCTGCATCAAGCTAGTAATAGTTTATTTTCCAGTATTTGTTCTGATTATTGAATTTTCATGGTCTTTAGGAAATTGACTTGGCAACAGAAACACTCAGTACCATTCAGAGTGGTTCTAGAAAACTATTAGGAAAAGCAAATTCTGTCAACGCAATTCAAGTTCACAATGGACTGATATATTCGGCTAGCTCTCCCTTAGATGGAGCAGCTGTGAAGGTATCTTGCAGAAAGCATGATCTAACCCAGCTTTTATTATCACATTTCCTTCCCTTAAACTGTTCATCGCATTAGTTAGTTCTTGTTCCACGGTTGAAAAAAGTAAAAAGAAAAACCAAAACATTCATTCTGAGAGCTGGAAAGAGCATAATTTGTTCAACTTTTTAGGTTTTTTTGAACCATATTTTAGGTTCATTTTTTCTTTACTTTTGTTCATTTTGTCAGCAATAACAAGAAGCATCTGAGCTGTAGTTCTTGAAATGTTTTTCCTAGTTACATCCAAATGTTCATTGAAATATCAGCATTTGAACTTAGTTTCAAGAATAAATTCAATTGGGAGGTAATTTTTCAGTTCTTAATGTTGATATATTTATTATCTATTGTAAGATATGGAATGCTTCAAATCATAGTATGGTCGGATCATTGCCAACGGTGCTAGATGTGCGGTCCATGGCCATAAGCTCGGAGTTAATCTATCTAGGATGCAAGGGAGGAATCGTCGAAGTTTGGGGTAGGGAGAAGAACAACAGAGTGGAAACGCTACATAGTAGCAAAAATGGCAAGGTGAATTGCATGACTCTTGATGGCAATGAAGAAGTTTTGGTAATTGGAACAGCAGATGGCCAGATTCAGGTAAACAATCTCTTTCCTTCAGTCTCTAAATAAAGAAATAAACCGGTTTGTAAACAAAGTGTTCTCTATAATAGAAAGAGACGCAAACAAGAAATAAAGTAATTTCATGTTTGTTGCCTTTTAATGTTGAGTATCAAAGCCTCTCTGTTTGTTTGCAGGCATGGGGACTCAGCTAGAAATATGAGGAGCTATGAACTTTGGGGAACAGTTTTGGGTAAAATAATGACTGGAAAGCTAAAAACAACTTGTATTCTTTGCACCTTCTAATAGTACATAACATCAAAAGCTTTGGTAATTTCAATATTTGTTGCCTTTGAGATTTATTCCTGAAAATGTATATAGCTCGAACGAAATAGTGGAATATTTTTCAGATGCAGTCCCTTCAATTGTAAGATCTGTATGTAGCACTGTACAGAAACCGACCTTTATGCATTTATATGACATTTTGGAAAATTAAGAAGTGAGAAGATCGAGTGGCATGAAGCATTTGCATTTATCTATTAATCCCAAGTGGCAATGATCTAGACAGAAGCTAAAATCTTATTTAAACAGTTTTCCCAGACTATTTTTGACGTTTCCAGCAAATTAAATAATTTCTTTGTAGCACAAATCATAATCAGATAAAAGAAGATCAAATATAAATTAAACTTTGTATCAGATTAAAGTACTCTAAGAAACACAATTAAGTCAAGTAAATCCGAGCTCAACCCAGGCCGTGATGATCATGCATGTATGTACGCTAGCTGCATGGGTATAAAATCTGTCGAAATAGGAGGAAAAGTAAAGAAATGCATGGTTTTCAGAGTTTAATGAATCCGACCAAAATCTTGTTCTCTCAAATGGTTGTGCCGACACTAATGTTTTTTTTTTTTTTGGAAAAGAACGTACATGACAGCTTCTTTGGGATAGATTATCGATCCCCCAACATTTCCTTACACGACGATAACCTCTATGAAATATATATTCAAGGACACTGTCTACAGACGATTGAACTCGATCGGCCAATATGACAAAACATAACAAACCAGAAACTTAGGCCCTCGATTTGGGTGTGAGAAAAAGTCTCTCCTCTCTCCTACGGAATGGGAGCATGAGGTGGAGTAGTGGGTCCACTAGATTCTAACAGAATTTAGGTGGTGTCATGTGAGAGTGCGGGGTGGTGGTGCGTGAGTGGAAGAGTGACAGAGAGTGAGTGGAGTACCGTGGAGGAAGGTTCTGAGAGTGCCTGCTGCCAGGAGAAGGTAGGAAAATACAGAAAAAATTAGAAAGAACAGCTCGAAGAATGAAGGATTTAGAGGAGAAATGGAACAATGATCTGCATCTGCTGGAAGATGAAGAAGCTGCTATAGTCTTTGATGAAGCTGTTGGAGAGGAGATTTCCTACAAAGGAGAATGTAGCCTAGTGGGAAAAGTGTGCATGGACAGAACTATTAGCAAGGAGGTGTTAGAGAACACGATGAAGAAAGTGTGGAAAATAAGTAAACCTGCAAAGTTTCTAGAAGTAGATACAAATGTATTTACTATCACCCTTGCAAATCCAGTAGACAAATACCGTGTTTGGAGTGGAAGACCGTGGTCATTTGATTACCATCTATTTGCACTGAAACATTTTAATGAGGATACACAACCACAAAAGCTGAGGTTCATGCACGAGCGTATCTGGATTCAATTTCATAATTTGCTATTGTCTTGAATGAAAGAGGATAGAGGGAGGCAGTTAGGTAATACCATTGGAGTGGTGGAGGAGGTGGATGTGAAAGAGGATGGCAGTGGATGGGGAAGACATAGATCTTCAAAAACCACTAGCTAGAGGCGAAAATATCAATGTGAAATGAGAGAAGCTCTAGATTCCTAAAAGGTACGAAAAGTTACCTAGATTTTGTTTCTCTTGTGGTTGTTTAATTCATGGGAAGGGAGGCTGTGTAAGCAAAAGTGATGGGGCTGAACAATATGGGGTATGGTTATAAAGAGTAGATATGAAAAAAGGAGAAAAAAAAATAAGAAGAGAAGGGGAATCTGTCAATTTAAAAAAGAATAATGTAGGAGGGAAGGGTTGGCATATTCAGGTGGAGGAAGATGAAGTAGGAAATAAAGAAAAAGGAAAAAAGGGGTTAAACGGGGGGAAAAGCTACTGTGATGGGAAAGGGTTGAGTGAGGCTGAGCCTGAGGAAAGAAGTGTAGGGGAAAAAGAGAAGGAGGGTAGATTAAATGGGGAAGTGATAAGTAAGAAGCAAGTAAAAGAAGTAAAGAAAATAATAAATGGAGAGGGAGCAGTGAGGGAAGTGATAAGGAATGAAGAGGAGATTATAACTAAGGTAGAGAAGCAAAAGGGAGATTTGAATGAAACAATACAGGAATTAATTATCAAAAAGGATGAATGGAAGAGAGGGACAAGAGAAAAATGGAAAAATGTAATAAACATTGGTGAATGTTATGTTAAAAAAAGAAGGTGAAGGTGAGGAGGGAAGAGAAACAAAAAGGCTGAAAGGAACAAAGCTCAGTAGGAGTGGTGATGAGGAGGATAACAATTCCTTAGAAAGCATGGTGGTGGCTGTTTAATAGCCCCACCATTCTCAATGAGCATCCTTAGTTGAAACTGCCAAGAGTTTGAGAATCTTCGAACAGTTCAAGACCTTTGCCTTATGGTAAAGGAAAAAGACACAGATGTGATATTTCTAATGGAAACTAAGCTGGAAAGTGAGCAATGTGTGAGAATGAAGAAGAGACTTAGCTGTGAGGGATGTTTTGTGGTGG
Source organism: Pterocarya stenoptera (assembly GCA_003123785.1). Taxonomy (NCBI): domain Eukaryota; kingdom Viridiplantae; phylum Streptophyta; class Magnoliopsida; order Fagales; family Juglandaceae; genus Pterocarya; species Pterocarya stenoptera. The sequence goes on from QEOT01000422.1 coordinate 73,696, forward strand.
AACCATTGGGAAAGAATGGAGGATTAACTCTATGGTGGAATAACAGAGTTGAGGTAGAGATACTAAACTTTACACAAAGGCATATTAGTGCCTGGATTTCAGAAGAGGGTGTAGGGGAAAGGTGGCTGATGACTGGCTTTTATGGCCAGCCTGAAACTAACAGAAGAGATGAAGCTTGGAACTTGTTAAAATCTTTAAAACCAAGGTCCAATCAAGGGTGGTGCGTATTAGGGGACTTCAATGAAATTATTTCAAATGATGAGAAGATGGGAGGTAGGCTAAGATCAGAGAGACAAATAGAAGGGTTCAGGGCTGCACTAGAAGGGGGGAATTTATTTGATCTTGATTGGAGATAGAATAAGTTTACATGGAGTAACAAGCATAAAGATGAGACATTTACAAAAGAAAGGTTAGATAGGCCAGTGGCCAATTCAAAATGGTCACAAATGTTCAATGATCACTGGGTGGAAGTGTTGACAGGTAGAAGCTCAGATCGCAAGCCAATCCTTTTGACAATGAAGAAGAGAGGTGAAAAGGTTTGGAGGAAGAGAAGAGTTTTCAGATATGAGGCTAGTTGGGCCAAGGAGGAGGGTTGTAAGGAAGTTATTAAAGGGCTTGGCATACAATGCAAAGAGATATGCAGAATCATAAGATATAGGCTAAGTTAGAGTCATTTAAGGTAGCCCTTCAAAGGTGGAGTAGACAGATCAATTCAGACAGAACAAAAGAAATAAAAGAGAAGTTTGATTTACTAAAATAGCTTCAAGATGCAAAGAGGAGATATAATGTTGAAGATATTAAAAGGGTACAAAGGGAGCTAGGGGCACTGCTTGAAAAGGAAGATCTTAAATGGAAACAAAGGGCTAAGAGAAATTGGTATGCAATGGGGGACAGAAATATCAAACTTTTTCATGCTTGTGCATTACAGAGAAGAAGGAAAAATGTTATTAAAAAAGTCATGGATGAGCAAAAACAAATGTTCAACAATCAAGAAGACATTGAAGGGGCTTTCAATAACTATTTTAAGAATTTGTTTACCTCAACAAGGCTAGGCCAAGTTCAAAAGACATTGAAGAATGTATGGAGCAGATGGAGGCTCGAGTTACAAGTGAGATGAATGGTAGATTGGTTAGGCCAATCTGCAAATTGGAAATAGAGGCTGCCATCCGACAAATGGGTCCTTTGAAGTCACCTGGCCCAAATGGCTTCGGTGCTTGTTTATACCAAAACCATTGGGACACAATAGGTGAGGAGGTATGCAATGTAGTGTTAAGCTTTCTTAATGGTAACTCTCTGATTTCTGCAATTAACTTTACTTATATAGCACAAATCCCCAAAATAAAGAGCCCCTTATATGTTACTGAGTACAGGCCAATCAACCTTTGTAATGTCATTTACAAAATTATTTCAAAAGTGCTTGTAAATAGGCTGAAAGGTGTTTTATCAGCTCATCTCATCCAACCAAAGTGCTTTCATACCTGGAAGGATTATTACTGATAATATAATGGTCGCATATGAGGTTCTACATACTATGAAGGTGAGAAAGAAAGGCAAGAAAGGAAGCATGGCCATCAAACTTGATATGTCAAAGGCATATGACAGAATTGAGTGAGTCTATTTGGAAGCCATAATGAAAAAAATGGGTTTTTACAGTGAGTGGACACAACTAATCATGAATGTGTCTCTTTTGTTACGTACTCAGTTTTGGTCAATGGAGAGCCAAGAGAATAAAATCTATCCAACAAGGGGATTAAGGCAAAGGGATCCATTATCTCCTTACCTGTTTATAATGTGTGCAGAAGGGCTTAGTGCTTTACTAAATAAATTTGATCAGCAAGGTGATACTAGAGGAGTTTCAGTTGTGAAGGGGGCTGAGAATCAATCATCTGCTATTGTGTTCTATTTGGCAGGGCCAATGTGGAAGAAATGAAAGGGATACTTAGCACATACGAGAGAGCCTCTAGTCAGTTTCTAAATAAGGATAAGACAACCATGTTCTTTAGTTCAAACACTGCTTCTGAGACTAGAAGAAAGATTCTGAGGGAAGGTGGGGATATGGTGAAAGGGAGTTATGAGAAATACTTGGGGCTTCCTACTATAGTGGGTAGTTCAAAGTATCACAGGCAGAAGATAAACAATTGGAAGAACTCATTCCTCTTGAGTGCAGGAAAAGAAATCATGATAGAAGCTGTTTTGCAAGCTGCCCTTTCCTATACCATGAGTGTTTTTAGGCTACCAAATAAGCTCTGCACATAACTGAATGAAATGCTAGCTAAGTTTTGGTGGGGCAACAAGCAAAGAGAAACTTGTATACAATGGAGGAGTTGGAAGAAAATGGGGCAATCAAAAGGAAAGGGAAGGCTGGGTTTCAAAGACATGGAGAATTTTAATACAACTTTGTTGGCAAAATAGGGTTGGAGATTATTGCAGAACCCTTTTTCTCTAACTGCCAAGATCTATAAGGAAAAATATTTTAGACATTCCACTTTATTGGAGGCAAAACTGGGTTACTCACCTTCACTGATATGGAGGAGTGCTTGGAGTTCTTTGGGTTTATTGAAAGAGGGATTAAGGTGGAGGGTGGGTGATGGCAATAGGATTCAGATTTGGGGCCATAAATGATTCCACTCCATCTTCCTTTTGTGTGCTGTCTCCAATTACAATTTTGAAAGGAGATGCAAACGTTAGTGAACTTATAGTTGAGGACAAGAAGGAATGGAATGAGAACCTAATTAGATTTATTCATGAGAGAAGCTGATCAGATCTGTTGCATTCCCTTAAGCAAAAATGAGGTGGAAGATAAGTTGTTTTGGAGGCTTACTAGTAAAGGCTTGTTCAGTGTGAAAATTGCTTATTACTTAGAACAAGAAAGATAAAAAAAAATGGCACAAGGGGAGTCTTCTAGAGGGGCAGAGTCCGAGGGTCGATGGAAACGAATCTACCTAGGAAGATGAAATTGTTAATGTGGAGAGCAGGTAATGACTTGTTCGTTACAAAAAAAAAAATTTATTTGTTAGGAAAGTTAGTGATGATTCAAAGTGCCCAATATGCCTCCAAGAGGATGAATCTGTAATGCATGTTCTTTGGCATTGCTCTGCTGCAAATGATGTATGGGTTGGGTTTTTAAAGACAGTGCAGAAATGGAAGACATAAGAAGAAATGGATTTACTAAGTTNTCAAAAAGAAGTTCACTAGTCCAAGCTGTGTCATCAGATAAGCAAATGATGCTTTGAATGAGTTTCAACAAGTTCAGGTTTTGTCAAAGGGATAGGAGGGGAATAAAAGTGTAGTGGGAAGGAGAAAAGATGGCTTCCACCAGAACAAAATATGGTAAAGGCTAACTAGGATGCTGCTTTGGATGTTAAAGCAAGAAAAATGGGAGCTGGTGTTATAATCAGGAATGAAAAGGGAGAGGTAATCGCAACTTGTCATGATCAAAAACAAAATGTGGTAGAACCAGCTCTAGCAGAGTGTTATGCTTTGAGAGAAGCAATGGATTTTGGTAGGGACCTTAATTTTGACAAAGTAACTTTTGAGGGTGATCCACAAGTTGTTATAAACGTAGTGAATGATCCAGTTGAAGACCTATCTTACAATGGTAGCATTATTGAAGAGATGAAGATGGTGCTCAAAGGTTGGCAAGGATGGACAGTCTAATATTCACATAGAGATACTAATGCAGTAGCTCACAAGCTAGCAAAAGCTACTTTACATTCTAAGAGGAGAAAGTGTGGATAGAAGAAGCTCCAATTTTTGTTCTAAATAGTTTACAGATTGATAAACATTGTATTGATCAAACTGTTTGTATGAATGAATGAGGAATGGTTTATTTCCAAAAAAAAAAAAAAGGACACTTTCTGTAGACAAGACCATTAATTTGATTGTAGTAGGGAAGAAAAAAAATGAAGAATTCATCAGAGCAAATGGAAATGAAACCAAACCAACAACATGTTACAAGCAAAAAGGGTGGCCTTAGAACCATGCCTTTTATCATAGGTATGTACGTACTTGATCTTCATATTTAATTTGTTTATATCTTATCACCTGCATATGCATGCAATAATATCCTCAACTTTCTGGGGCAAAAACTGGTACAAATCGTGTAGGTTTCTTTTTATAAATCTTGTCGCCAAATTGATCAATCTTCTTCGTTATCTTTGATCATAAATTTCTTGTACATTATATATATACATATATATATGTATATGTATGGATCATGGTTTCAAAATTCTTACAAGTTATATTTTTTGGCAGCTAATGAGACATTTGAAAAGGTGGCGACGATAGGGATTCATTCGAATATGATAATTTACATGACGAGTGAATATCATATGGATTAGTTGGCCAGAGCAAATGTATTGTATCTGTGGTCTACCATATCTTATTTCATGCCTCTCATTGGAGCTTCCTTTCTTATTCCTACTTGGGTCAGTTTCGAGTGATTTCATATGGCACATGAGTTATTAGCCTACTTGTAAGTCGTCAAATTTATTATTTTTGTTTTTCTTCTAATTGTAAGCAAATTAATATAATTTCATTCGTTACATTATTTTTATGTTTGCTAGGTCTTTAATTTCAAACAAGAGTGTGTTTTGAAGCAACTTCAAGAAAAGAAAAGATCTATATATATATTTGACGGCCCCAAAAATCTGTGAACAGAAGATCATGAGAGTCGTCATATCACTTTATACCAATGTGATACCTTCAACAGTACATGAAATCTGGTACCCCAATCCTATATCCATATACATCCTGAGTATGGGCGGGTAGGTAAGCAAGTTATCGACTTGGGTTTTATTCGGGCCAATGACCATCTCTGAAATCCGATTATTTGGATTCTGAGCTGGACAGAAAAAAATAAAAAATAAAAAATAAAAAAAATAAAACCTTTGATAAGCAGTCATGGCTTGTCGTGGGTTTTGGAGTTCCTATAGGGCTCATGTTCTTCTCTGCTATTATGTTTTTGTTGGGTTCTTCTCTTTATATCGTATGTAGTAAGTGAAAATAAGAGCTTGTTTATTGGATTGGCCCAAGTGATTATGGTACCTTCACAAATCCTTAAAATCCCACCAAATCATTAAATCCTTTGGAGATTCTTTAGGTTTTTGAACAAGGCCTGCATCATTAGAAATCCTGAAAAGCATATGGATGCATAGGGCTTGGCCTTGAATTCGTGGAGTCTATGCGCAACTTCCCAAGTAGAAGAGTTGAAAGCACTAATCAAAGTTCTCCCCATTTGGTCTATTGGTATAATGGTACTGTGACACTAAACCAACAAGTATTTTTCATCCTCCAAGCAAGCTCCATGGACAGAAACATCGTCAACGAGTTCAAAATCCGACCAGCCTCCTACAACGTATTTGAATTCGTTAGCATGGCAGTAATGGCGAAAATCTATGATCTAGTTTTAGTTCCCTTGCTGTCAAAGTTCACAACAGTGGCATGGTCTTAGCCTGATCAAAGCACGGATGGGAATTGGAGTGGCACTCAAATGTATGGTCACTGTGGTGTCAGCAGTAGTAGAGAACAAATGTAGAAATGTAGCAATCACAAAGGGCTTAGACGATAATCCCCATGATCTAGCACTCATGAACATTGTTGCAATGCGGCTGGTCCCACAGCACTGTCTGTATGTAAAGAGTAAAAGAATGAAAATGCAAAACAGGTGTTTGAGGAAAGGTTAGAAAGATATATTTCTATTGAAAAGAATTTACAAGTATATGAAAAGCTGCCTTTACAATAGTCTAGTGGACTTATTTATACAGCTACTCAAAATAAAGATGAATTTCTTTTGTACAGAATTCTATTGTAATTTAGTTACTAATCTTGGGACCACCAGTATCAATTCTATTAGTGCAGAGTGAGTCCAAATGCTTCCAGAATTCCATTGTAAGATTCCTTTTGAGGAGATGAGTCAGCTGCCTTAATAGTACCCTGCGATCCAAGCTCAACAGGACAAACGCTAAGATTGGATCGTAATTGTGCAAATCGAGCTGCTAATAATGGCTTGGTGAAAATATTTACAAATTGATCTTTACTTGACAGAAAAGAAACTTGAAGAGATTTAGATGCCACACGTTCTCGAACAAAATGATAATCAGTTCTACATGTTTAGTACGAGCATGCATAATGGGATTAAGAGTTAAATAAGTGGCATCCAGGTTATCACACCATAAAGTTGGAGGATCTTTGAGAAACAATCCAAGTTCTTGTGAAAGAGATTGTAGCCAAATGAGTTCACAAGCAATATTTGCAACTGCTTTGTATTCAGCCTCAATGGAGGACCTGCAACCGTAGGTTGTTTCTTAAAGCCTCAAGAGAGAAGGTGAGACCAAAATAAATATAAAACCCACCTATGGACTTATGATCATCAGGACAACCCTCCCAGTTTGCATCGAAGAAGGCCAACAATGTTAATGAAGAAGATGAACTAAAATGAAGGCCAAAGTTGTGTGTATTGTTTAAGTACCGAAGAATTCTTTTAACGGCCTACTAGTGGGGCAGTTGTGGATAGTGCATGAATTGACAAACCTTATTGACAACGAAGAAGATATCTGGCCTTGTGAAGGCCAAATATTGTAGGCTGTCCACTACACTGTGATAAAGCTGAGGGTCCTCAAAGGAGAATCCTTCAATGCAGTGAACCTAGCTGTGGAAGACATAAGGGTTGCAATTGATTTGGATTTGTGTATATTTGTATGCAACAACAAATATGTGATGTATTTGTACTGAGAAATAGACACACCCATGGCATTTCTAGTGACCTCTATACCCAGAAGGTAGTGTAAAGGACCAAGGTCCTTCATAGGGAAATAGGACCAGAGAGCAGGAATAAAATCAATGATAAACAATTTATTTGAACTGGTGACAACAATGTCATCAACATATACTAAAACATAGATGCAATCAGAATCAACAGTTTGAATAAACAACGTTGAGTCAAGTTTTGAGCAATGAAAACCAAGTAACACTAACTGATCTATAAGCTTAGAAAACCAGGCTTGTTTCAAATCGTAAATAAATTTAGTCAACTTATAGATGTGAGAAGGAAGGTCGGGATTCACAAACCCAGGTAGTTGCTACATGTACACATACTCTTCAAGGTCACCATGTAAAAACACATTCTAGATGTCCAGTTGGTGCAACAACCAGTGGGAAGTAGTTGCAAGAGATAGTATGAGTTGAATGGTAATGAGCTTGACTACAGGACTAAAGGTGTAGTCAAGCCCTAGTTGTTGATGGAAACTCTTGTCCATAAGGCGTGCCTTGTGACGTTCAAGGGTTCCATCAGCCTTACGCTTTGGTTTGAGAACCCATTTCGAGCCAAGAACGTTGGTATTAGAGGAAGGGGGCACCAAAATACAAGTATGATTCAGGAGTAAGGCCTGAAATTCAGCCACCACGATCGCATGCCATTCAGGCCATTTCAAGGCCTCAATATACGATGATGGTTCCTCTGGGATGGAAGAGGAGACCGTGAAGGAAAAAAAGGGCTTGGACTAAGGCCATGGTATTGTACCATCTATGCGAAGACGAGGACAATGGATCTGAGATTTGGAGCTAGTGATCATGGGATGAAGATGAGTATTCAGGAGAGTAGAAGGAGATGGAGCTGGGGGAGGATGGGATGACGCGATTCGGTAGAAGATTTTTTAGAAGGTGAAGACAGTGGGGAAGAAACAGGATGAAAGCTACAGTTTTTCGAAGAGATTGAAGTGTTCTGGTTGAGTGGGGAAGGATAATTGGGCAAAATGAAAGGGAACACAGGATGAGGACCTGGGTTAAGAAGATTAGGGCTTAAGGGATGAGGGCTTGATGATGGGCTTAAGGGCATGGACTTGTTGTGTTAGGAAACGGTGGCCCAGATATGGAAATGGAAGGTGAGCTGGGCAGAGAAGACATGGGAGACGAGATTTGGGGTGTGGAAGATGGGTTGGACGACGGAAGGGAGGTAGGCTTAAAAGGCTTAAAAGGAAACTCTGTTTCAGAAAATATGACATCACGAGATTTATAGGTGCAACCCATAGGTAAATGTAAACATGAATATCCCTTGTGATTTGGGTTGTGGCCCATAAACACATAAATATGAGACCTAAAATCAACTTTATGACAGTTAAATGGTCTCAAATTGGGCCAACAAGCGGAGCCAAATTTGTAATTTGGATCTTATTGAAATAAAATTTGAAAATGAGACTCATTTTGAAGGAGAGGTGTGGGCAGGCAATTAATTAAGTAAATGGCAGTTTGAAATGCTTCAACCCAGTATTTGTGGGGAACAAATGCGTAAGCCAAGAGAGACAAGCCAGTCTCAACAATGTGACGGTGACGTTTTTCAACGGTACCATTTTGGGCATGGGAATATGGACATGTTACTCGATGATAAATCCCAAAATTTCTTAGTATGGAATTAAGGGGGAGAAATTCACCGCCCTAATCTAATTGTATGGATATGACATTAGTGGAAAATGTATTACTAACGTATCGCAAAAAAGCTATAAAATTTGAAGAAACATTTGATTTTTCTTGAATTGGAAACATCCAGACATATTTTGAGAAGTCATCAATAATTGAAAAATAAAAAAGACATCCTAGTGAGGACAGCACAGCTGCTGGACCCCAGACATTTAAAAACAACAGTTGAAAGGGCTGCGTAGACCGAGAGAGGGAAANACTAAAATACGGGGTGTTACAACGGATGCCCAAGAAGAGCATGCCAAAGTTGAGAGGTGGTTCTTTCGCCTATGAAGGCTTGAGGAGACTCAGTGACTGGGGCAAATGCTTCCATGCTGGTTGAAGCCATCGATAGGACATAGAGTCCATCTCTAATGGGACCCTAAAGAAGTTCCACCCGAGTGCTAGAATTCTTCACAAAAAAAAAAAGAGTGAAACTCAAAAAATGCTAGATTATCCAAGCAGAGTTTACAGACAAAATTAAATTCTTTATGATCAAAGGGACATGAAGAATCTTATGAAGAAGGTAATTGCCAGAAGACGAGGAAATTTGACTGGAGCTGATGTTCTGTATTGGAAGGGTGGATCCATCTCGTATGCAGACTTGATCAGGGCCTTTATATGGTGTAGAGTCTAGTGTAAGGTTTGAAAAATTAGAAGTGAAATGATGCGTGGCAGTGGTATCGGGAAACCATGAAGTGGGCGAAGGGTTTGGAGAGGGAAAAGTAGTGAAATTAGCTTGAAGTGAAGGGGTGGTGGTGGCTGATTTGTGTGAGTGAAGCAATGATAACAAGAGAGGGCAGTGTGCCTAGGTTTTTGACACACTTGGTAGAGAGGATGGGTATCTGGGCGAGAGAAGAAATTGGGTGGTTGACCACCACGACCACGTTCACAAAGCCCACCACGGGAGAAAGTATTTTGGCCTCTGTTTGAGTTATTAGGTTAAAAAGGAGGTCGAATATGAGCAGCATGTGCGGCAAGTGGGGTACCAGCAAGGAGTGACTGATGTTGGTGATTCAAACGAGCTTCAAGATTCAAGAGGAAGCTATAAATCTGTTGGGAAGAATGGGCATCTGATCAAGTTGTAATGGCTGTGAGTACGGACTCATAATCTGAGCCGAGACCAGCCATGAGGTAAATAGAAAATTAAAAGGCAAAGATGGGGTGACTTGCGGCACCAAGGGATTTAGCAAGGGAGGTTGCTTTGTTATAATATTTAGAGATGCTTTCAGAGCCCTTCTTATGGGTTGCAAGTTGGAATTGTGTTTGAATGACATGAGCTGAAGACTGGGCAGTGTATAAAGTTTGCAAGGTGGTCCAAACTTGTTGTGATGTAGAACAATCTAAAACATGAGAGAGTATTGTATTTGTAAGAGAGGAATTAAGAGCTGAAATAATAAGTTGGTTTTGTAAGAGCCAACAAGAGTAATTGAGATTTGGCTGATCATTTATGGTGGGAGGAGGAGTGGGGATAGTGCCATCAACATAACCATACAGCTGATGGCCTTAAAGGAATGGAGTGATCTGTGCTCGCCATAGAAGGTAGTTGTTGATGGTGAGCTTGAGAGTGACGAAATGAAAGGCAGGTGTGGCTATGGAGGTGTTGAGGGGTGGTGGGGAAGAAAGTGATGATGTTTCTGAGTTTTGACTGTTGAAATCCATTTTGTATTGAGAAGGAAGAATGAGCGTGAGCTTTACTGGCTCTGTGATACTATAAAGAGTAAAAGAATGAAAATGCAGAGTAGGTGTTTGAGGAAAGGTCTGAAAGACATAATTCTATTGAAAAGAGTATATGAAAAGCTGCCTTTACAATAGTCCAGTGGACTTATTTATACAAGCTACTCAAAATGAAGATGAATTTTATTTGTACATAATTCCATTGTAATTAGTAACTAATCTTGGGACCATCAGTATCAATTTTGTTAGTGCAGAGGGAGTCAAGATGCTTCAAGAATTCCATTGCAAGATTCCTTTATAGGAGATGAGTCAGATGCCTTAATAGTATGGAATTGCTGAGGCCTTCAACATAATTGGGCAAATGGAGATTTATTACTCTCAATTCCCTAAGAGCATGAGTTGCATTGCCATGGCTTGTATCTCTTGGGATGGGTGTGGGGAACTTGATGGCCAGTCTTATAGTCAGTACTGTGAATATGGTGACTGAAAGCGGGGGAACAGTGGGGTGGGTATCAGATAACCTCAACAAAGGTCACTATGATTACTATTACTAGTTGCTCACCATTTTGAGTGTTGTTAATGGCTTCTACTATATCTTATGTAGTTGGTTGTATGGAAGTGAGGATGATGATGATCATGCAGATCATGCTAGATGGCATGACAAAAGAAATTATAACCAAGTTCAAGAGGGACCCTTGTCTGGCTCATTTAGGTTTGAATTATACAACTAAATAGTTTTTATTCTATTTTGTTTTTAATTTTGTTTATAGCTAGATTGTGCGTTGTTTAAACATAATTTTCTTCTATTGATAAGTTGAATGAAATGCACATAAATGAAAAAGACAAAATATTATGGACAAAACAAGACAAAGTGATGATAATGAACAAATCAATACTAGATGGGAAGTGAAAGATAAAGGTAATGAAGTTGTAATAAAATGTGAAAGTAATAATGAGCAAGCTGTATCTAACAATAAGTGCAAGAGATAAAAATAAATACAAAAAACGTGTAATGAAATCATAATAAAGGACATAATGTTGGTAAGAAGATGAATGGTTTGGTTATATTATAACTTTTCAAATTTTACTCTTATAATTTAATTTAATTTAATTTAATTTAAATAATAAAAAAAAACAATGACTTTACAGGAAAAGAACTTTGTGCCTTAAACATTATATAATATATAGATAGGATGTAGGGTTGGGCAGTGGGCCCCCACAACTCAGCGGGCCCTCCCAATCTGCCTAGCCCGTTAGGGAACAGCCTAGTGACGCCACCCAATCTGATCTGTCTTCACCTCCCCGCTATATATCTATATATAAAGATTTTATATAAATACCTCAAATCGTAAATTCTTTTTCTCTCTCCACTCATTTTCTCCCTAACTCGTCTTCCTCTCTTCTCTTCTTCCCATTCCTCTCACGCTAGCCCCTATCATCGGCAATACTTCCTCTTCTTTCTTTCTTTTTCTTCTTTCTCCTCTTTTTTTCTTCTTCTTTTTCTCCTTCTCTTAGCCCTCTTCTTCTTTTCCACCCACTGCCAAGCCGTAGTCTATGAAGGTACGACCATGGCTTGGTTATGAGTCTTTACGACCGAAGACCACAATCGTCGATCTGTATGTTAAAGACCCAGAACTACAAGCTTTAAGATCAATGGTCGCGGTCGTGGGTTTGTGAGTTTTGTTGTGGGTCTATAAGGTCTATGGCCCATGGTTGCGGCCTTGGGTCTATGGGGTTTATGAGCCATGGTCTCACGATCACAACCGTGGATTTTTGTTTCTATGCATACAGATTTGAGGCTTCTTGTAAGTTTTGTGATACTCTTTTGATGTATTTGTGATTTTATGATGTATTTTCAATTTTTTTGTATCAAACTTTACAAAAACCAAAAATCAAACAAATCCGAATGATTAAAAAATTTGTCCAAATAGGAAGAAATTACAATAAATCTGGTCAGCTTGTAGATAATGGAGCAAAGAGCCAATGATTAAAACAATTCTCTAGATTCATATTGATTGAAAAAAGCTATATATACTTATAATTTTAGGCATATAATCATACATGTTGATGTGTTCGTTATTGAATTGGTGAAGATTTTGAAATTCAATTTAAAAAGTAAAAAACAAAATTGATAAAATGGGACAGATACTCAATACATATAATATTGTACATGCGTAAAGGTTTATGTACATGTAGCCAGTGGTGGACCCACGTTGTGCTTACGGTGGGGGGGGCAAGGCCCCCCAAAAGTTTTTGTAAATTTAAAACACCCCTATATTTTATTCATAATTCTATAAATACACAAAATGCTCTCCCCTAAAATTTATAATCCCCTAAAAAATTTATAAGAAAACACGAGGAGTGGTTCGACTGCTCCCCTTCATTAAGCAGCCCTCCAATAGTTGTGTGCCACATAAGCAGTTTATAGTATTTAGTCTACACTTACATACACATGATCAGAGACCCATACAGGCCCTCCCTCACTCCTTCGTCTTCCATGCCATCCTAACCCAAACGAAATCTCACCCCATACTCATCCCCAATGGCGCTCGACCCAAATGGTGGCAAGGACAGAGCTCGACCCAGTTCCACCACCACCACCACCATTCTTTTGCCCACCATCTCTGTTGCCCAAAACTTCCATTGCCCGCCATGTTTTCTTTGATTTGTCATCAAATGTTGTGGAAAAAAATCCAAGTAGTGCTCATCGATATCCATACCCATGGAGGAAGATGAGTTTGGCTTTTGTAGAGAGCATGGGGGTTTTCTGGGCATGGGCGTGTCTGCAAGGGGGACATTGCTGGAATTTGGTCAGATGGTGGCTGTGCGAGAGTGGGTTATGGTCTACAATATTTCTTGGTGACTCACGAGTTTTTTATTTCTTTTTCAAACCAGTGTTTTACATTTCAAACATGAAAGTCTACGAATACATTCATGATCTATAAATCTGAAAATGAAAAAGATTACACATACAAGCATCCAAAATCTCAGCTCCTTCTCGCCATGAAGAATATCCAAAACTCTCTCAACTCAGTCTCACTGGGTGGAAAGGCTTCTGATAGTCAGTTCATTCCATGGCCGTGAAGGTCTCGCTGGATAATTCAGTCTAGAAGAGATTTCTTTTCGTGTGAGAGGGCCAAATCGATTTGAGTTTCATAAGTGGAGAGGGGGGGCGTTGTCGTGGGTTGTGGTTTGTTATTTGTAGCTTTCCGTCGACAGAAGGGGAGGGTCAATGCCGATGTAAGGGTTCCGAGGATTAGACCTGCCCATTTGGTATAGCTGGATCGGAGTTTTCCATATCCGGTCTTGGGCGGCGGGCTTGGTGGCGATGCAAATAAACCCAGAAGGCGTTGCCCAAATAACGATTTTTGCCTCTTTTGAGTGTCACGATTCTGTGTGTTGAGGTCTAATTAGTCTATTGTGTTTTTTCCTACGTGTCACTGTCTCAATGGAGAGCTGCTCTTCTATCTACAACAGCCGACCGTCTCGCAGCACTTCTCAAAATTTATAATTCACATATCCTCTCTGCAATTTTCTAAAATTTCAGTATACCTATAAATTTATTTCTCCAATTTTTTTCCTATGGTTCCAAAATTTTGTATAATTTTTATATAGTATCTATATTCAAGGATGTGGCCTCACCAAAATTAAATTGAAACTAAATTTAGGAGAAATAATACACTTATTAATATGGATCCCAAAATTTTTTGTTATACAATATTGGGCTTCTTAATATGGAATCCAAAGTGAAAATAAATACAATAAAAATCATTTGAGGTTGATAATCTATATGAAAAATAGTTGAGAGGTTCTATATATCCTCTAGATTCGATGAGCAAGAAAAAATTAATTTAATGTCTCAATTATAGCATTATATGTTTAACGTGACATAAAAATATCTAAGTTTTACATGATAAATTAGCTTACATACTAGAATGAAATATGTCATTCTAAAAGATCACTTGATAGTTTATATATTGAAAATAAATTTTAAATATTTCATTACAAAATTAATAATAGATGAATATTATTCTATAAAACATTATCGTGCGTCATAAATCTGAAACATATGTTAAGTTGTGTTTTTAGAATTTTACTTCTTTATGGTTTGTGTATGTATATAGCAAGTTGTCGAAATCTAATTTTATATGTAGTTTTGTTTTTATAATTTTTTAACCTATTTTTCTTTTATATAAATGAATTAGAAAAGTAATTCATGACCCCGCCGCCCCCAAAAAAATTACAACGAATGAAAAATTCGATAGTTGATGCATATTAATGGTACGTCATCATCATGACAAGTAGAATAAATTAAGTGAGACGAGAATTATAATATATATATATAAATATAAATATGTATGTAACATTAATTATATTAATACAGTTCTAGATCTGACATCGTTAATTACTCTATAAAAAACTACACTTTTTCTAAGATTTTTTTTTATTATTATTTTAAGAGGAGGATCTCAATTTTATTGATATTACCCATTTATGACGCAAAAAACCGTGATTACATTTTAATACCTAGGGATTACACATTCAAAACTAATTAGATTGACCAAACCAGGCATCCAAAATTAACTAAACACTGTACCGTACATCAGAAACAAAATCAGCAAACTAACAAAAGCCTCAGGCCAAAACTAACAAAATAACAAAAGCCTCCGCGTTTCCTAAGATCGTCTGCACGACGGTAACCTCTTATATATGTAATGTGGCTATATATGTATGTACACGTCGTAAAGCGCGCATATTGCAATTGCAACCTGCAGCTAGCTAGCGGATCTCTCATGTCGTGTAATCCAAGCGGCACATCATGAGAAAAGGCATCTTTTTCCCTAGTTCATGATTTTAACAAAGCTCTCTTCTTTTAGCCGGCCCCCTTGTAATCTTATACACATATATATAAATATATATATATATATATTCGAGGAAACTGTCTGCAGACAATACGATTTTCATTGCAGGGGACAAAAAGGATAATGGAGAATTCGTCGGAGCAAATGGAAGTGAAAGCTGCGAAAACCAACCAACAACAGGTTACAAGCAAAAAGGGTGGCCTTAGAACCATGCCTTTTATCATAGGCACGTACTGCATGCAATCTTCATATTTCGACGTTTTCTTTGATATTACTTACATATTGTAAGTAATTTAGGGATGATTTCGAAATTCTTACAAGTTTATTTTTTATCAGCTAATGAGACATTTGAGAAGGTTGCGACCATTGGGCTTCATATGAATATGATCATATACCTGATAACCGAATATCATTTGGACAGTGTCACCGGAGCTTCTGTATTGTTTCTGTGGGCTGCCATTTCTAATTTCATGCCTGTCTTTGGAGCTTTCCTCTCTGATTCCTACTTGGGTCGGTTTCGGGTGATTGCATATGGCACAGTTGTTAGCCTACTTGTAAGCATGCATATTAATCATACTCTCCATTTGTTTTTTTTTTTTTTTTTTCCTTTTGTGGGAAAATATTTCGTCAGTTGCATTACTTACATATATATATATACATATATTTTGACTAGCTACTGTGTTTAATTTAAAACACTAGTACTGTGTTTCGAAGATTTGCCTCCAAAACTGATGTGAGTGATCATGTCACTCTATACAAAAAAGTTTAGTTGCTGGAAAACATGATATCATTCATACTGGTGATATGGTAGGAGTTGATTTACCAAAGATGTTCACACATTTGAATTGCAAGTACAGGGAATCCAGTACTTTATGTCAGAGTGATACCTTCAACACATGCATGTTACAGCAATATTGCATATATACTAATCCCCAGCCTAGCTATATACTGATCTATCGTCAATGAATAAAGTTTATTCATTAAATAAAAGAGGTAGGGCATTTTTCTAACTCTTAGTGCTAGCTCTTAGCCAGCTGATCATCTAAATAAAGGTAGAGTTCTCTTCGGCCACTGGCTTCCTTTTGTAATTTGCTGGCCTGGACAGTGGATGGAACTAAGAGTACTCATGACAACCTGATGATGATCTCTTGCTTAATTAGTTGCTTCCTAACAAACAGAGCCGTTAACTCCAAAGTAGTGGCGGTTGGTCCAAGGCCCAGACCTGCATAAGATAGGAACACCTTGAAATTATATACGTTTTGAGATGCCCAGAAAAAATATATATTTTTTGTTTGAATATAGACAGTGCATTGATAAAATCTAAATCATTAAAAATACAACCAAGAATCTAAGATATATATCTAGAAGAGCTAATTCATGACTGTAAGGACTTCTCCTACAAGTTTGGCTACTTAATTTTTGTTGCAGATCACAAGTCAATAAATAAATAAAACTACTTATCCAGGATGTAATTTTGTTTTCACAGGGGTCGACGTTGTTATGGTTGACAGCAATTATTCCAAAAGCAAGGCCTCCCTACTGCGATCTAAAGCTAGGAAATTGTGAACCCCCGAAGACATCCCAGCTCGCACTTCTCTATTCTTCGTTTATTCTCATGTCCATCGGAGCAGGTGGCATTAGGCCATGTTCCTTAGCCTTTGGAGCAGATCAATTCAACGAGGTAGACAGTCTCACAAAAGAGAAAATCTTGCGAAGCTTCTTCAACTGGTACTATGTTTCCATTGGAGTCTCGGTAACACTTTCAATGACAGTTATAGTTTATATTCAACAAGCAGCAGGTTGGGTCGTGGGTTTTGGAATTCCTGTAGGGCTCATGTTCTTCTCTGCTGTTATGTTTTTGTTGGGTTCTTCACTTTATATCGTAGTAAGTGCAAACAAGAGCTTGTTTACCGGATTGGCCCAAGTGGCTGTGGCAGCTTGGAAAAACAAGCACCTTGCCTTGCCACCAAAGACTTCTGATGGATTATGGTACAATCACAAGGGTTCAAACCTTCTTTCCCCAACAGATAAGCTAAGGTATGACCATAGAAGATCATATATATCCAATTTAACATGACCATGTCTTCTGCTTTTATCGTGCATTGGAAGTAATAACACAAGGGTTAAACATCGATACCTTTTTATGCTAACTGATATGTAAGGCTTTCTTTCACCTAGGTAGTGTATTGAGTGTATCAATAAACGAATTTTCAAATATATTATTCTTCTATTAACAAGCCGTAGACCCCCAAAATCACTAACTTTTTTTGGAGATTCTTTAGGTTTCTAAACAAGGCCTGCATCATTGGATGTCCTGCAAAGGATGTGGATTCAGATGGCTTAGCTTTGAACCCATGGCGTCTATGCACAGCTACCCAAGTAGAAGAGCTGAAAGCACTAATCAAAGTTCTCCCAATTTGGTCCACTAGCATAATGGTCGCTGTGACACTAAACCAACACGTATTTTCCATCCTCCAAGCGAGCACCATGGACAGACGCGTCATAAAAGACTTCAAAATCCCACCAGCCTCCTACGGCGTCTTTGGAATCCTTAGCATGGCAGCAACGGCGGCCATCTACGATACAGTTTTGGTTCCCTTGCTATCAAAGGTCACCAAACGGCGGCGTGGGCTTAGCCTCAAAGCACGGATGGGGGTTGGAGTGGCACTCACATGCGTGGCAACTGCAGTTTCAGCAATAGTAGAGACCAAACGCAGAAACGAAGCAATCAGAGAAGGGTTAGCCAATAATCCTCTTGCGTTAGTGAACATGTCTGCAATGTGGCTGGTGCCACAACACTGCCTGCATGGAGTTGCTGAGGCCTTCAACATAATTGGGCAAATAGAGTTTTATTATTCTCAGTTCCCTGAGAGCATGAGCAGCATTGCCATGTCGCTTGTGTCTGTTGGGTTTGGTGTGGGGAACTTGGTGGCTAGTCTTATAGTCACTATTGTGAGTGCGGTGACCAAAAAAGGCGGGAAAGTGAGTTGGGTATCAAAGAACCTCAACATGGGCCACTATGATTACTATTACTGGTTACTGACCATTTTTAGTGTTGTTAATGTCTTTTACTACATTTTATGCAGTTGGTTATCTGGAAGTGAGGATAAGGATGAGATAGAATATCATGGCATGAAAGAGGAGGATATGGCCAAATCCAAGACCTCTTCCCCTCATGTCGAGCCCAAATATGTTTGATTTGTATAACCAATTGTTTATTGGATAAAGGCATTTTACACTCACATACAATTTCAAGATGCATGAGGTCTCTGTCTTTATTATAACTAGATAATATTATATATTATAATGTCATCCCACTTTTATATTACTATATTGATGTGATACGGTCCATCAGTCCTTAGATCAATAATATTCCCTTATTCCAGTTTCATCTCATTGTGTTAAGGTGGTACTGTCCATCAACCCTTGATTTTCTTTCTTTTTTAAATAAGAGTTGGTCTAAAGATTGATTTGATAAGAATTATCACATCAGCACAATATGATATTAAGAAATAACATGATAATGTAATATATATATCATAAAAACTCTATATCAAAATTGTGGTTAACTCATATTTGCATCAAAGATTTTGTCAGAAGCCTCGAAAGAATCAGTTACTTGGAAGAAATAGTTAGAAAGCTTTTAATATAAGTTCTACTTTCTTATCCTATCCAAAATTGGAAAACGTTTTGGTCTCTGAAAATGCAGGATCGTTTAAAATTGCTTCTCTGAAAATTTTTAACATCTTACCAACTAGGGCCTTGCTTAGTAATTACATCTCTTTCACAGAAGACTAGAAGCATTGTCCAATCTACCAGATGGAAAATGAAACCACCACTCGTCTCTTTTTAAACTGCTCATACTCAAGAATCTTTTGGAGATAATCAACTAATTGGCCTTTAGACATCTCCTCTTTTAAGTAGATGGGTATAACCAACTAGATAAATCTGATTCTGAATCCTTCAGCAAGTCTTAATATACCTTTTAGTGAAACGCATCAATTTCAGATCTTTGCCATTTTGGCAATGATCAATCTTTGGTTCACTAGAAATCAGATAATCTACAACACTTGAGTCCAACCATTGAGCAGTGTGTCAAAAGGAGCTTAGATACCTATAAAGAACATTCCAAGGCTTGGGACTGGAAAATTGTTTTCTACTAATCCACAATGGACTCCTCCTTCATCAGAAGATGAGTGGTCAATAACCTTTGATGTAGCAGTGAGAAAGGAAGGAAGTACAGCTGCAGCAGTTTGCAGATCACACAATGGAACCTTAATTGACCTTTGCCATAGCCAGATTTCTAAACATCACTAATCCAAATCAAGGAGAAGCGCGCGCATGGCTGCCTACATAGGAGTCCAAGAAGCACATGCTCATCAGATCAAAAAAATCATCCTCGAAGGGGATTCATCAAATGTCATCTCCTACATCAATAATCCACAAAATGCAAACAATTGGGAGATAGAAAGCATAGCAAGAGATACAAGATTTCTACTCGAAGATCTGGAAATATGGAGGGCAATTAAGATATATCAATCTCAAAATCGATGCGTGCATTCCATTGCGCAATGGGCAAATTCTAATAATGAATTTAGAAAAATCCCTTTGATAAAAATTCCTCAATGTCTGTTAGTATTTCATAGTGGAAAAGATCCCCCTTCCCTATTCAGGCTATCTGACTTGTAATATAAAGTTCTAGTTTGTTTGTCTTTTGTACTAGACGTAAAGTTCCTATTTATCAATTAAGTGTATTTTGCCACAAAAAAAAAAAAAAAAAAAAAAAGTTCTGCTTCCTTTGTTATTTGTCTGAGCAAAAAAGATTTAATAACTCCAAACTAGGTACCTCAGTTTTACCCTATTGAAAGTGAAGTAACAGATGCAGAAGCTATTGATCAACTCCTAGCAATATTGATGTGATCTCATGTTGATGGTTAAGGAAGTACTTCAAGATGCAGGAGAGTCTTCATAAAGATTAGGGAATTTGTTGATAGAAACAAAAAAACTTCTCCAGGTGTTTGGTGATCAATGTCAAATTCAACATGTGATCAATAGGCTAGGCAATGACGCAGCACATGCATAGGCTTGCTCGATATGTTTGGAATGTTGATCAAAGTTTAGCAATGTGGTGGAATTATATCCCAACTTTATTTCTAAAGCTATATGGTTTGATAAATGCTTGTAATGCTTTATTATAATAATATTTGCTTTCCTATAAAATAGAAAAGAAAAAAAAAAAAGCTGCCTAAGTTTTATAATATGACCTCATAATTATAATTAATTTTGATAATTGTCAATCAAATTTGAAACTTAAATTGTATTGCACATTAAATTACTCAATGGGTACGTTTTTGTGAGATCCTAAACAAGCTGCATGCAGTACGCATTAAAAAACCCTCATAAATGAATATATATATATATATATGCACATTGCATTTAAATCTCAAAATGAGAAATCAAACGTTAAAATTCATGCACAATTCAATTGCATATATGGTTGCTAAAATGAGATCGCCATTCTTTTAAGACGAAATATTTTTTAAGACCTAATTATAATCAAATTATATAATCCATTTGATCAGTATTTCTAATAGCTCATTAAACATCAAGAAAGGAAAATGCTAGTTTGCCACCTTTTGGGATTGCCCTATAGATTTAACCGTTAGTGCTTTTTTTTTTTTTTTTTTTTTTTTTTTTTTTTTTTAGAATTATTCTACTTAGCAGTCCTACACCACATACATGTTGAGTGAAAAATTTTTCTTTTTGTAGAGTTTTTAATTTTATTTTTATTTTTTTCTGTATGGTGTAAGCTGATTGTTGAGTAAAATTTTTCTTTTTTTAATAAATGAAAAAAAAAAAGGCTGATATTGCACTAGCAAACATGCTCAGTATTAAAAGCTGGGTGGCACAGTAACATCACCCTATGAAAAATAATGCCACATATCGCATTCTTATTTCACTTTATTTTATTATGTAAAATAATCATAGGATCCTTTTTTATTTTTTAACATAAAATCTTAATTGATGATCAGGGTCATCTCACTACAGTGAAAATAGAAAAAAAAAATGAGATGGCAGGGTAATAGTCAAATTTTTTCCTAACTCATTTATTCATATTTGGACATTTTTAAATACAATTAATGTTAATGACAAAGCATCTTGAGTTTTGAACAATACTTGACCAATTTTTTTATTTTAAGGCCTTGTTTATTTTCATGATTAAAATTTAAAATTTTGAAAATTTTAAAAACTTCATATCTCATCATTATAATTTTTTCAAATTTCCATACAAAATAAAATAAACAATTTAACTTTTTCAAATCTTAAAATAAATATAATATTAAAAAATATGTTCTAACAATACTTTATTCAATTTTTTAATTTTAATCTCAACTTATCTCATCTCATCTCATCTCCAAAAATAAACGAGACTTAAATGTTTTTGAAAAGTGTTACGCTAGTTGTCAAGAGGAAATAATAGAGGATCCTAGAGCTCTAAGCTGAAAAATATTATTTTGTCAACTTTATTCGCAATAAAAATATTATCTTGTCATATTTTATATGTATTTTAATCAAAATTGAAATAGCGAATGACGTGGCTGCTTGCCAAGCAGAGATAAAGACCTCAGCTAGGGGTGTAAATGGGCCGATCTGGTCTGATTCGGTCCGGTCCGGCCATGGTCGGACCGGACCGGACCGAACTCCTATAGGGTCCAGACCGAACCGGTAGTCATTGGTCTGGTCCGGTCTATTCGGTCTAGTCTCTTTTTTTTCACATCAATTAATAAAAAAAAAATATTTACAATACTAAATTAAACTAAATGACTTATTAATATGGATTATGTAACAAACTCAATAAAAAAAATATTTTATATGGTTAATAATAATAAATTAAATGAAAATTACATTATTGGTGATGTTAATTATTACTTTATTATTAACTTAAAGTATGTTAATGCATAATGAGCCATATACAACTTTTAACATTTTGTATATCAAGCAATAAACACAAATAATTTAATTATTCATACATATTACATCCATAATTGAGAAAGATACATACTTAACATATTATTATAAATAAGCATAAAATATTTAATTATACATACTATTATAAATTTATAAATTATACATATATTATAATTTATACTATAACTCTTAATACTTAATAGTATTAATAATACATTAAAGAATATATTAATATATTGATACTAAATATATATAGTTATAGATTTATAGTGATTAGTTATGATGAATCATGATTAGTATAACTATATAATAATATTAGTATAAAGTATTAGACTATTAGTAATATAGTATAACTATATATTAGTAATATTAGTATAAATATAACTATAGTCTATACTTAATTATAATATGATATAATTATATATTAGTTAATGATAGGATTAGCTTAGATGAAAATTATCTAATTAATTATATATAATTCTTTTTTTTTAGGTTCAGTCCGATCCGGTCTAAAAAACACATGAATCGTGATAAATTCGATCCTATAAAACTCGAACGGTGAATGAATTTGGTCCGGTCCGGTCTCGATCCGGTCGGTCGGTTCAGTCCGGTTGGTCCGTTTACAGCCTTAACCTCAGCCCAACGGATCCAAAGTGATTCCAAACCGCCCCTTTTCCTCTCGCTCTCTGTATATATAAACGGTTACTTCTGCAAGTTCAATCCCACGCCTATCGCTACCCATCGTCCCATCTCTGTCTGCATTTTGTCTTCACCACCGTCGATCAATTCCAGCTATGGCCCCTATTGCCGTCGGCGACGTGATAGCAGATGGTACGCTAGCCTACTTCGACGAGAACGACAATCTCCAATCGGCTTCCGTACACTCCCTCGCTGCGGGTAAAAAGGTCATCCTCTTCGGTGTCCCCGGTGCCTTCACCCCTACTTGCAGGTAAACCCTTTTCCATCATAGTTTGCGGGGTTTTGGTTTTCTGAAACGGTCAATAGAATCAAACATTGGGCTCAAGTTTCGATTTTCTTTTCATTTCTGGATGTTTCTTAGTAGCATCAAATAGGGTAAATTGTGCGGTCTTTTCGAGGTTGTTTCCTAATACTTTGTCCTCTACTCTCTATTTTGTCTTCGAATATTGAACTCAAATAATGTTGCTCTATACCTGTTAAATGTTGAATATATAATATTTTGGACGTTTCATTCAAAGTGAAAGAATGGATGTTAATGAGTAGTAATTACTGCTTCAGTTGGTCGGGTTTGGATTCGTGAATCAAGGACTTTGTGATTTATCTAGTTCATTTTTTTTGTGTGTGTGGCAAGCAAAGCTTGAAGCATGTACCGGGGTTCGTTGAAAAAGCAGAGGAGCTAAAATCAAAGGGCGTTGACGATATTCTCTTGATCAGCGGTATCATCCATATCCTCTAATCTTATATCTTTCCAAAGGTTCTGGCCCGTGATGTATTGTATATAGATTATAGTTGTGAGCGTAGATGGTCTACAGCAATTTCATGCCCTCCCAAGCTAAAATCGAGGAGCGTAGACCTAATATGTCTCGTTCTCAATTGACTATTCAGCATTTTGATGATTTCAAGATGTCTTTTTCATGCCATTGGATGATATATTTAGTTGAAGAAAAAAAGGGAAGTCAAGTTTTTATCTGATATAGAGGCTGGAAAAACTAAATTTCTTATTGCAAACATGGAATTTTTACTTCAGTTTTGAATCTCATTCGCAGTTAATGACCCCTTTGTTATGAAGGCATGGGCCAAAACTTACCCTGAGAACAAGCATGTCAAGTTTCTTGCCGATGGCTCAGCAAAATACACCCATGCTCTTGGTCTTGAGGTTGATCTTGCAGAGAAAGGACTTGGCACTCGTGCTAGGAGGTTTGCTCTCTTGGTTGATGACCTTAAAGTGAAGGTCGCAAACGTTGAATCTGGGGGTGCATTCACCGTCTCCAGTGCCGACGATATCCTCGAGGCACTTTGAATATTCATTCATACCCATGCTTCCTTTTGTCTATCAGCTCTTACTGCTCACTATGAATGCAAAAATAAAGATGTTTAGTTTTACTCCTTTTATTGTTGATTATGGCTCAATATTATGCTTAAGAACAATACTTTGGCAGTAGATTCTGCTTACATGATTGTCACGGATGTGGAATGAAAGATGCTGTAGGTTGCTTATTATTTTGGTTGTGTAAATCGTGGGACTATGAGGCTGCTACAATAATTATTAATAATTGCTTTTGTTCCAAATGATTTTAGGTAAAATTAAAATTTTCAGGTTGGAAAGGAGCATCCTTCATGGCTTGGCCAAATGCATCTTCAAAATTTAGGTAATATTATACTTTTTTGCATTTGCCTATTCCATTTATTAAATTCAATCTCCACATTGAATTAGTAATTCACTCTCTATATGATAATAAAATATTATTAAATTAATGAATTTTTTTATTTAATTTATTTGTATCACATTTTATAATTCTATCAATTTAATATTAATAATAATTATATTCTAATTAAATTAATATTAAAAAAACCATATTTTCAAAAGTCATTTAATGCTAATAACAAAAAATATTTGATTAAACTCATCTAAAATTCTATCTAAATTTCTTAATTGCAAATCAAATAGCATTTTTACTAGAGTAAGAAATTAATATTTTAATGTTTACTTGGAGTGAGAAATTAGTATTTTAATGTTTAGTGAATCAATTGTGGTTCTCCATTATTGGTCAACCACTGTAGCAGAAGTCTATTTTATTTTAGATTTGATCAATCTAATGTGGGGTGTTTTTTACATCAATTATGTAAATTTTAGCTAACTTTTTTTATTTGGCTAAGCCAATATAGATGCTCTAAGAAAGAACTCAAATATTCGATATTTATTTTAGAAAATTATACTTTTAACATGAACAGTGCTTGAACAATAAAAATTCCTTATGACAATCCCATTCCTCAATATTTTTTTTTTATTTTAATACGGTATAATCTCCTTATACAAAGGAAAAGGTACGTTTAGTGTCATGTTTTAATTGATTATTACGAGAAATTTAGATTCTTTGTATTCTTTGAAGTTTAGAAAAAATTTAGTGAGTTTTAAAGACATTTTTCGTAATGGTTATCATGTTGAAACCATTAATGAAAGCAATTATAATTATCTTTACATTTCAACAATAAATTTAAACTAGAAGCTCATATTAGAAAAAATTTCAGCTTTTTCTTCTGGGTTATATTATACAACATTGAAAATAATTGAAACACATGTTGTAATGCATCGGAAGTACTTTGATCTAAAAACCTTTATGCTTTGGCATGATCATCTTGGTCATCTGGGATCAATCATAATACGTTGAATAATTTAAAATTCATATGAACATCCCTTAAAAAACTAAAAGATTCTTTTATCAAGTGATTATCTGTAGCATATTCTAAAAGAAAGCTAATTGTCAAACCATCTCCTTCCAATATAATTATTGAATCTTCATCATTTTTACAAAGAATCCATGGAGATATATGTGAACATATACATCTACCATGTGGGCCATTTAGATATTTTATAATTTTAATAGGTGCATTAACTAGATAGTCACATGTTTGTCTACTTTCTATTCGAAATGTTGCATTTGCAAGACTTCTTACACAAATTATTAGATTAGAATACTAGCATTGGTTTCTCCATATGTATATGCAAAATCACATCTTTTGAAAATTGATTTTGCCATTCAAGAAAAACTCCTATATTGGATTATACATTTTTTAACCAAAATAATAATATTTTATTATTATTAATTTTTTTTCTTTACAATATTTATTTTATATATTTTATAATTAGCACCCACTATATTTGTAAAATAGCATTTGTAGAATGAATAATAAAATAACATTTGTAGAGTAAATAGTAGAATAACATTTGTGGGAGGAGAGAGAAAAAGTAGTAAAATAAGATTTGAGGGGTGAATAGTAATCTTCAATTTGTAGAAACATTATTCATACCTATGCAAATTTTTAGAGATGCATAATCCAATGCGATCTAATTTATGGTCATATTATATAAATATGTAGATGCATCTACATATGCAAATGCATAATTCAATGCTAGTGCTTACAGGCTCAGTGTCCTGACTATCCAATTTTGTCTATTTGATTGTTGCAGAAGAATTTACATCTAAAATTTTTTATGATTATTGCATGTCAGTTGAGATTAATGTTGAACATCATATTGCTCATACACATACTCAGAATGGTTTAGCTGAGTCATTTATTAAACGTTTGCAATTAATTACTCGAATAAGACCAATTGCCTATAATAAATATCCTTCATTGCAATTTGTATTTGGCCAACCACCAAATATTTTTCATCTTCGCTCTTTTGGTTGTGCTGTGTATGTTCCAATTGCAGCTCCCCAATGCACTAAAATAAGTCCTCAACGTAGACTTTGAATTTATGTTAGTTTTGATTCTCTCTCTATCATTAGATACTTCGAGCAATTGAAAATGTTTTTAAAGTTCGTTTTGAAGATTGTCATTTTGATGAAATAGTCTTCCCACTATTATGGAAGAAAAGTTGCCAGAAGCTCAAAACCAAATAACATGGAACACTTTGACGCTATCTCATCTTATTTTTATACAAATCAATGTGAACTAGAAGTTTAAAAGATCATTTATTTGCAAACTATTGCAAATAAATTTGCCAGATACATTTACTGACAACAAGAAAATAGTGAAATCTCACATTCCAGTTGCTAATACTCCAGCAAAGATTGATATTCCGATAGGACAATCAACTAATGCACTAGTAAATGAGTCTAAAATACACCTAAAGCGTGGAAGACCTATTGGTGTAAATGGTAAGACTTCCGGAAGAGAAAAACACAAATAAAAGAAATCAGTGTTCCGGAATAGGTCATGCCCACAAAACAAGCAACAAGAATTATAGATCCATCCAAATTTTTTTGTACAAAATTCTCCCAAAATAGAATGCTCGGAAGTGGAATCCTTTGAAAAGGAATTTCCCGAAGAGTTATCTCCTGAAGAGGAAAATATACCTAAAAATAACGAGATTTCGATACATTATATAAGTACGGGAGAATTATTTGATAGAAATAAAATTGTTTTCGACAACATATTTTCATTTAAAGTTGCTCTTGATATCACCAAAAGTGGTGATGAAAATGAACAAAAAATCATCGATAAATGTTGACGTAGAAATGATTGGCCAAAATAGAAAAAAAATAATTTATGTAGAATTGATGTCGCTAGCAAAACAGAAGTATTTGGACTTATAGTCCAAACACCTAAAGGAGTGATACCTGTTGGATATAAGTAGGTATTTCTACATAAACATAATGAGAAAAATGAAATTATGAGATACAAAGTACACTTGTTGCACAAGGTTTCTTGACGAAACTCAGTATTGATTATGAAGAAAAATTTCCTGTAGTAGATGTAATTACATTAAGATCTTTTATTAGTTTGGTAGTCACATTAAGTTTGGATATGCGTTTAATGTTGTTACAACATATTTATATAGATCACTAGATAATGATATTTATATGAAAATCCTTGAAGGATATAAAATGCTTGAAACATGTAATTCAAAGTCCCAAAATATTTATTCTCTTGAAGCTACAAAGATCTTTATATGGATTAAAGCAATTCGAAACGCATGTGGTACAATTGTCTAAGTGAATGTTTTATAAAAGAAGGATTTGATAATAATTCAATTTGCCCATGTGCTTTCATAAAAAAGCCAAATTTCAGATTTGCTATTATTATGATATATTTAGATTATTTAAATCTTATTGAAACTTTAAAAGAGCTGATAAAAGCCGCAAATTATTTAAAATTTGAGTTTAAAATGAAAGATCTTGGAAAAATAAAATTTTGTCTTGATCTGTAAACTGATCACTTTTCAAATGGAGTTCTTGTCCATCAATTAACATATACAGAAAAAATCCTAAATAACTTTTATATGGACAAAACTCATCATTTAAGTACTCCAATAGTTGCCCAATCACTTGATGGGAAAAAAGACCTATTTCGCCCTCGAGAAGATGATAAAGAAATTCTTAATTCTGAAATATCGTATCTAATTGCAATTAGTGTGTTGATGTATCTTGCAAATTGCACATGACTAGATATTGTATTTTTCAGTTAACTTACTAGCAAGATATAATTCTACAACAACTCCAGGGTACCAGAATGAAGTCAAATATATTCTACACTACATTCGCAAAACGGTTGACATAAGATTGTTTTATCCAAAAGGATCAAATTCTTAATTAGTTAGTTATATAGACTCGAGTTACCTTTTCGATCCACATAAAAGAATATCGCAAACATGATACATGTTCGCTCTTGGAGGTATAATTATTTCATGGAAATCTGTCAAGCAAACTTTAGTTGCTACTTCTTCCAACCACTCAGAGATTATTGCAATTCATGAAGCAAGCAAAGAATGTATTTGGTTGAGATCAATAATTCAACACATTTAAGATAAGTATAGTTTATCCACAATCAAAGATAGCACGACAATAATATATGAAGGTAATGTTGTTTGTATCATACAAATCAAATAAGGCTATATCAAAGGTGATAGAACCAAACATATTTCATTAAAATTCTTTTTTACACTTGAAGTCTAAAAGAGTTGTGATATTAATGTCAAGCAAATACAATCATGTGGCAATCTTGTGGATCGACTCACTAAAGCATTACCAACTGTAACATTTAAAAAGTTGGTACACGACATTGGAATGAATGCGTCAATTAAAAAATCTTTTATTGTAAACTATTGAAGCTCAACATATTTTTTAGGGAGAGAAAATGATCATACGAATTGTATTCTTTTTCCTTCGCTAAGGTTTTTTTTTATTGGATTTTCCTTTATAAGGTTCTAATGAGGCAATCCTAAAGCATTCCAAGTAGGGGTGATAATTGGTGGGTCTAGACCGAATGGACAGACTGTTTCAGTCTGGATCGAACCAAACCGAGACTGAGACCGATCGGTCTCGGTCCATGTTTTAAAGGACTGAAAAGTTTTGGTCCGATCCACGGTCCAAGATTTTTCCACCTCGGACCGGACTGGACCAAATAAAAAATAAAAAGAAAAATATATTTTATATATATCATTTATATAATAATTGTACAATTTATTATGCAATTTTCATTTAACCTATCACTATTAACAATATAAAATTTTAAATATGTTGTTAACACTTGTTAATATTCTATCAATTAACTAATATATAATACCAATTAGTTAATTATATAGTAATATATAAATTAATGATGTAATTTTTATCTAATTTATTATTATTGACCATATAAAATATTTAATTTATTGAGTTAGTTACATAATCCACATTAATTAGTTACTTAATTTTAATTTAGTATTTTAAATAAATAAAATTTATTAATTGATTTAAAAAGAAAAAGAAAAAAATAATTAGTCAGACCAGACCAGACCGATAGGTCCGATCCGAGAAAATGATAGACCGAAAATGTTTAATCCATCGCCGGACCAGACTGACCGATTTGCATCCTTAATTCCAAGATACATAAGAATATTGTACTCTTTTTCCTTCGTCGTTGGTTTTTTTTTTCCATCAGATGTTTTCTTGGCAAGATTTTAACAAAGCATGTTCTTTGTGTATGGTCATCCAAAGTGAGTATTATATATGCATACCTGAATTTGGTGGATGACCATTTGGTTTCCACCTCTTATAATTCTAGCTCATTCATGTATCAACACTAGAATTCCCGTTCATGTACCAACTCTTGGAATCTCTAAATTCATCAATGTAACTCATTAACTCATATATCATCCATTTATATTCTTATCCTCCTATTCATATAAAAGGGTGTCCTAAGGATCATTTGTAGTATAGAAGAAATTCAAAGAGAATGATATTGAGCTTTTGAAGATCAATATTGGTACTTCTCTTTATTGCTATCTTTCAAATTTATTGCTACTTCTCTTTAATTTTACAACAAAAATAAAATTAATCCAAGACTCTTAGTTGTTAATTT
Organism: Pterocarya stenoptera; assembly: GCA_003123785.1. Taxonomy (NCBI): domain Eukaryota; kingdom Viridiplantae; phylum Streptophyta; class Magnoliopsida; order Fagales; family Juglandaceae; genus Pterocarya; species Pterocarya stenoptera. The sequence continues at coordinate 103,701 of QEOT01000422.1, forward strand.
AATGAATAAGGCTGGGCTTACCAAGGATCTCACTGATTTGTTTTTACTTAATGATTAAAGTAGTTATTAACGAGTTTGTGATTTTTATTTTATTTTTTAAATATTTAAAGGATTTAAAAAAATGTTTGAAAAGAAAATTGACCTTCTCGATGGACACCATCGGTAGCTGTAGGATTACTCTAATTTAATATCTTAAATTCAATTTTTAAAGAATTTAACATTTTTAGACAAATAATGCGACAGCCCTAAGAAGATGGAGTAGGATAAGCTAATCACAAAAAATTTTACTCATTCGTACATCAAATATGAATAAAATGTTGAGTAGAAGAATTTAATTAATTTAGGAGAAATAAAAAAAAAATAAAAAATAAAGAAATATGATGTATAATATATAAAAAAAAAATGAATAGCAAAGCTTGAGTTGCTACGCTCTCATGGTTGACAAAACACACACGCAAGTGTGTACGGCCACCCCCAAAGACTGTCATACATCATACAAGCAACTATGTCCATCTTGTGCAAGACGCTTTTGCAGCTATCTCGCGCAAGGTGAATAGATGCACCTAGTGCGAGTCAGCCCAATCCAGCTAGGTGGATCTATAGCCGAACAAGGGTTGGCAATCACCACCGCCAGGATGGTTGGCCCACCCAGCAATTTTTTCTTATGTTTTCCAGCTTCTAAATGAATTATTAAAATAATTCAATCAGACTATTATTAGATACAAACTTTAAATAGATAAGTCGTATACAAATTATTCATAAAAAATTAAGTTTAACTAATAAAGAATAATTTTTCCTTTTTTTTTTTAATATTTTTTCAAAATAAGATCTACTTTTATACAAAAACTTACGCTAAATTTGTATAAATCATTTCTTTTATATAAGACGGTATTCTTTATCAATCATTAAATTTATTGTAATTTAATCCACAAATTACAATAGAGTGAGACGAGAGTAATGGATTTCGAGGTGTATTTTGTTAATGAGAGTGATGGGTTTAATTAAAATAAATTGAAAAAAAAAAAAAAAGGATCAATTTCTTGTGTCTAAAAAAGGTAGTAAAGTATTTTTAAAATATAAAAGGTTTCTATGAAAAATGTTTTTCATGCAGGTCCACTACTAACTAGATTATTATTTCTTTTAGAAATGAAAAAGGTGGCAAAAGCATGATAAGGTTAAAAAACTGAAGGAAAATGAATTCATTTTATTATTAGAAACATACTCTTCACCTTTACATCAACATCTTAAGATGATTCATGCATACTTAGGACTCATTTAAATGTGAAGATAAGATGATAAATCTATAAATAGTAGTGAAATAATTTGAATTAAGATATTTTATTGAATTTAAAAAAAAAAATTTTGAATAAAATATTATAAAATTAAAATATTATTATAATATAATTTTTTAATATAATTTTTGTTTGAAATTTGAAAAAGATGTATTATTTTTTAAATTTTATTTAAAAGTTTAAAAAAGTTATAGATAATAATTATATAAAAAAGTTAAATATTTAAAATTAAATAATATTTATATTTAAATAATATTTTTAAAAAAAATAGCATGCAATAAGATGAGTTGAGTAAGATATCTAAACGAGGAGTGCTGGAAATTCTCAAAATGTTTACAAAATGAATTACATAGGGATAATTGCGCTGCAAGTCTTCTCCTATGGCTCTAGATATAGAAATAATTTTATTTTATTTCATATTATTTTATTTTATAATTTTTTTTAAATTTTTATACAAAATATTAAAAATAATTTTATTTTTTTAATTTTAAAATAATATTAATATTAAAAAATTATATTTTAATAATATTTTATTTAAATTTAAATTTTTATTTAAATCAATCTTTATCTCGCCTTTGCAATGGAGCCTAAATTAGATAAAGCGACAAGCTTTACAACCTTGGCCATAGGTGCCCGTTTGAAAGAGGGGCCCATATCCTCTGCATTCAAAAAGTTCTGAGTTCTCCACTCCCGTTGGATTTGAAATCTATCGAGAGGGATGGAAAAGTACAATGAAACCCTTTGACTACAAATTACAATGAATAACACTTCTCTGTATCTCCGCCTATCTTACTCGCATTTGTTTATTTTTTAATCTTTTCTTGAAAAGTAGAAGAGGCTCCTTTATTTATATTTCATGTCATCTTCACACATCCAGACACTGTTCTCTTCCTTCTTCGTCTCGTTTTGTTAGAGCTTTTCTTTGAAGCTTCTTGTTTTTACTTTAACTTTAAAGATTCTATCATATATAGCAGTGCTGTAGCTCAAGAGCTACTGTACAAGTTGTGGAGTTTGAGTGGAAGATGAGTGCTTCAAAGTTCATTAAATGTGTCACAGTTGGAGATGGAGCTGTTGGGAAGACCTGTATGCTCATTTGTTACACCAGCAACAAGTTCCCCACCGTAAGTCTTTCATTACCAATCCGACTAAAAACCCTTCCGTTTCTTGTTTTGTTCCATTTATGGCCATTTCATGAGGTTTCTGCTCGTGGGCTTTTCCCTCCTCAACCGGTCCTTAATAAAAGTGAGTTAAACAAAGCATAAATATATGGAAAAATTCACTTCTCTTGTAAGCTTGGTATATGTTTTTGTACAGCAAAAAATCTAGTTTGAATTGGGCGTGCTATTTTAAGCACTGCGCCAGGGATCTATCTCCACGTCTCTCTCAATCTATGTGTTGCCTTTTGACAGGATTATATACCCACAGTGTTTGACAATTTCAGTGCCAATGTGGCCGTGGATGGGAACATTGTCAACCTGGGACTATGGGATACTGCAGGTATTAGTTTGCCCAATAGTAGCTTCATCTACAATTGCTTGCTTTAAAGTTTGATGTTATGATTTTAATCGGTGACTTATTCTTGATACTCTTTGCCCTCTGGTTTGAAGGCCAGGAAGATTATAGCAGGTTAAGGCCACTGAGTTACCGAGGTGCAGACATATTTGTCTTAGCTTTCTCATTAATCAGTAGGGCAAGCTATGAAAATGTTCTTAAGAAGGTACTGACTTGAATGCGGTTCCCTTTGTCACTTTAACCTGTTTTTACTTTTTCTCTTTTTCCCTTTTCCTTTATTGTTGCAATTTTAGATCACGTTTGGAAAAAGTAGGCCATTTGATGCTTTTGATTAAAGCCACGAAGTTGTTTTTTCCCCCTTCATTGACATAGATACTTGTACTCTTTAAATTCGATCTCCATGATCTTTCAAGGATGTCATCATTGGTTTATTGTCTGTGAGTATGGTGATTTTGCTTCTAATGTTTATAGATTCAGTATACCAGTAACTGAAGTTATCCATTCGTTGTTTTTTCCCTCAGTGGATGCCTGAACTTCGAAGATTTGCACCCAATGTTCCAGTTGTTCTAGTTGGAACAAAGTTAGGTAGGCATCTTCACATATTCGTATCGAGCATTCCTTGGTATCATTGTATAGAGATGGTGTGGATAACATTGAGCTTATCATTATTTTTATATATTATAGATCGTCGTGAGGATGGTAGGTTTTTAGCTGATCATATGGGATCTAATGTCATTACCTCGGTTCAGGTCAGCATTGTTTATCTTTTTAAAATTAAAATCGTATATACTCAGAAAATTTTATCTATCTTGTATAAGATTAGCTCATTTGGCAAAATATACAGGGAGAGGAACTGAGGAAACAAATTGGTGCAGCAGCTTATATAGAGTGCAGCTCTAAGACTCAGCAGGTAGGCTGTCAGTCCATTTCCAGTGCTTTCTGAATTGTTCTTGTGTAGAATGTTTTGATTTACTAAGACTACTAGACAATGACAAGGACTTCCATCTAATTATTTAGAATGTCAAAGCTGTATTTGATACTGCAATTAAGGTTGTTCTTCAACCACCAAGGAGGAAGGAGATGGCAAGGAAGAAAAGGCACAGAAGGTCTGGCTGCACAATTGCGTAAGTACATTTTTCCCTAGTTCTATTGTATTTCTGGCTTACCTCAGAAAGAGAGAAGTGGTAGGTTAGCATTTTCTGATAGTAGGTTCTTCAGTTGTTTAGGGAGAAATTTTTACTTGAGGTGTCCTAATTGGCGTCTACAACCTAATGGTTTTTGTACAGAGAATGATGTGAGGATGTCAGGTACATTCTAAGAGTGTTGAGTGCTCAAATAGCTCTGCCCAGATAATGAAAAAAAAAAAAATCAAATGACTACCAATGCCTTGTAGGCAGATTAAAACTTCTTGTGAGAAAGCTGAAGTCCGTGAGTGTTCCAAATCAGGAAAAGAATTTGATCGCATATCTCGATCGTGGCAAATCAGGAAAAGGATTGTTCAAAATCCTAGTAATAATTTCATGAAAACAATTAGCTTATAGTCCCTTATTTTGGGTAGTAGGACTTTTATATGTTTGCTCTTTCAAACCAGGAAGTCTCAGGCTCCAGCTTATAAAATACAGCTACATGCTATGTGATTATGATCAATTTATTGGATGGTTTTATGGACAAAAAATCTTCTCTTTCTCTGCTCCCATTAAACTAATCATGAAGGTTATATGCTTCTTTAAGAAGCAAGACCATGTGATGTGATACTTGTGGAATCTCTCCATTATCATCGATCTTGCAAAAGTAAAAGGTATTTTGAATCATAATTATGGATTTTGCTACATGGCCTCAATGAATCACCCCCCTATACAGATTCAAATTCTCTCTCGAGCCTATCACTAGGATGTGCTGGACTACTTTGTATCATTAAATTTGCATATTTCTTTAACTTCAGGACTATTGTCTGTGGAGGCTGTGCTGCTAGGACATATTGAAACAGCAGCGGAATGGTAACCACTTTCAACATGCAATTATGGTGAAGATGTTTTTTTATGCTGATTGCTCAGCCGATCTCTAAATTGGCTAATGTGTGTACTTTAGTTTCCGAGACATAGTTTGAGCTAAGAAATATTTAACTTCACTTCAGAAGTTGGCTAGAATAGAAGTGGGATGGAATTGTTGATTCTCTCATGTATTGTTACTAGGCAAATTTTGTTCAGTCTGGTTGTTGCTAAAGTGGGTGCTGCTTTGTATTTATTAATACCATAAAACTGTTATCCACCTTTCCTTTAAGCTGAAAGAAAAATCTTTGTCCACCTTTCCTGTAAATTTATCAATTGTCTTCAAGATATTGTGGTTTGAGTAATGCTACATAAAGTCTTGGAATGCACAAACGATGTACAGTCACTTCGAAAAATAGTGGAGTCGATTATTAAAAAAAAAAAAATTCATGTGGATCCCGATTTATTCACTTTTTTCAAAGTGATTGTATGACGTTTGCACACTTACAACTTCAACTATCATTTATCTGGTTTATAGGTGGATTGATGTTGGATTTTAATAAATGTGGAAGCAGCTTCGAGTTTACTTGTTAAAAGTACAAGGATGAACAGTGAGCTCCAGCCAGATCAAGAAATTTACAAGTGCATTTTACAAAAAATTTTAAAAAAAAATGTAGGGAATGACAGCTCAAAAGAGGGGCGGCTCTTTAGAGCACTCACAATGTCTTCTTCATCCTATACTTTAAAATACATCATCAAAACTCACTTTTTCTATTTTACATACTGACTTTTACAATATACCATACATCAGCTTCTCTATTTTTTCTTCATATCATTTAAATATTATATTTTTTAATATTTTTTATTCATTTCAAATATTTTCTCTAACTATCAATAATATTCTCAAATGATATTTGCAATATCTCTCCATATACAATGTCATATAATTATGTTCTATTTTAAATTAATCCAAATTTATAAACTAAACCAAATATAAATTAATTCAAAAAATAAATAAATAGCATGAGAGAGAAACTAATAGCATGAGAGATAAACTAATTTAAAATGTTTAAAGGATGAATAGTTTCCTCCACATCTAACATGCTACTGTAGCAAAATGTAAAATAAAGGATGGAATACAAGATCCATTGGAGGGCATTTTTAAGAGAATTTGTTTATATTTTAAAGAAAAATGTATTATAGAGCATCTATTGGGAGTGCTCATCCCCCTTTCCATCCTTCCTTGTGTTTTTTTATCCCTTGTTTTCTCCCAATATTCTTCCTCTCTCTCAAGCACTTGGGCAGATTTTAAACATTCTGCCCGCCATGCTTCGTACCATTAGAATTTTCGTCCTTTGCTCTACTATTGCCAATCATCTGCTGCCCCCAAGCCATTGGCTCATGGTTGTCTGCCATAAGCGACTGAAGTAATGGTTTTTGGACCTCCTTTTGTCCCTAATCAGTGGCAGAACCAAGATGTTAACTAAAGCAAAAAATAGCTAAAAATAAATTTACGACACTTGAAAAATGTAAAGTTTTCCTCTAGAGATATTTATATTAAGAAAACATTGCATAATCGCTTTATAAGTAATCCTATAAATAAAATATGTATGATAATGAAGTTTACACGATTTGGTACAAGGTTTTGTAGGTCTTGACACTAGTGGCAGTGTTCTTATTTTGGGTTGGGATGTTTTAATGAGTTGGTGAATGAATTGCTTGGGTGTGTTTGAATGTTGGAAACTTGGAACTGTCTCTAATTAGTCTTCGACTCATCTTCCTGCCTTGTTATTTTCCTTTTTTACTCTTTCTTTCCTCCTTTTTTCCGAAAGTTAAAACCTGTGATCTATGGTCGTTTGCCCACCCACAACCACCATGCTCCTTTTCTATAGTTGACTGTCTATCGATCCATGACTCTCCACCGTTGGATCAACATTTCATCATGCACAAGTGGACCATGCGCCGCCATTATAGTGGTGCTTAAGACCCACAATTTTCAAAAGTAAGTAAGAGTAATGGTAGGTATAGGTCTCAAATAGATAAGTTTCACGCAATCTTTTTATAAAAGGTGAGTCCCACTGAAAGAATAGATGATGCCCACTAGACTATTTTGCTTCAAACATCTTTTTTTTTTTATATATAAAATGGACTATTCGTCTATTTAAAACTTATACAAATCATTTTTTTTTTTTAATTTTTGTGGGATTATCTTAAATAGGCGAAGTCTAGTATATCATTATCAATATCACAACCTTTTGATGAAATTGCACCAAAACCCACTTTTTATGGCTGTCCTTTCCTCGGCTTGGCAAAGGAAGATGCAATTCTATTTATTCTAAATGACATGTCATTATATTGTGGCAGAAATTCGAAGCCCAAGCACATAGATTTCTCTATTGTGACTTAATTCAATGCATCCTCATAATTCCCAATAGAGAACTTGATGCAAAATCATTCAACAAAGTAAAGAATTCCTCTCTTGAATAACGTATCAAAAGCTTTTGGTTATTGATCGGTTTAAATTTAGACATCTTCTAACATCTGAATATCTAACTCTCAAATTACTAAACTCATTTTAACTCAAAATCTATTTACACGCGAGATCCACAACATTTTTTTACTCAACTCCTCTTTACATGTGGAATCTATAATATTTTTCAATTTTTCATAAATACATCTAAACTTATTTAACATCCAAACACATCTAAATTCATCTTAGGTGAATCCTACAGAACTCACTTTACTATTTTAACTCACTACTATTTATAAAGAACTTAACTCAGCTCAACTAACCAAATATTATCCAAAGATGAAGTGTTTATGTTTCTCTAGGAGTTATAATCTGTACAAACAATCCATAGAAATTACAACACTATCTCAGTCTTACATAGATCAATTTTCATACCCTACTTTTATCGACAAGATATATAGTCAAAAGAAACAACCAACCGAATGAGAAATGAGACAATTGGATGAAACATAATGACAAGTAAACATCTTTGCACTCTTTTTCTACGTCCAGAATCAATTTAATGATGCTGGTCCCATCACTGATATATGCATATATGCCATCCATCTCCTGCTTATGCTTACTGGTTTCTGTGGCTTCTTTACACTGTCGAGCTCATGTCCACTGGAGTACCATGTGTATTGTTTAAATGCATTAATTGCTCTTTTGCTCTGTTTTTGCTGCAAAATAATTAATGTCTAAGTGGCTTCAGTGCACTGTGCCATGTGCAACTATAATCTGCAAATGACCCACCCATAAAACGTTGTCAAGGGTGTGTGGTTGATTAAAGTCAATTGCAATAATTGTTTCTCTNTCAAGATATTGTGGTTTGAGTAATGCTACATAAAGTCTTGGAATGCACAAACGATGTACAGTCACTTCGAAAAATAGTGGAGTCGATTATTAAAAAAAAAAAAATTTTCATGTGGATCCCGATTTATTCACTTTTTTCAAAGTGATTGTATGACGTTTGCACACTTACAACTTCAACTATCATTTATCTGGTTTATAGGTGGATTGATGTTGGATTTTAATAAATGTGGAAGCAGCTTCGAGTTTACTTGTTAAAAGTACAAGGATGAACAGTGAGCTCCAGCCAGATCAAGAAATTTACAAGTGCATTTTACAAAAAATTAAAAAAAAAAATGTAGGGAATGACAGCTCAAAAGAGGGGCGGCTCTTTAGAGCACTCACAATGTCTTCTTCATCCTATACTTTAAAATACATCATCAAAACTCACTTTTTCTATTTTACATACTGACTTTTACAATATACCATACATCAGCTTCTCTATTTTTTCTTCATATCATTTAAATATTATATTTTTTAATATTTTTTATTCATTTCAAATATTTTCTCTAACTATCAATAATATTCTCAAATGATATTTGCAATATCTCTCCATATACAATGTCATATAATTATGTTCTATTTTAAATTAATCCAAATTTATAAACTAAACCAAATATAAATTAATTCAAAAAATAAATAAATAGCATGAGAGAGAAACTAATAGCATGAGAGATAAACTAATTTAAAATGTTTAAAGGATGAATAGTTTCCTCCACATCTAACATGCTACTGTAGCAAAATGTAAAATAAAGGATGGAATACAAGATCCATTGGAGGGCATTTTTAAGAGAATTTGTTTATATTTTAAAGAAAAATGTATTATAGAGCATCTATTGGGAGTGCTCATCCCCCTTTCCATCCTTCCTTGTGTTTTTTTATCCCTTGTTTTCTCCCAATATTCTTCCTCTCTCTCAAGCACTTGGGCAGATTTTAAACATTCTGCCCGCCATGCTTCGTACCATTAGAATTTTCGTCCTTTGCTCTACTATTGCCAATCATCTGCTGCCCCCAAGCCATTGGCTCATGGTTGTCTGCCATAAGCGACTGAAGTAATGGTTTTTGGACCTCCTTTTGTCCCTAATCAGTGGCAGAACCAAGATGTTAACTAAAGCAAAAAATAGCTAAAAATAAATTTACGACACTTGAAAAATGTAAAGTTTTCCTCTAGAGATATTTATATTAAGAAAACATTGCATAATCGCTTTATAAGTAATCCTATAAATAAAATATGTATGATAATGAAGTTTACACGATTTGGTACAAGGTTTTGTAGGTCTTGACACTAGTGGCAGTGTTCTTATTTTGGGTAGGGATGTTTTAATGAGTTGGTGAATGAATTGCTTGGGTGTGTTTGAATGTTGGAAACTTGGAACTGTCTCTAATTAGTCTTCGACTCATCTTCCTGCCTTGTTATTTTCCTTTTTTACTCTTTCTTTCCTCCTTTTTTCCGAAAGTTAAAACCTATGATCTATGGTCGTTTGCCCACCCACAACCACCATGCTCCTTTTCTATAGTTGACTGTCTATCGATCCATGACTCTCCACCGTTGGATCAACATTTCATCATGCACAAGTGGACCATGCGCCGCCATTATAGTGGTGCTTAAGACCCACAATTTTCAAAAGTAAGTAAGAGTAATGGTAGGTATAGGTCTCAAATAGATAAGTTTCACGCAATCTTTTTGTAAAAGGTGAGTCCCACTGAAAGAATAGATGATGCCCACTAGACTATTTTGCTTCAAACATCTTTTTTTTTTTTTTTTTTTATAAAATGGACTATTCGTCTATTTAAAACTTATACAAATCATTTTTTTTTAAAAATTTTTGTGGGATTATCTTAAATAGGCGAAGTCTAGTATATCATTATCAATATCACAACCTTTTGATGAAATTGCACCAAAACCCACTTTTTATGGCTGTCCTTTCCTCGGCTTGGCAAAGGAAGATGCAATTCTATTTATTCTAAATGACATGTCATTATATTGTGGCAGAAATTCGAAGCCCAAGCACATAGATTTCTCTATTGTGACTTAATTCAATGCATCCTCATAATTCCCAATAGAGAACTTGATGCAAAATCATTCAACAAAGTAAAGAATTCCTCTCTTGAATAACGTATCAAAAGCTTTTGGTTCTTGATCGGTTTAAATTTAGACATCTTCTAATATCTGAATATCTAACTCTCAAATTACTAAACTCATTTTAACTCAAAATCTATTTACACGCGAGATCCACATCATTTTTTTACTCAACTCCTCTTTACATGTGGAATCTATAATATTTTTCAATTTTTCATAAATACATCTAAACTTATTTAACATCCAAACACATCTAAATTTATCTTAGGTGAACCCTACAGAACTCACTTTACTATTTTAACTCACTACTATTTATAAAGAACTTAACTCTGCTCAACTAACCAAATATTATCCAAAGATGAAGTGTTTATGTTTATCTAGGAGTTATAATCTGTGCAAACAATCCATAGAAATTACAACACTATCTCAGTCTTACATAGATCAATTTTCATACCCTACTTTTATCGACAAGATATATAGTCAAAAGAAACAACCAACCGAATGAGAAATGAGACAATTGGATGAAACATAATGACAAGTAAACATCTTTGCACTCTTTTTCTACGTCCAGAATCAATTTAATGATGCTGGTCCCATCACTGATATATGCATATATGCCATCCATCTCCTGCTTATGCTTACTGGTTTCTGTGGCTTCTTTACACTGTCGAGCTCATGTCCAATGGAGTACCATGTGTATTGTTTAAATGCATTAATTGCTCTTTTGCTCTGTTTTTGCTGCAAAATAATTAATGTCTAAGTGGCTTCAGTGCACTGTGCCATGTGCAACTATAATCTGCAAATGACCCACCCATAAAACGTTGTCAAGGGTGTGTGATTGATTAAAGTCAATTGCAATAATTGTTTCTCTTTTTTTTATTTATTATTATTTGTTGGCAGATAATAATTATTATTATGAATAATTATTGAGACCGTTCATAGTCGGACTACTTTGAGAGGTTTATAACTCCTTGTTAATAGTACGGCTTAGAAGTGATTTTCATTTAACTTTATTTAGCCTCATGTTTTTGGTGGAAGAAGTGTGAAGCTGTTGGTAAAAAGGGAGATTAAGATCAAGATCCGAGGTGGAGCAGGACGGCTCACGGCGGCCATCTGCCTTGGTGACTATGCGTATGTCCACACGCCTGAGAAAAATGGTTAATGGTCAATTAAAAATAAAAATATAGCACCGGAAATCTTTCGATAAATTTATGTGTAACCAAATGAGATCTAAGTAATCAAAGAAAATATCGAAAATGGGATAAATGGTTTAAATATGGATTGGATGGATTGAAAGACAATGCAATGGATGAACACCAAGAACAAATGATGAACACTTAAGAACAAAGCAAATAATTATGCACTTGAATGAATAAATGAAAGTAATCTAATAATTGATTTATGAATTGCACAAGTGTTGAATAAACCTTATATATTGATAAATAACAAGAACAAAGAGAATCACAACTTGGATTCACGAATTGCATCAAATTGCAAGAACAAGATAAATATATCACTCCAATTCAATGAATTGCATGGAGTGGTCCTCTCTTTGGGATTCACGAATTGCAACGAAAAAGTTCCAAGTGCAAGCACCGTTTATGATCTCTCAAACAATAGTCATCACTCTAATGAATTTGCCAAAAGATTCTGAAACAAGTGAAAGAAGTCCTATTTATAAGCAACTCAATTTGGAAACTCTCAATAGGTCCCTTGGAAATAAATAAATAAAATAAAATAATAAAATAAATATGAATAGTGGCATGGACCATATTGGCCGTGGCATGCATGAGCCCATGGTGGGCTAAGTTGGTGCATGGTGGTCTTCGGGTTGGTCCATGGCTAGGTTGATGGGCGTGGCTGGCTGGGTGGCATGCATGTGCTTGCTGATGTGCGTGATAGGGGCCACGCATGGCTAGCTGCATGGCATGGGTTTGGGCCATGCACTAGATGGCATGCCTGGTGGGCATGCCACTGACTTGCTCTGCATGGCATGGGCTAGGGCCGTACGCTGGATGGCATGCTACTAACCTCACTGGCGGGCGGCATGGGAGCTATGCGGCTGGGCGCACGCATGGGCGTGCACAGGATGGCCTTGCGCATGGGCGCTGGGGGCATGGGCGTGCGCTTGGTGGGCGTGTGTCTGGCCTGCATGCTGGGAGCCCCGTCCATGTCAAGGCACAGGCCAAGGCATGTATATGGTTGATCTATGGGCATGTTGGGCACCCCGTGTATGACAAGACACGGGTCAAGGCATGCTCGTGGCATGGTCAAAGGGCATGTCCCCGACATGGCTATGACATGTGCGGCACTTCTAGAGATAATTTTACGTGGAGGTCTAACAGCCTTCTCCTGTGCGCCTGTGTTTAGAGTTTTTCAAATTATTTTGATTTCATTTTCTTAAATCAACTGATGTGGCATATCCGGTTGCACCATAGTTATGCAGGGCTGATTTTTCGAAGAAGAACTCTTAAAAAAAATACTTTGATGTAGATATAATATAAAAAGTCATTTGATTTTTTAAAGATTATGATCATATCCTTGATAGAAATCAAATCTTATAATCAAATAACAATGAAAATAATTTAATAGGATTTTTAGTAAGAAAAATCCCTTCAACGATGCATAAGTGAAAAAAAAAAAAAAAAAATTCCTTCTAGACTAAGACCAAAGGGTAAAGTGGTAATTATATAAAATTTAGATGGATGTTTTTACTCATTGACAATTTTATTAAAATTGTAACTACATTTTGCATTATCAGAAAAAACATGTTTGGAAAATTATGTTTTTTTTTTTTTTATATTTTTTCTCAAACATAGTTGTGAGCTTATTTGAGATTTAAAAACACTTTAATATGTAACGACTAAACAAAATAATTTTATCATTAAAGACCTTTTAAGACTATTTAAATACATTTTAAAACCCTTAATGCAACTCCAAATAGGTCTAATGTCGTAGTCCACTATCTAAATGAATGAAGAATATATAAAAATAATTGATGCAATGTAAAAATTTCGCATAGCTTTTTAAGAAAAGTAAGAGAAATATAAGACTCCCATAAAACAACAAACTTTTTCATGCTTTTTCACACTCGATTTCACTATTTTTGAAGGGAATACCAAGACGTATATCTCTTAAAATTATATTTAACCTTACTTATTTATAAATATCCATCTATAACTAATAATTAGAAAAAAAATAATAATTTAATTAAAAATTATATAAAATTAAATTTATAAAGTGCCATGATTTGATTTGATCATATTATAAAATTGGGTGATGCTACATCCCCGCTTGGGGTGTAGCAAATAATTTTTTTTATGTGTTTTTTAAGTTTTTTTTATATAATTTTTTAAAATACTTTTAAATATTTAGAACATTATTAAAAAACACTTTTTTAATTAGAAAGTAAAAAAATTATTAAAAAATACTTTCTTAATCACTACTTCATAATTAAGAAAGTATTTTTTAATGATATTATGAATTTTTTTATATTTTTAAAATATTAAAAATTATTAAAAAAATTATATAAAAAAAAACTTAAAAAAATATTAGACCCCGAAGTCCCAACGGGGAATCTATTATTTTTCTATAAAATTACTAAGTAAGTCGAACGATAACGCTAGTTCATGAATGTATGCTTGGTTAATCTTTAGTACTTTACGCTTGTAGCAGCAATTGTCAATTGACTAGAAAAGTATGGCAATTGCAACTGCATTACACAGGAAAAATGAATTAATCTTTATATCATCTACACACAACGGATTATAATTTTTTTTTTTATTTCTCTTATTAAATATGTATTATATAGATGATGAATAAAAAAAATATAAATATTTTAAAAAGACTAAAATAAAAAAATTAAAAATAATTTAATATGTAGTGGGTAAACTTATGCATATCAATGCTCAGAAAAAATATATATATATACGGGCAATACAGCTGCTGCACTCCCCCAAACCGTAGGCTCAGCCTAAACCCTCAAACTCCGTAGAATGGAGTCCCACCAACCAACAAAGAGCTGGAGCATCCATACCCGACCCGAAATCATAGCCAAGTACGAAATCCTGGAGCGCGTTGGCTCCGGCGCCTACTCCGACGTCTACAGAGCCCGACGGCTCTCCGACAACCTCGTCGTCGCTCTCAAAGAGGTCCACGACTACCAGTCGGCGTTCCGCGAAATCGAGGCCCTCCAGATCCTGCGCAATTGCCCAAACGTCGTCGTTCTGCACGAGTACTTCTGGCGGGAGGATGGGGACGACGACGCGGTGCTCGTTTTGGAGTACCTGAGGACGGAATTGGCGACGGTGGTCAAGGAGGCGAAGAGGGACGGTCGTGGGATTGGTGTCGGGGAGGTGAAGCGGTGGATGATCCAGATTCTCTGTGGACTGGACGCCTGCCACAGAAACATGATTGTGCATCGGGATTTGAAGCCCAGTAATTTGTTGGTTTCGGATGATGGGGTGCTCAAGCTCGCAGATTTTGGCCAGGTAATGTAAACGTAATTAAGGTGGTCAAAGAAGTGTGCTTTTTTGGCGTTTGTTTGGTTGATGAGAAAGGAAAAGAAATGGGAGAGAAAAAATTGTCCTTTTTGCTTGATGGGTTTGGGCTGGTTTTGATCGAGATCTTAAATCTTTTTATCTTTATCTAAATTCTTATGGATTCGTGTCAAGTATTTAATTCACTGGTAGATGGTGTTAGGAACTTCTGGAAAGGAGCCCCTTGTTAGTTGGCTTTTAATTAAAGAAAGCTTTGCACGTTGCTTCATTGCATTTCAAGAAATGGCTTTGCGCATTATGGTGAATGAATGACAATTGGTTTCTACAAGCACTGGCTGAAAAGGATTGGACTTGTGGTGGTAGTCATTATAATTTAGATTAACAATTGCAATTTCACCGTTGCAGTTTGAGGTCCAATTTTCCAAAATGAGAATGATGTTTGCACAAGAATTATTCTTTTCTTCTTTTTCTCGAAGAGTTATTATAGCTGTAGGGGATAGTGTGGGGGATGGGGTTTCATGCTCATTTACATCGTGATTCCTTGGTTTTTTTGTTGAGTTTTGACTCTGCTGCTTATCCCTCAGTTTGAGGGTTCAAACATTTTAGTTCCAACAGGACACTATGTTGGAACTTATACCTTCTCGCATTTGGATGTAATTGGTACTTGCTGCAAGTATACAATCTTTTTGAATGAAGCTTTTGTTGTCATTTTGTCAAAGTCTGTAATGTTATTAGTTGACTCTGATTTCAGGCCAGGATACTCCTGGAACCTGGATATGTTGCTGCCTACAACGGCCCAGCTCTTTACGAACAAAACCCTGTAAATCCAGAAAATACCTTTCATCCACCTGAAGGTTTTACAGAAACACACAATTCACGCCAAGAGGCATATGAAATACAAGAGCAGGGAACTATAAGTAAAGAAGAATATTTTAGACAGTTAGATGAGGTCAAGGCTAAAAAGGCCGTAGATGAAACTGATAAGGAAACAAATTTTTATGATGGGAATGCATCTTGTCTTGCAACATGCTCGACGAGCGACATAGAGGATGATCCTTTCGAGAGTTCATATTCGTATGAGGTTGGAGAGGGTGCAGATAACGGACAAGGTTGTCT
The DNA here is from genome assembly GCA_003123785.1 of Pterocarya stenoptera. NCBI lineage: Eukaryota > Viridiplantae > Streptophyta > Magnoliopsida > Fagales > Juglandaceae > Pterocarya > Pterocarya stenoptera. The sequence continues at coordinate 119,546 of QEOT01000422.1, forward strand.
CACATCCTGTGTTGGAACTCGTTGGTTCAGAGCCCCTGAACTACTCTACGGATCCATAGACTATGGTTTAGAGATTGATCTGTGGTCATTGGGTTGCATATTTGCTGAACTTTTTACTCTGGAGCCCCTTTTTCCAGGAACTGCTGATATTGATCAGCTCAGCAGAATTTTTAATGTCTTGGGAAACTTAACCGAGGAAGTATGGCCAGCTTGTTCTAAACTTCCTGACTATAACATGATTTCATTCAATAAGGTTGAGAATCCGATTGGTTTGGGAGCATGCATGCCCAACCTCTCCCCTGACAAAATCTCTCTGGTCAAAAGACTTGTCTGCTATGACCCAGCTAGTAGAGCCACAGCAATGGAACTGCTCCATGACAAGTTTTTCAGTGAAGAGCCTCTTCCGGTTCCCGTATCTGAGTTATGGGTTCCTTCGACCAGAAGTGGGCAAGATGAGGACACTCCTGGAGGATGGTATGAGTACGATGAAATGGGTTCAGATTCTGATTTTGAGGACTTTGGCCCTGTGAATGTTACCAGCACTAGTACTGGTTTTTCCATACAATTCCCTTGAGATCAAAGGGCAGTGAGACTGCTGAAAATAATTCTGATTTTGAGGACTTTGGCCCTGTGAATTTTACCAGCACTAGTACTGGTTTTTCCATTCAATTCCCTTGAGATGGCAGTGAGGTTTCTCTTGATTTATTCAATTATTTGGTGGTAATTTGTATAATTTCATATTGGTAGATCATAATTTTGTTTTGAGTATTGAAAGGTAACTTTGAAGTATATTGGACTGCTGAAAATATTGCCCGTTTATGCAAAACATACATTATCTGCTCTTGCCTGTGAAATGTGCATAGAGGATTGCAATGATATTTCTTTGTTCAAAATCTTGTGCAGCAAGTATTGAATGAAGGCACTTCGAATATTTATATGCTGCTAGAATAAACAGGGAAGCATATGTGGCTTTTCCTACTAGAAAAAGGTCAGTTCTCTATCTCGGAAGCTCCCAAAAAGGCTAATATACTTGTACGCTTTTCTTTCTTTTTTTTAATTTTTATAATTCTATTTTTTAAATAGAAAGCGATTATTAAAAAAAAAAGATTTCAAATAAATACTTATTACGTTAGACCTTTCGGTTGTATTAGCAGATTGTCCCTGTGGCCACTTCTCATCCTTCCCTTTTTCTTCCTGGCAAGCAATTAATATTATAAGCATTTAGATCTCGTTTAGTTAGATAAGATGAAAGTTAAAAATTTAATAAAATATTATTAGAATATAATTTTTTAATATAATTTTTATTTTGAGATTTGAAAAAGTTGAATTATTTATTATATTTTGTGTAGAAATTTAAAAAAATTGTAATGATTAGACATACCAAATTTCCTTATGAAAATTGTAAAAGATAATAAACTCATTTCAAGGGTGAGGTCCTCCAGGAAGAGAACCAAAGAAAAAAAAAGGAAAGAACTTTCGTAATATTTCAGATCATTCCTCAAAGAGGTTATGTAGGCCCTTTATAAATGTCAGAATTTCCTAACGAAATGCTAACAAAGGCCAAAATTCCTTACAGAACAAGAAATAAAAGGCATCGTAGAAATAAGATAACAACTGACAAGATAATTGGGTCTGACCCAATAGACTATCATTAAAATTAACTCAATTTAGCACGCTTAAGCCCGTGACCTCTTCAACGAGCCCATGACACATTTGCAACCCACAAGCCTTCTTTTAATATTTCACTTCACTAAAGTTCTAAGTTCAGGATCTAAGTCCCGAAGTACACTGAGCTCCCCTTCTATGCTTGGTTCCTTGCATTGGAAATCCTTAGATTCAATTGTGACAATTCCTCCTCTCTTAAAAGACCTTGCCCCCAAGGTGAGGGTAAGAATCTTTCACCTGTGAGTATAAATTCCAAGTTACTTCGTCATCCACTTGGTCTCACCAGCAAACAAGCACCTCTACACGGGCTTGGTTCTTCACCTTCTTCAGGCGCCTACAAAGGATCTTTTCTGGTTCGTGCTTCAACCGTAAGGCCATAACCTTATTCCCAAGTTTCTTTTTGAGCTATGATACATGAAACGTTGCATGAATTTTTGATGTGGATGGCAGATCCAAGTGATATGCCACCGTACCAATACGCTGCAGAACTTGGGATGGGCCAAAGAAACATAGTGAGAGCTTTAGATCTTGGCATTTGGACACTGAGATCTGGCGATAGAGTTGCAGCGACAAGTATACCCAATCTCCCACCTTAAACTCCTACTCCCTCCTCCTTAAGTCAACATACTTTTTCATGCATTCATGTGCTCTTGTTAAGTTATGTTTGAGTAGTTGAAGTATTTGCTCCCTAGATTTAAGATCCCTGTCCACTGATTCTGTGTTAACTGTCTTTGGTAGATAAATAACTGAGCAGACGTGGGGGGGGTACCCATATAGGGATTCAAATGGGGTAAGTTTGGTGGAGGCATGGGGGGTAGAATTGTACCACCATTCTGCTAAGGGCACCCAATTAGACCAGTCCTTAGGCTTATCCCTTGAGAAACATCTGAGGTAGTTTTCGAGGGCCTTATTTACAACTTCAGACTGTCCATCAGTCTGAGGGTAGTAGGCTGTAGATAAATGCATTCGGACCCCCTGTAGGCTTAGAAATTCCTTCCAAAAGTTGCTGGCGAAGATGGGATCTCGATTAGACACCATTGACTCAGGCAGCCCATGTAGCTTGAACCTCTGTCGAAGGAAAACTCCTGCCATTGTTCTAGCTATGTACGAGTGCTTAAGGGGGGTAAAGTGACTATATTTAGTTAATCTGTCCACTACTACCCGTAGGGTGTCAAATCCCTTAGAGTTGGGCGGGCCATCAATGAAATCCATGGTAACATGACTCCAAGGTTGTTTTGGTATAGGAAGGGGCTGCAACAGTCCACTAGGTCGAGTGTTATCCACCTTGACCCTCTGACATAGGTCACAATTTCTTATAAACTGTTTAACCTACTTCTTTTGTTCAGGCTAGAAAAAATCCTTCCTAACTCTGTGTATAGTTTTATCATAGCCAAAATGTCTCCCCTCCCAAGGGCTACTATGTGATAGCTCTAGCAATTTGTTCTTGAAGGTGGGTTGGTTTGGTAAATACAATCTCCCCTTCTAACACAAGAAGTCCCCCCTTAGAGTATAGTTAGGGGTGAAAAAAAAATCGATAAATCGGACCGAACCGAACTCACCAGTTCTAAATCAGTTCGGTTTGATACCGATTCCATTTTTTTAAAATCGGTCTAGTTTCGATTTTGCTTTTTCTAACACCGAATTGAACTGAACCAAATTGGTTTATATAAATATATATTCTTTAATTTTTTATATTATATAAAATATTTTTATATGATTTTTTATATTATACATAATTTGATATCTAATATATATAATTATATATAAAATAATATTGTATTATATGCTAAATTACTCATTAAAATAACATTAAAATCTAAAATTCTATATAAATAACTATATATTATCACTATATTATTATATACTATAATATATATAGCATATTATTAGAAAAATCGGACCGAATTGGACCGGAACAGGTAAAATCGAAAATACCGGTTTATAAGTGTAACCGGTATGGTATTGGTTCTTCAAATTTCAAAACTGGTGTATACCGATTCAGTTCTAAAATATATCTACAACCGGACCTAACCGGACAGGTTACACCCTTAAGTATAGTATGGTCGTAACTCTCCCCTTTTGCACTAATCTATTAAGCTCTTAAGCAATTCATCATTCATGTAGGCTCCCATCAACTCATCCATCCAGTCAACAGTAGGGAAGGTAATTAGGGCTAGTGAACATTCTTCCTCAACCCCCTTTCTAGATAATGCTTCCGCTACCTTATTACTGGCCCACTTTTTGTATTCCACTATAAAATCATAACCAAGGAGCTTGGTTATCCACCCTTACTGGGCAGGGGTACCCACCTTCTGATGTAACAAATATTGCAAGCTTTATTGATCAGTTTTGACTACAAATTTTTGTCCTAGCAAGTAGGGCATCCATTCGAGTACAACTAAGACAAGAGCATAGAGCTCCTTCTCATTGGTGGACATTGAGAGAGCTCTCCCCTTCAGTGCTTGATTGAGATTGGCCTTCTTTTTTGCATGAGCACTGCCCCAACAGCTCCTCCCAAGGCATTACACTCTATAGTGAAAGGTAGTGTGAAGTCTTGTAAAGCTAGGATTGGTGGCTCCGTAATAGCTTGCTTCAGCCTTACAAAGGTTTTCTTCCCCTTTTCTATCTACTAGAAATTATTCTTTTTCAACATCCCTGTCAGTGGGGCAACAATGTCCCATACCCTTGAATGAACCTCCTATAATAATACCCTGTAAGACCCAAGAACGCTCTCAGCTCCTTTATGTTGTGTGGTAGGGGTCAGTCTCTCATGGCCTGCAACTTGTCTAGGTCAGCCTTTAGCCCTTGGTGAGAGATCAGGTGGCCAAAGTAGGAGATCTCACCACACCCAAACTTACATTTGGTGAGCTTGGCATAAAGCTGGTGCTGCTGTAGAGTTGTGAGAGTGGTCCTTAAATGCTCCAAATGTTCTTGTTCAGACTTGTTGTGCACCAATATAGCATAAAAAAAATTAAGAAAAATTTTTCTTAAGTAGAGCTTAAACACCTCATTCATGAGGCTTTGAAAAGTAAATGGAGCATTGGTCGGCCCAAAGGGTATGACAAGAAATTTGTAGTGACATTCATGAGTCCTAAAGGCTATTTTAGGCACATCCTAAGGTTTCACTCGATTTGGTGATATATTGACCTTAGGTCCAGTTTAGAAAACACAACTGCTCCATGTAGATGGGAAATATGTCTTTTACTGTCACATTGTTTAGTCCCCTGTAGTCCACACAAAGTTATCATATTCTGTCAGATTTTCTCACCAATAGGATAAAGGAGGAGAAGGGACTTTGGCTAGGCTAGATTACGCCACTGTTCAGCAACTCCTTCACAATTTTTTCTATCTTATCCTTTTGGAAATAGGAATATTGATAGGGCCTGAGGGAAATGAGTTTGGTTCCTAGAAATAAGGTTATGACATGGTCATGGGATCTTGGGGGAGGTAACCCTTTAGGTTATGTGAATACTTCCTGAAAGTTCCTTAATAGTTGTTGAATTTCCTAGGACGGCTCACATTCAATTATGTTTTGTTCAGTATTCTCTTTTTCTAACAATTGTAAAACTACCCCCTTAGATTCCATCTTATTAAACATGTTCAGAGGCCCTACCTCGATTAATTGTGTTACAACCAAGCCTTTGACTTGTTTTGGTTTACCTAAGTAGTCAAACTTCATACTTAATTCTTCAAAATTCCACAAAATAGGTCTAACTCCCTCAACCATTGTATGCCCAACATCGTATCACATTCTGCTAGTACCAGGACAAACACTTCAATAGAAAAGCAAGCATCCTGAACAATCACTTTAATGCCCTTGCATTGGCTCTCACTAGGGACTAAATCTTCATTAGCTACTCTGACCCTCACTACTTCAGTGTTATTAACAGGGATATGTGTATTATTAACCACCCCTAAATCCAAAAAATTGTGGGCGGATCCTGAATCTATAAGGATGGTTGTCCATCTTTGCCCAAGCCTTCCCTTAACTCTCATGGTTTTTGGGTTAAGAGACCATGTAATTGCATGGAGGGATATTTTTAGCTTCTCTAACAGGTTACTCCCCTCTACAACTTCCTTCCCTACTCTCCACTGGTTCCAAAGAGTTTTTTTTTTCCAACTCCCCCTCCCTTAAGACTTCCTCAAGTAAGAACTTGGGACTTTGACATTTATGTTCTGACCCCACTTAAAGTCACAATAGTAACATAACCCCTTTCTCTCTTGTCTTTCATATGTTGCTGGTTGATCTTTTGGGTGGGTAAGGTCAACTTTGGTGGGGTAGGGTTTTTTAAGATTCCTGGTTCTTGAAAAAAAAATGGTGCTATTTTGGGGTATTTTTTGTGCAATCTTGACTAAACTGTAGGTTGATATCAGTGTAGGGGGTTAAACATCCTCACAGTTAATCTTATGCCATCCTTCAACCCACTTAGGAAACAATTGAGCTTGTAAGGCTCAAACAGTCCCCTTAGCCTATTTGATAGGGTCTTAAATTTGGCTTTGTATTCCTCGACAGTCCCACTTTGTCTAAGTCTAAGTAACGACTACATGGGGTCATCATAGGCATTTGGTCTAAACCTAACCCAAAGTGCCCGGACCAGTGAATCCCAATCTATTAAGTGCCATGACTCTTCCAAATCTTGAAACCAAACGAGAGCTTTACCTTCCATATGAAAGGAGGCTAATCTAATCTTATGTTGTGGCAGTGTGTTATGAAAGTTAAAGAAATTATGTAGATTATGCAACCATCATGTGGGGTCATCTCCATGGAAAATAGGAAACTCCAAACGCGCTATCCTTGTCTGGACCTCTCCCCCATGTGTAATGCCCTTGTCCTCTCTGTTCTCTCCTCCAGATGAGGATTCTCCAGGACTGAATTTTGATTTCTTCTCTACATTTGATTCTGGGCATCAAATGCTAGTTGTAAAATAACAACTTCTACTTGTCTTTTTAAAGCCAACATCTCGATCTCTAAGGTTTGATTCTGGGCATCAGAAGTCTTCTTTGGCGCTCCAGTTTCCTTTTTTAAAGCATTATGGCCATCCTGGAGCTGTGTCAACCTAGTCTCATCTGCCATAACAATGCAGTTGTTTATTACTCCTTTTCACAGAACTACTTGAAACAAATCCCCTTATGAAAATTGAAAAAGATAATAAACTCACTTCGAGGGTGAGGTCCTCCAAGAAGAAAACCAAAAAAAAAGATGGACAGAACTTTCATAATATTCCATACCATTGCTGAAAAAGGTTATGCAGGTCCCTTAAATGTCAGAATTTTCCAACGGAATGCTAACACACTAAAGGCCAAAATCCATTATACAACAAGAAATAAAAGGCAACGCGGAAATAAGATAACAACTAACAAGTTAATTGGGCTTGGCCCAACAGACTATCACTAAAATTAACTCAATTCAGCACGCCTAAGCCCACGAACTCTTCAAAGAGCTCACGACAGTGAGCCCAAGACGCCTCTGCAACCCATAAGCCTTCTTTTAGTCTTTCACTTCACTAAACTTCTAAAGTTCACGAACTAAGTCCCGAAGTACACTGAGCTCCCCTTCTATGCCTGGTTCCGTGCACTGGAAATCTCTAGATCCTGGTCATGGTCTTCCTCTCTCATGGTCTTCCTTGAGTAGAGGTCCTGGTTCCCTGTCTCTGTACATGTTTGATGGTAGAGGAGTGCATCATCGAGGGCGAGTTAGAGACACTTTATGCACAAATGTCTTTAATGGAGAAAGAGCAAGAAGAGATTCATGTAGAGCCAAGCTTTTTCGAAGATGCAATTTTGCGTGGAGAGAACTGTTTGATAGTGAAACTGTTAACTTTGAAGCATTACAATCGAGAGGCCTTAAAGCAAACAATGAAGAAGATTTGGCAACCAGTTAAAACCAATTGTTTCCATGATCTAGGATTAGTTCTACTATTAGTGGAGTTTGAAGATACTCAAGATAAGCAAAGAGTTCAAAGGGAGGGACCGTGGACATTTGACAAGAGTCTAGTGCTTCTAAAGGATTTTGATGGCACTCAACAAGTTCATCAAATTCAAATCACAGAACACCTATCTGGGTTTGTATACATGATCTACTGCTGATGGCATGTAATGAGTATATTGGAAATTTGATTGGGGGCTCCTTGGGAAAAGTCCTGGAAGTCGATCTGGATAAGGGTGATTTTGCATGGGGAGAGTTTATGCGAGTTAGAGTTTGTATGGATGTTACAAAACCTCTGTTGCGTTGGGAAAAAAATTAATATTAAAGCTTGTTGGATTTGCTTCACATACGAACGACTACCAGATATTTGTTATTGTTATGGGATACTGGGTCACAATTATAATGTGTGAAGAACACAAAACATAATGAGTGTGAAGAACACAAAACGCACGTGGAATCATATGAAGCTGAAGGATTCCCCTATGGACAATGGTTACGAGTTGCCAGTCTAAATTGGGAGAAGAAACAACAGAACAAGCAGAACCCATGGACAGAAAAGGTGACCATTCTGGTGACAACTCCGACAATGAGCAAAAGGAAGGAAATAGTGGTCGAGACAAGTGGGGAAGAGGAAAATCAGAGGAAAAGAAGGAATGAGTAATTAGTGGAAATGTATTTGTCGAAATTCAAAATGAAATCACAATGGGATTAAATGCCCAATTATTAGCTACAAATAAGCGATTGGAGGATGATAATAGCCAAAGTTATGGAGATCATGCAGAAAAAGTGGGACCAAAATACCAGGGGATTTATGAGTCATATCAATTCACTGGCAGGACACAAGGAGAAGCAAAGTCTCTGGGCTTGGATCAATCTCCTAGTAAGTTGGTACAATCTATTGAGGATCCATTATCTTAGACATTGTCTAGCCAGTGGTCAAAGGTCATAAGTGGAGAAGACAGAAAATAAAAACTACCAGTAAGGCCCAGAATAAGAAGCAAATAAAGTCAACAATGAAGGAGGTGTACCTGAAGGAGAATAGGAGTTACAGATTGATACAAGGAAGAAGCTGCACGTGGGAAGTAACGAAGGTGATGTTTTGGACTATACATTGATGATATCGGCAGAGGTTGTTTCATAGCCCCGTCGGAAACAATAAAAGCAATGAATTGGAATTCCCATGGGCTTGGGAACCCACATGGAATTCGTATACTTAGAGACCTTGTCAAGAAAGAAGTTCCTGATGTTTTGTCTCTGCAGAAACAAAACTGAAAGCTCGACGTATGGAATCAAGTAAGTATCAATTGGGATTTCAGAATTGTATGGCTATAACTGTGGGGCGAAAAGTGGAGGAATTACATTACTCTGGAAGGAAGAGATTAAGGCTTCGTTTGGATGATGAAATCAGTTCAACTCAGTTCATTTTTCAACTCCATCTGCCATCCAAACACAAATTTGAGCCGAGTTTCATCTGTAAAAAGCAATTCACTCATTTTGTTTACTGTATATGGACGAGACACTTCATCAATGCACTGATTTTTCTGACCCGGATTAATTTTTTGTACTATTCCGTTTTCATATCTATTTTATTCAGTTTTTATAAAAGAGTAAGCAAATATTTGCATAAAATAATATATTTATGTGAAAATCTGACAAGTGAACAGTAAAATAAATAAATAAATAATTTATTGCTGGAATTTTCGTTGGCTGTGCAAGAGACATAAATGACAAGGAACAGTAAATTTCTAGTGGGTCCCAATTATTTCACAACTTCCTATAAATATATCTAAACTCATTTTAACATCCAAACAAACATAAACTCATCTTAAGTGGACCCCACAAAACTCACTCAACCATCTCAACTCACTACTATTCATAAAAAATTAAATTCAGCTGAACTCAGTTTAACATCCAAACTCAGCCTAAGTTGTCCATTCTGAGTTATTCTAAATATCATGTGGATACTCAAATTAATTGTGATGATGATCACATAATGGTTTGGCATATAACAAGAATTTATGGGCACCTAGATAAGACAGCTAGATCACACACATGGGGTTTAATAAAAGCACTAAATTGGAAGGATGATACTCCATGGCTTGTGTTTGGAGATTTCAATAAAATCTTATATTTGTATGAAAGAAAATGGTGGAAGGGATAGACCTAAGAAGCAAATGCTTGAATTTAGAAGTGTTTTCGCTGAGTGTCAGTGAAGGGATTTGAAGTTTAATGGCTCACCATTCACATGGTGTAACATAAGGGAAGGTGATGCGTGTATCAATGAGAGATTGGACAGGTTTTTAGCCAATTCTCAATGGTGCAGATTATATCCCATGGTGATGGCTATTCATGGAGTGACTGCTTATTCAGATCATCTTCCAATATGGATAGATACAATTGGTGAGGAACAATATAATGAAGGAAGAAAGCCATTTAGATTTAAAGTAATGTGGGTGGGGGAAAAAGAATGTGCTAACATCATTGAAGAATCCTACTAGACAAGAAGTGTAAAATTGGTTGGAGGAAGAGGAAATAATGCGGAGACAAAGGTCTAACTCACTTTGGCTTAGATAAGGTGATCAAAATACTAAGTATTTTCATTCAAAAGCTTCTATCTGTAGGAAGAAGAATAGAATAACAAAGTTGAAAGATGAGTCTGGGGTTTGGAAAGAAGGGGACTAGAAAGACAATCTCATTCTTGATTACTTTCAATCTTTATTCTCAATTGAAGATCAACACAATCCCATGGAGTTTTTGTCTCAGATCAATGAAAGAGTTACAGACCAGATGAATGAAGATCTTTCAAGACCTTTCTTTGCAAATGATGTGGTAACAGCTTTGAAGCAAATGCACCCTACAAAAGCATCTGGCCTAGATGGCATGTCCCCTATATTCTTCCAAAGATACTAGCACATAATTGGGGATTCTATTATTGCTGTTGTACTTCAAGCTTTGAATTCTAGTGAGCTTCCACAAGACCTTAACCATACTTTCATTACTCTAATCCCTAAGGTTACGTCTCCTATTAAAGTGGCTGATTTTCACTCATTAGTCTTTGCAATGTTACTTATAAGTTGATCTCAAAAGTGATAGCAAATTGACTAAAGTTAATACTGCCTCTGATAATTTTTGAGTCACAAAGTGCTTTTGTTCCCAGAAGACAAATCACTAATAATGTCCTCATTGCTTATGAATTGATTCATTTCTTGAGGCAAAAGAGACAAGGAAAAAATGGGTATATGTCTCTTAAACTTGATATGAGCAAAGTATATGATAGGGTGGAGTGGGGTTTCTTAGAAAGGATGATGATAACACTTGGATTCTATCCAAAGATGATTAATCTTAGTATGAAGTGTATCAAATCTATTACCTTTTCTGTGCTTGTTAATGGGATTCCAAAAAGTCCTATTGTGCCCTCTCGAGGACTGAGACAAAGGGATCCCCTATCCCCTTATTTGTTTCATTTATGTACTGAAGGTCTTATAAGCTTGTTAGGACAATCTGATGGAAGGGAAGCAATTGAAGGAATAAAAATCTATAGATGTGCCCCTAGAATAAATCATCTACTATTTGTATATGATAGTATCATTTTTAGCAAGACAGATATGGAAACTAACAGAAAAGTTCAAGAGCTACTCAATACTTATGAAAGAGCATCGGGAAATCCCTAGATCCGATCGTGACATTAGATGAAATGAGATGAGATAGTTTTATAACCAAACGAGACCTTAAGATAAGAGGTAGAGGGGAGGGGTGGAGATCTCCAACAACTGAGTCAAATTAAGTTCCACAAAGCTGAGAAAATAAAATTTCGGAAATGGACCAATAGATTTGATCTAAATGCTCTTTCGGTACAAAGCCTAAAGAGTATGATATAGTTGCTGCAGTAAATGAGAAGGGTTCGGAAAGGAGAGTACAATGACTTCAGTCTTGGAGGAAAGCGATAAGATAAGGAGACAGTGAGGGTCAAACCTCTAGGACATAAGAATCAGTACGGACACCTGTGTTGCACACGATGATTGGTTAGTAGCTCCAATGGTCGCATCTTGGAGAATAGTAGTCGCTAAATTAGATGGTGCGATGCATTTTGTCTTTGAAGAGCTGGAAGCATAGGGCACATGTGATTCATGCATGACCAAGACAGTGCATGAGACACACATCGGTCCATTTTCTATACCGCCTATTCTACCTTAAAGATTTGAGTTATGTTGGCAGCACGAGTGTAGCCCAGAGGTGGTCTTGGAGTAATAGGTTAAACTTCCTCTTCGCTAATCTCTAAAAAAAAAAAAAAAAAAAAAGGCAACAAAGTAAAATTTGACTGGACAAAGATGTCTGGCAAAGTAAAAAGAGTAGGGTTGTAAAGGGTCCGGTTTTGTGTATTTTTTTTTTATAACTGAACTGGTATACACTGGTTTTAAAATTTTAAGAATCAATACCGAACTCTTCACTACCGAAACTGAAACTTTCAATTTTTCTCGTTTTGATCCGGTTTTTTCGGTTTTACGGATTATTTATGTTGTAATAATATGATGTTGTAATTATTATTTTATAATAATTAACACATCCTAGTATAGTATTGAATTTAACTATAGCCTATATAAACTTTAGACTCTTTATATGAGTATATATGATGAAAGATGGCTCCTTTTTGTTTTTTTTTGTTTTTTTTTTTTTTTGCTTTCTTGTTCACATGCGTTTTTTTAACACTTTTAAATATTTAAAAAAAAATCACATCATTAAAAAATATTTTCTTAATCATTAAATGTGTAAAAATATATTTACAAAATGAATATATATTATAATTTATTATGTCAAAAATGTATTTATCATTGATATATATATACTATATATCAAAAATAAGTTTATATTAATAAGTTAATATTCGTGTTTATGTTTAAGATTAAAATTTATATATTAGAATTTTATTTTATATTAATTAACAATTTAACGTATAATATATAATATAATATAAAAAATTATAAATACTCAGTTCGATTTAAACCAATTTTCAAAATACTGATTTTATGGAAACCACTACCGCACCTGTCCTTAAGAACCACTTCAGCACTAAACCACTAAACCGCTTAAAAATTGGACCGAACCGTTAGGTCCAATCCAACCAATTTTTCCATTCTTTTTCACACCCCTAGAGAAGAGGGACACCTCTTAGAGATGGTCAGATGGATCGGTGAGGGGAAAAGGGTCTGTGAGGGGAAAAAATCCCTCAACACTACAGTAATTGTGTTCCTCCGCTTGTCATCTTTTTATCCGGTCGTACAAAGTAGTTTCTCTCCCAAAAACATACAAGGAAAACATAACCTTTTTTTCTTCCCAAACAAAAAAATGAAAGGTCTTGTTATTTTAAACAAAATAAGAAAAGGAAAGGGTTGTTGAAATAAAAAGATTGTACAATATGGCCCATCAACACGATCTTTCAGTGTGCAAAGGCCAATTGATTTTTTTTTTTTTTTTAATTCATGATTTCTTCGGCAAGGATCAATGCGCCTAAATTTTAATACAAATATTTGCAATACATGGACGATTTGCATGGAATTGGCATTCCCAACTTCGCAAATCATTACCAAAATCTGACCTGCAACAGTATACATCGGCCAAACATGCATCTACGGCTCTCTAACTATACACTCCTTCATTACGTATTGCTGCAACTTCGGATGAAACTTGAAGCTGCAACTTCACTTAAATTATAAAAAGATTCGGGTGGTGAACGATTCAGCATAAAAAGTACGACTTCTAGTCTTGCGGAAGAAGGGCTATCTCAATTTCTTGAAGCGATTTCCCTTTGGTCTCCACCACATTTCTTTTCACAAACATCACAGCCATTACACAAAAGGTACCAAACATTGAGTACAAGAGCTGTGGCCCAAGTTTCTCCAGCAAACGCAAGAACAGCAACCCCACAAAGAAATTGACCACCTGAAGAAACACCAGCATTTGGCCAGAAATTTATTCTAGCAGCATATAATTCACCAAATAATTATGCATTCACCAGCATTTTTTGAATCTAGAAACTCCTCCCAGGTGTGGATCCAGAAGCTAGCAAGAGCAGATATAAAGCTAATTAGAAACAAAGGAAGGAGAAGATAGTTACCCAATGAACTGACATACAGACTGCCATAGCTTTCGCCCGAATTCGGCTGGGGAAAATTTCTGGTAGAAGGAGACCCGGAACTGGACCAGCTCCAAGCGCAAATGTAAAGACAAACCTGCACAAAGAAATTCATTAATATCCCTCAAACATTGCCACTCTAATAACAACAATCAGGGATGGGTAGTCATTGTTGCCGAAGTCACATTTCCAGCTGGGATCGCTAAGTTGGAAATCCAAATATTACAAAGGTTCCCTAACACAGCCGCTAGGATGTTCTTGGAAAAAAAATATCAGCAATGCATCATCTGATTATAGACTAGAGAAATTCAAGAAACAAAACTACAACCATTTATCATGATATGGCCGTTTCATGAAGCACATTTTGCATTTGAATACATTTATAAAAAGTACATCCGTAACAAGTTCATCTTCAAAATGTATGTACTAAAAGATTACTCACAGCAGCATGCCACCAACAGATAGATACAATTCTCCAGAGCCTGGTATATAAGAACTTGCTGCGACAGCTTGAAGGGCCATAGATATCGCCTGGGCAGATATGATAAAAAAAAAAGTTTCATATCAGGATCTTAGATCATTAACTCCGGATATTGTTAGAAGTAAAAACCAGGAGAAGAGATTTTAGATGTGCCGGTTGAGCTGTGCGTGACATTAGCGGCAACGCTTGTGAGTTATTAGTTCAATACATAATGCAGGAAAATGAATGTGTACTGCCAGGCTGTTATGGAACATTAAAATAGCCACTTTTCTTTATGCTGGACAATTATGCTAGTCCATTTTCCATATGAAAGCATAAGTCTTCATTCACTTTAAACCTGAGAACCAATATTTTTTGAGCTCCTTCTTAGTACCAGAAACATTCACATGCATTCTTGAGTACATATATCCTATCTGAGTTAAATGGCATATCTAGTCGTATACATTTATTTCAATTCTCATTTTCTTTTCTAGCTTTCACATACACATATGTTGATTTGATAAGGAAAAATACTATACATTACAACCTTGTACCGTTAGCATAATGTGATGAGAATAAGATAAGAGTGTAGTATACAGCATAACATGATTTAATATTATGATCATGATATTAATTTGTATGTAAAATGAGGAAAGTGCTGCAAATACAATTTACCATTCCAAAAAAGCTCCACAGGAGGAGGACCTTTCTTCCTAGTTTATCCATCAAAGCCATCGCAATAATAGATCCTGAATGATATAAAAGTTTATGCTGTCATGACAGAATGCATCATCGGAGACATGTAAGGGGAGGAGTACCATGAACTGAAGCTATACCTGTTAAATTTGCAATTCCTATGAAGCAATTGGCAAGGGTGGATGGAACTCCCGCACTTTTAAAAACAGTTGAAGAGAAATAAAATACAGCATTTATACCAGATAGCTGTTGTAAAGCAAATAGGGTTGACCCAATAAAAACAACTGCAAAACGAATGTGTGAATAACAAAGCAATTTTGGAAAGCCCAAAAAGAATATGACAGAAGAACAAGCAACGGTGAAAACAGCCTGGACTCTGCAGAGAAAGAGACGTTACAAATCTTCAAAGAAATATACCAGAGAAGTATCATATGTACCTCTAAAATGGCGACCATAGAGCAATTCTGAGATCTTCACAGTATCAGTGTCATCTCCCCTGTCCGATTTAGATAATTCTGCCAATGCTACTTGGACATGCGATCCTCCTAGGAGCTTCTCAAATGCAGCTTTGGCTTCCTCGGTTCTTCCTCTCTGAATCACAACAATGAGAACAGGTGTTCATCTTCGGCATAATTACATAACTGTATAAACTTAATTGGAAGTTTATCCCAAGTTATAGTACAGAGAGATGCTAGGCCAAACTTGAAAGTAACTATTTTTATGGGGAGAAACAAACCACCCCCCCCCCCCCCAAAAAAAAAAAAAAAGGCCTAAACCGAACAACACAAGAAATTAAAAAAGAGAGAAAATACTGCAACTTTGGGAGCTGATACAGAAAACTGACTGCATCTTTGTGCACATCGGTTTTGCAATCATGAACGTGTGCATGTTTTATTATTTAGTCTACATAAAGACAAATACCTGAATGTTTGTTTTGGCACTTCTCTTTATAGGTAATCAAAGATTTTATTAAAAGTCGAAAGGCATCCATAAAGACAAATACCTGAATATTTGTTTATGTACTTCTCTTTATAGGTAATCAAAGATTTTATTAAAAGTCAAAAGGCACAGCCCAGATACCTGAATCAACAGGAGTTATAAACTAAATAGGATTTTTTTTCTAAAAAAAGACGGATTAGAGCTTTGTTCTTAAAGCATTTCAGCTCATATATGTCTTTGATATATTTAAATATGAATTAGTAAGGAATTTATTCATACTGAGTAACAGACAGCAATAACAGAAAACAGGTGAAAGGAAACCTTATATAGCCAAGGGGGACTCTCTGCACAAAACACC
Organism: Pterocarya stenoptera; assembly: GCA_003123785.1. Classification (NCBI taxonomy): domain Eukaryota; kingdom Viridiplantae; phylum Streptophyta; class Magnoliopsida; order Fagales; family Juglandaceae; genus Pterocarya; species Pterocarya stenoptera. The sequence goes on from QEOT01000422.1 coordinate 135,720, forward strand.
ATGGCAACAAGTAATATTGCAGCTGGAATTGTAGATATCCAGAAGCAGATACGCCACCTGAGCACATGGATTAAGAAGTATATGAAATAGTCAAACATGAAATACAGAAGCCAAGGGATTAGTATACCTTACCAGCCCGCAATTTCTTTGACAGGAATTCCAATAAACAGAGCTGCAATAAGTCCAAGACATGTTGCAATTTGAATAAAGCTTCCATAAGTACCCCTCACAAAAGCAGGAGAAACCTACTCACACAGATGGGACAAAAGCGGATAAGAAACAAGAACTTCCTTCATCAACCAAGAAAAAGTAAGTCAGAATCAATTAGACAAAATTGTAACAAACCTCCGTTACATAGAGAGATGCAACAGGGGGTCCCAAGCCCATTCCAGTACCAACAAGTAACCGGCCCAAGAGCATACCCGCAAGATTTTTTGTCATTGCACTGGAAATGCACATTATTGTTTTTATTATTTTATAACAATAGAAGTAGAAAAAATATATGGAACGTCAAAGTCTAAAATCACTCATATTTCTATACATTGAACACGTGAAAAAAATAGACCTAGAAGGCTACTATTCACCAACAAAAGCATGCTAAAACTTTTTATGATAAATAAGAAAAACTTTCTTTATATGAAAGAGGGTGTAACCCGTACACATGAAATATACAAGAGATCCACCTAAATTGCAAAAGGGAAACGTGATAGAACTTCATGAAAGTACAAATAGAAGACCCTACAGTATAGTGGACTACTATCCAATAAGCGTGCAAGAACTGATGGAACATAGCATTGCAGATGGCACTATCAATTTGATTGGATTTTCTAAACCCATCTGCAATGTCCTCCATATAGAAATGAAAAAAACACAAATTTAGCTGTACTTGATGACTGTCAAACCCAAAAGCCCCTTTTACCTATAGAAATATACATTTAGACATCCAGAAAACTTCAGGAGGTTGAAATAACTAATATCAACTAGACCAAACCAAATGGACTAGAAAATATAATATATGAAGAGATAAAAATCAAGACTGCAACAAATGGACAAGAAAATATAAATATAATATATATTATAATTTATTTTTTTGTCACATCAGCATACCTGATAGAAGCACCAATAATCATAGGCAAAGCACACAGCTGGAAAGCTCTACGTCGCCCAACCCCATCAGCAACCCAACCACTGAGCAGAGATCCAACAAAGGCACCACCAAGACACGTACTCACAACCAGACCTTCACTTAAAATAATTGACAAAACCTCTTAAATAAGAGAGCTAGATGCAGAAACAACAGATTAGAGCAAGAAAGGCCAAATATCACCTTCTGCCAAGGTATTCCCGCTGAAACCAAGATCTACAGAAATGCTTTCAAGTGGTTCATTAACTACTCTGTACAAACAGTATAAAAATAAATTCAGAAAGGAAACTACCTTGATTGTGTGCTTCATTCTCTAAAAACAAAGAAAGAGAAAAAGAAGAAGAAGAAAAGACTGAGTTCAAAGACGGAGCACCAACCCTATATGGTAGCCAAATAAGAAAGAGGAAATGGTTGCAACTACTACATGAGGTAAAGAAAGCCTCCATGAAGGGCTTGAAGTTTCTGGAGACATACTGTTCTGTAGAGGAACTACAAGGCAAGCAAGAGTAAAGCCCAATTAGCAATATGCTAGGTCATGTTCACACAAATTAGAAGTGTATAACTAAACTAGACCACTACTCAATGACCTCCTTAAAGTTTCCCAAGATACATAACAGGTCTACTCAGACTTCTATGCCACCTTTTTCATCTGCTCTTTCTCTTACGTTACCAATTGCATATTCACAATTACCGACCAAAAAGGAAACTATAAAGGAAAATTAGCCTCAAACCCCACAGAGCATAATTTGCTACAAGTTTAAGATACTTTGATGACACAAAATAGGGGTGGGCAATACAACCGCCGGCTCCGGCTCTGACCCCAGCCGACGTCCGCTCTGACTTTGACTCTAGTGGAGTCGGAAAAATCGGAGTTTGGAGACGGAGTTAGAGTTGTTGTGAAAAAAATGGTATGAGTCAAAGCCGATGGCAGCTCCAACTTCCAAACTCCAATGAATAAAAGAAACCACACAATATTAGTGAAACAAATAAACAAATAATTTGATAAAGATAGAGAGATAGATAGCCAGCATTCATTCATTAACCATTTTCACTAAGGGAGATCGGTGTCGACAAAAAGAAGCTGAAGAGGGAAACCCTAGAGCAACTAGAAAAAAGTTGGGCAATTTATAGTAACAAGCTCATGTTCTTTGGGATCAGTAAGTTGGGCCTTTGGGTTTTTTGTAGAATGAAATCAATGTCCAAGTTAGGAGTAGTATTGTATTGGGCTTCTATGCCAAGGCCCAAAATTAACCACAGCTCAAAATTAAAGCTGTGGTTAATTTTGAGTCAGAGCCCATGTTAATTTTGAGTCAGAGCTTTAATTAAAGCTCAAAATTAAAGCTGTGGTTAATTAAAGCTCATGTTCTCTCTCTCTCTCTCTCTCTCTCTCTCTCTCTCTCTCCCTCCCTCCCTCTCCAATGCTCCTACTCCAACTTTGTGTGGCTCCGATGCTCCGACTCCAACTTCAGCAACTCTGATCGAAGTCGGAATCCACTCCAATTAGGAGTCGGAGTCGGAGTCGGAGCACAACTTGGCCTCCAACTTTGATCGGAGTCGGAGGCCGGAGTTGGGTTCTATCGGAGTCAGAGCCCAACCCTAACACAAAATCCATTCCACTGGGAAATAAGCAATTCTTCACAGCACAAGATCAAGCAATAGGTATGTGTTCGGTATATTAACCACAGCTCAAAATTAAAGCTGACTGTGCAAAGCATAAAACATGAGTAGAACCAACACGATTATTCACCAAATAAAGTTACCTAAGTTTTCTTCCATCTCAACTGTATTTGCAGAGTCCCTTGACGGCAAGCGCTTGTACATCAAGTAAGCTTCACGTTGACGTACCCACATGCCAAACTTTGACCAGCCTTTTTCCCAGATTCCCTAATTTAAAGAATTTTACACAAACACTATTATGTTTACATTGCATCCACTGTGGACCAGATCAAATAAAACACTACATGTAAATTATGATATTTTCTCATTCTAATTGAAAAAAAAAAAAACACTGACGTTCCGTTTGGTTCCCGAGAAGAAATAGAAAAACTGATATAATTTTTCGTTCTCGTGTTGCTGCAATCTATGCTTAGGAAAACACAAAATCACTCAACTATGCATATTATCAAGCATATTGTATATTTTCACACGTGTACAGTCTCATGTATTTTATGTTTACTTGCATTTTTACATTTAATTATTTTGCTTCTAGTATAAATACTCTGTACCTCATTAACAGAGGGACTTTTTTGGAAAATTGCAATATCAGTTTTTTCCACAGGAAACTTCTAGGGTTTCTCTACTTGTTATGGTATCAGATGTTCTTTGTCTTCCATGGCGCCGCCTCAACAGAATCTTCCCGATGATGCTACCAATACTCATAGTGCTCAGTTGTTTTGTGATAGTTAGGCTGCTTTACACATTGTTGCCAATCCAGTTTTTCACTAACGGACAAAACAAGTAGAGCTGGATTGCCATTTCATACGTGACAAGATTCAAGCTGGAATAATCAAGACTTTTCACCTTGCTTCCAAGCATCAACTTGCTGATGTCCTTACCAAAGCTCTTGGATGTCAGCAGTTTCAACTGGGATAGGTTTGGAAGTTAGATCTCACACAAAATTCTCATCTCATCTTATCTCATCATTACACTTTTTTCAAATTTCCATATAAAATATAATAAACAATTCAACTTTTTCAAATCTCAATACAACTTTTTCAAATCCTAATTCAACATTTTCAAATCTCAAAACTAAAAAATAATATTTTAAACTTTAAAACAAAACACAAAATTCTCATCTCATCCCCCAAACCTATTCTTATTCACCAAGATGAGAGTTCATTTCATTTACTCTCCATCTTGAAGCGGGGTAGCATATTGCATATTTTCACACGTGTACATAGTCTCATGTATTTTATGTTTACTTGTATTTTTACATTTAATTATTTTGCGTTTAGTATAAATACTCTGTACCTCATTAACAGAGGGACTTTTTTGGCAAATTGCAATATCAGTTTTTTCCACAGGAAACTTCTAGGGGTTCTCTACTTGTTAAATATTTAGGTGATAGGAAATCAGACAAATTACATACGCCCAAACCAAATTAAGTTTCCATATCAACGAGAATTTCGAGCAAATCCATAGAATCGAACCAAATGAAACACATTCCAGACTCCAGAGCCCCAAACCAAAGAAGAGGAGTACAAAAGACGGCGCTGCAAAATGATGGAAAAAGCTCGTAAAGAAAGAAAACGAAGACGAAGACGTACCGATCATGAAATAATCAATAAATAAACGGATCCGGAACTGTGAGCGAGTTCGATGAACAGGCGTGTGGGCCAGTGGAGATTCCGTGAGAGTCTCCGAGCCCTCCTGGTCTGCGACCAACTCAAGAAAGGAGCAAAAAAATGAAAAATTCTTAAGAGGGTAACGGAGAAGAAAGCAACCGTGTGTGCTCGCTCTGTTTGTGGTGCGGTTGTTTCAGTGAGAGAGCAATGCTTCCTTTCTACTTATCCATGGAGAAAGGAAACAAAGAGGCCAGTTGCGTAAGGAGTGGGAAAATTATATTTACCTTAATTTTCGTTGGAAAGTATTAAATATTTATTTTGGCTTTTGGTTTTCTTATATAAATGAGATAAATATTGATAATTAAATAAAATATTTTTAAAATTTAAAAAAATTATAATAATTAAATAAAATAATATGAGATTAAATAATTTGTGAAAATAAATTAGACCGAGATTGACAAATCAGATCCATCCCCTTTAATCTAGGCAGCCAGATTTTTTGGTTAGAAGTTGTCATTTTATGATAGGAAAAATCAATACCTGCTACGAAAGGGAATTCCGTTCCTAGGGTCTTGGTTGCTCGCCTCATTCTGGTCTACAATATTTCTCTGACCACAGAGCTAACTTTTGTTTTCTTTTTATTTTTTTGACATCGAGCTACCTTCTGTTTTCGGGACAACATTAATTATTTAAAAATGGTTATAAAATTAACGGATCTTTTAACAACATTATTTATTTAGTAGATAATATCATACTAGATAAATAAAATAATAAAAACCTTAAAATTCAAATTCTTTAGAATATTCACATCCAATTTCTTATCAATTTTTCTAAAATTTAGCTAAAACACACTCCCTAAAATTTTTTTCTCATCTTTTAAAAGAAAAATTCTTTTCAACAATTACTAGTCACCACATTACACCTCACATCCTATGAAAAATATCATAATACTTTATAAAAAGCACCCCTACACCCTATAAAAAAATTATAGGTATAGGAAATGAGAATAAATAGTAGCTGATGTAAAGTAAATCCTCTTTTAAAAATCTCATTTATCATATTCCTTGTATTTTTCTATTCTATTAAAATAATATTTATCTATTCTTTCTTCATTATTTTTTTTCTCTCTTACTTCCATTTACAAACTTAATTACTCAATATTTTATATTTTTTCTTATATTTTGAACTATTACTCTTTAGCGAGTATTTTAAACAAAAATTTAAATTCTTTTTTCTGCAGGTACAATAATATTTTTAAAATTAATTTTTTTATATTTTCGTAATTATTTTTAAAATTATTATTTAAAACTATAATAAATATAAGCACTAAAGAAAGTGTAGATGATTAGAAGAATAATTGATTTTATTTATTAGAATAAAATATTGATACAAAATGATTTAAATGATGAACAGTGATTTCCTATATTTAGGGAACCATTGTTCACATTCCAAAAGTTTTCCCTAAAATAGGGATTCGGATAGAGGAGCATTTGGGATGAAAACTTTTAATTTTTTCCTAAATTATAAGGGAAAATAACATTTAAAGTAGGACTGTTCATTTGGGTCGGATTTTTTTTTCAGAACCCAAGAAACCGGATTCCGATTCCAAGTTTTGATCCAAAACAAATTTGGATTGGAGCCCAACTTGTAAAACTAGGGTACACCCGGCTGGGGGTACAAGGTTTTTTTTTTTTTTTTTTATCAATTTGAATGTTTTAATGTTTCTTTTTTTATTTTACGTAGAAATAGGCAAGATTAATTTATTTGAAAATTAACTTGCTAATTAAGCAGTATAATTGTATTTTTTATTGCCCGAATATAAAACAGAAGTTTTTACAAAAGAAATAAATAAATTTACAAATTAATATTTAAAACTGTCATATCGCTTATGTTTGATCCACCCCATCACCAAAAGATTCAATCAAGCAGCTCTCAATTATTGAGTAGACTATTGTGTAAACAATCGGCCATATTTATCACGTCATGGAGCACGCTTCGTCGACGTCGTGTCGTGCATATATGGGGCAAAGCAAACACCTTTTCCTGATCTTCGCGCGTACTCTTTTTGGCTTAAGCAAGCCAGCTTGGTTTCCGTTAATGTGAAGACGTATCTCTGCCGACAAACCTTTTTTTTGTAATTATTAGCATTTGCTTATTATTAGTGTTTTACTTCCTTCGAGTATTTTCAGTCGAAACAAACAGAGTCGGTGAAGTCCGGGTTTTCTGAAATTGTTAAAATTCTTGAGATTGGTTCTCATATGGCCGGAAGGGGGATTTTTGGGAGAGAGAACAATGAGAGCATAGAGTCATAAACCTCCATTCAAAAAAATAATAATAATACAAAAGTCAGGTTCAACCCGAAAACTCAAAATTTGGATTTTAAAAAATTCGGATGAATTAGGATTCCGATCCAAGTCTGACCCAAGTTAACCTTGCCTGAGTTTTAGCTCGGATTTGAAATTCGAGTTTCAATTCGGGTATACCTGGATTTCCAGACCGAAACCCAGATGAACAGTCCTAATTTAGAACACCGAATACAAATACTCTCAGGTGGGGTCAGCGTCACATTTTGCTTTTGAGAACTGAGATGCACCAAACGAAGAATGACATGAGATCTATAAATTCCATGATTCATGCTTTTATTTTTTCTAAGCACCCACTTCGTTAAATCTAAAGGATAAAAATACATGAGAGAGTGGTGGAATTCCTCTACAAACATCATGTTTTCAAACAAATTTTAAAAATAAAAATAGAAATGGATATTGGAATCAAAAAATTGTTCCCACCCATTCTCTTTGGAACAATCTGTCAAGTGGATTGTGGTACCACCGCCAAAGACGATGACGACGTATTTTGTTGCTTTAAGATACATTTCTGCTGTGGAGTGGTTATGATCCATTTGAGCCTCATAACAACACCCAATTACAAACTAACATCTCAGCATTATACAAGATAAAACCATGAGGATTACAACATCAAATTGTTATCTAAAATATCCTAAAACGTATTTTCCTTCCCTTCCTCTTTATTGCTACCCATTGTGCCCCTTTGTTATTCTCCACCAATTGCCGCCACTAGCCAGTCTAACGCCAGGCAGCCTGACACAACCACCCAATCCGACACCAACCAGTCCGACACAGCCACCACACAATCCGATGCAGCCACCACCGTCATCCACCATGGTTTGTTTTCGTGGGAATCCAGTGTCAATGATCGTAGAACGCGGCGTTGATGGGCGAAGATGTTCATGGAGTCATTGGGAGATGTTCACGACGTTGAGGGGAGAGGGATTTTCTAAGTCCTCGATGAGAGAGAGACAAGGTTCAACCAATGACCTAGGTTTCGGTGAGGGAGCTGGGTTCAGTGTGATGCGGTCCCATTCTGGGTCTAATGGGTGGGCTACGTGGAAGAAGCACATTGGAGGCTGTTTTCAGCCCTTTAATGGACTAACCGCTTAAAAGTTATTCTGTTTGAGATATATAATGAAAAGACCTACTTCCTCCACCTCAAGATCTTGGATTAGGAAAAGTGAAAACATAATTAGATATGTAGCATTCGGAGGTTTGAGTTGGTGGTGGTCAAAATAGTTGATGCATAGTAGTGTCGGCACATGTATCTCATGTGCCGAAGGTATCGAGGCAGGGTGATTAAAATCTGGTATCTTTTAAGGTGTTGAAACTCCTAGCATGATGCATGTTGTCGAAATATGCTTTGAGCAGCAGTCGTCGACTTCACGCATGGTTTAGGGCCCATTTGAATAGTGAGGTGAGATGGTTAGAATGTTCTTGTTACTCATACGCTAGTCTTTTTACTGCATTCTACCAAGTACTTGGAGATCAGCAGTTGGGATAGCATGGTGGAACACGTGTGGCTATATGATCATTGAAGAGCAATTGACAACCGAGCTAAGAAAGAAAAATAAAACATAGAAATTTAATAAGAAAAACAGCAAGGGAGAAAGTAAAAGAGGGAGATTAGGCAGTTTGGTTGGTTCCCTTCGTTGATGGAAAAAAATGATAGATGATTGCATATGTCATTGCATTCTTTTTCAATTTCCTACTAACTGCCTGTGAATAAAAACTTGCATTGCCTTCCCATCTTCTCATTTCTAATGGGCAAAATCAGCCCAGTAGAACTTGGGTTCCTTCCACCAGCTCAAGTGTATGATGAGACCAAAGATCATGACTTTTAATTTTATATATTCTATTATGCTCACATTTTTTTCTTAACGAGGACAATGAGATGAGGGATTAGGGAAGTGGAAATTCTACTAAAAACACCAAAACAGTTGATTGCAACATCTCTTTATTGGGTGTTGTAACGTTCTTGAATAATCAAGAACAATACCGCACTCCTCTCCTCCCCTTAACACTGATCTCACTCAAGCACACACAATGAAATGAAGCTAGAATCACATACATAATGATCTTCAAATGCCAGATTCCATAATGAATCTTAACATGGAATTTTCGAGGAATTCCCAACCTCCCAAATTTAGAACTGTATTAATTCTACGATCATTTACATGTGAGTCTTCATATGCTTTTATAGATGCAGAGTGAAAAAGATGACTAAAAACTCTATCTTTAGCAACATAAAATGCAATTCACAACTCAACAGCCAAAACACACCATTTCATTAAATGGTTAATCAACATGTCAAAACGTAAAACGCACCGTATCACTACTATATTTTACAAAAACTCCTGGTATTGATAACTGCCTGAGTTCCTTCTGTTATTTATGTTTCTCCTTTCTGTTATTCCGTTATTCTTCCCTTCAGTTCCTTTCTTCAACTCCTCTTCCTTCCTTCACAACCTTGCCCCCAACACCCATGACAATCTCCACTTCTTCAAATCCTTGCCCCTAAGGCACCCTTGACAATTTCACAAAACAGTCCCTACTAAGTGAGGATATGAGTGAGATTCCATAGTAATTCCCAAGAACTGTCATCCAAAGTAGCCCCAGCCCACTTGACTAACACCTCTGTACAAGCCCTATCACCCACCTTTTTCATCCTTCTCTTAAGAATCTTCTCAGGTTCCGGCTAAACAACTCCTTCAATGTCAACTGGTGGCAAGGTAGGTAAAGGAGATATTTGATCTCCCAATTTCTTCTTTAAGCAAGAGACATGAAAGACCAGATGTATCTTTGAAGAAGAGGATAAATCTAGTTTATAAGCAACCACCCCAATCTTCTTAATAACCTGGAAAGGTCCAAAGTATCGTGGGGATAATCTCATGTTGTGTCTCAAGGCCACAATTCTCTGCCTATAAGGTTGTAGCTTCAGAAAAACCCAATCCCCAACTTCAAAACTCCTTTAAGTTCTTCTTCTATCAGCATACAGCTTCATTCTGTCCTTTGCTTTCTTCAAATTATCCTTCAAAAGACATAACATCTCCTCCCAAGACTTCAAATGTTGATCTACTACTGCATTGGCAGTGGTACCAAGTACATAGGTCAGTAACTTTGGGGGTAGAACCCCATATAAGGCTTGAAATGGTGAAACACTTGTGGAAGAGTGAATAGTGGTATTGTAACACCACTCAGCCATAGGTAACCAAGTGCACCAATTTTTTGGTTTAGAACCAATATATGCTCGCAAATAACCCTCCACACACTTGTTTAGAGCTTCATCTTGACCATCGGACTGAGGTTGGTAAGCTGAAGTAAAAGCCAACGTAGTGCCTTGCATCTTGAATAGCTCTTTCCAAAACAGGCTAGTAAAAACTACATCTATGTCAAACACTATGGACTTGGGAAGACCATGGAGTTTAAACACTTCAGAAAAGAAAATCACAGCTACTTTACTAGCTGTGTAGGGATGTGCCATTGAATGAAGTGGCCCATTTTAGTCAATCTATCCACTACAGTTAGGATCACTGTCATTCCATTCGAGCTTGGCAGTCCCTCAATGAAATCCATGGCAATATCAATCCAAGGATTTAGAGGGATAGGTAAGGGTTGAAGTAATCAAGCTGGTANGGATCACTGTCATTCCATTCGAGCTTGGCAGTCCCTCAATGAAATCCATGGCAATATCAATCCAAGGATTTAGAGGGATAGGTAAGGGTTGAAGTAATCAAGCTGGTAAAACATTCTCATTCTTGTTAACTTGACAAATCTGAAAATCCTTCATCAATTTCTTGATGTCTCACCTCATTCCTGGCCAATGAAAGTCTAACTTTGCTTTTTGAAGTGTCTTGTGATACCCCACAGGACCAGCCTCTGGATTGTAATGGATGTGTTGTAACACCCTCTTCTAAATGGGGATCTAGGAATTATTACAAGCTTCCCCTTTCTGAGAAGCAGGCCTTACTGTAAGGAAAATCCCTTGGAAACTTGTTTGCCCTACTGCAATTCATTAACCAAATTAAGAAGCTCAACAGAAAGATTATAGGTTTGTTTTAAATCCTTTAACCACAGAGGAGTAGGGAATGAAATTAAAGCTAATGTTGCTGTCTCTTCTTCCATTTTCCTTGAAAGTGCATCAACTACTTTATTATCCTTGCCTTTCTTGTATTCCACTTGAAAATCATAGCCCACAAGCTTTGAGATCCACCTTTGTTGAGCCACAGTAGCCACCTTCTGTTCTAATAAAAATTTCAAGGCTTGTTGGTTAGTCTTGATTATGAATGTCTGACTAAGCAAATAAGGCCTCCACTTGCCCATAGCACACACCAAGGCCAAGAACTCTTTCTCATAAGTCGACAACAGTAAAGCCTTGCCCTTCAAAGCCTTGCTAAAAAATGCTATTGGATGCCCTTCTTGCATCAACACAGCTCCTAATCCAATCCCAGATGCATCACACTCAATAGTAAATTCTTTTGCAAAATTTGGCAGCTTCAAGATTGGAGGTGTAGCTATTGCATTTTTCAGACTATGAAAGGCTTCCTCAGCTTCTTTGAACCTATGTAAATGAGTTTTTTTTTTTTTAGCAACAATGTTAAAGGAGTAGTTATAGAACCATAACCTCTTATAAATTTCATATAATAGCCCGTAAGGCCCAAGAAGCCTCTCAATGCTTTCACATTTTTAGGAGCTAGCCACTCTATCATTGCAGCTATTTTTGTAGGATCAACTTTAACCCCTTCTACAGAAATTATATGGCCAAGATAATCTACCTCAGTGACCCCAAAACGACATTTAGATATCTTAGCAAAGAGACTTTCCTACTGTAAAATAGATAAGACTGTTGATAGATGTGCAAGGTGCTCCTCCAAATTTTTGCTATAAACCAAAATATCATCGAAGAAAACTAATACAAATTTTCTGAGATATAGTTTACAAACATGGTTCATTAATCGTTGAAAGGTGACAGGTGCATTGGTGAGCCCAAATGACATTACCAAAAATTCATAGTGGCCCTCATGAGTTTTAAATGCTGTTTTAGGGATTTCTTCTTCCTTCACCCTAATTTAATGATAGCCTGACCTTAAATCAAGTTTTGAAAAATACTTTGCTCCACACAGCTCATCAAGAAGTTCATCAATGATAGGAATTGAGAATTTGTCTTTAATGGTTTCTTGGTTTAAGGCTCTATAATCCATACACATTCTCCATGTTCCATCAGCCTTTTTAACAAGGAGAACAGGTGAAGAGAATGGGCTTTAGCTACGTCTAATCACACCACTACTCAACAATTCTTGTACAATTTTTTCAATTTCTGATAATGAGGGTACCTGTAAGGCCTTACTGACACTGGTGTAGATCCACTTCTTAGGACAATTTGATGGTCAAAAGCTCGAGGTGGAGGCGACCCCACAGGTTCTTCAAAAACAGTTTTAAACTGTTGTAACATTTCTTCAACTTCTGGTTATATCTCCCCCTTCCCTTGCTCTTGTTGCACTGCCACTAGTTGCAAAAACCAGTCATGTTTCTCACAAAAGAAGACTTTAACAGATTCATACCTGCATCTGTTTCAACTTTTCCAGAGGACATACTATGTAGCAACAACTTCTTGTCGCCTACTTGAAACTCCATAGACATATTATTTAAGTCCCATTTAATGGAACCTAATGTCTTAAGCCATTGGGTTCCAAGAACAATGTCACATCCACCCAAGGTAAAGACATGAAATGGGATTATGAACTTGGAACCCTGAATGTTAACAGATTCTACACATCTTCCTTCATTGAGAATCTTTGCACCATTTGTAACCTAAACTTGCAATCACATTTCCTTCTCTACCTTCAATTTAGCTGCCTCAACCACCAATGGATCTAAGAAATTAGGTGTACTTCCAGAGTCCACCAGAATTTCAACAGTAAAAGATCCAATCCTTCCCAACAGTTTCATGGCATTACTATTTACATAGCCCGAGATAGAATGTATTGATACTTCCATAACTTTAGGATCTTGTAAATTTGTCTCTTGTGTTTCTAGCACAGATTCCTCTCTTGCTTCAGCATTATCTTCTATCTTTTCTTCATTATCACCTTGTAAAATATACACCTTATGATTTTTACAGGTGTGATTGGGGTTCCACTTCTCATCATAGTGGTAACACAACCCCTTTTTTCTCTTTTCATTCATTTGAAAGGAAGTAACCTTCCTCATAGGAGGAAAAGTTCTCTGCCCTTTATTAGCCAAATCCTCTCCATTTTCAACAGGCCATTTATCAGCATAATGGCCATTTTGCCTCCAAGACTTCCTTGAAGACAAAACATGTTCTTCTTGCAACTTTGCCAAGCCAAAGGCAAACCCAAGATTAGATGGATTAAACATCTTCACAGGCATTCAAATTTCATCTTTAAATCCACTAATAAAACAACTCATTTTATGTCTCTCGGATAAGCCTTTCAATCTATTCGACAAGGCCTCAAATTGTGATGTATACAAACTAACAGAAGTAGTTTGTTTTAACTTGGTTAAGGCTTCCATCGGATCATCAAATGCTGATGTCCAAATCGACTTTGCATTGTCATTACCAATGAATCCCATGAATTAAACTGTCTAGCATCTAAGGCATTTTGGTACCACACCAATGCATCTCCTTCCATATAGTGTGATGCTACCATCAACTTCTGGTGAAATGGTGCTTGATAAAAATCAAAGTACTGATTGACCTTAAAGACCCAACCAGCAAGATCAAGACCACTAAAACGTGGGCCATCCAACCTGAACCCTCTCTAAAAAACACCTCTTTCCTCATGATTTCTAGGCTCATTCGACACTTCTCTATCTCCATAAGAATTGGTATTCACAGCTTCACACAATGAACGCAACATCTCAGAGACGTGGTCTAACCTTTCCACCATCCCATTAATGGCTTGCTGATGATGCTCCAACTATTTTTGAATAGCCTCTTGCTGTTTTTGGGACCCATCTTGCTGACCTTTTAGGGCTACACGCGTACCCTTTGCCATCAGAGTTCCTCAGATCGACTACAACTCATACCACTTGTAACGTTCTTGAATAATCAAGAACAATACCGCACTCCTCTCGTCTCCTTAACACTGATCTCACTCAAGCATACACAACGAAATGAAGCTAGAATCACACACAGAATTATCTTCAAATGCCCGATTCCATAATGAATCTTGGCAAGGAATTTTTGAGAAATTTCCAACCTCCCAAATTCAGAACTGTATTAATTCTCCGATCGTTTACATGTAAGTCTTCATCTGCTTTTATAGATGCAGAGTGAAGAAGATGACTAACAACACTATCTTTAGCAACATAAAACACAATTCACAACTCAACAGCCAAAACACACCATTTCATTAAACGGTTACTCAACATGTCAAAACATAAAACGCACCGTATCACTAACTCTATTTTACAAAAACTCCCCTTATTGATAACTGCTCGAGCTCCTTCTGTTATTTCGTTATTCTTCCCTTCAGTTCCTTTCTTCAACTCATCTTCCTTCCTTCACAGCCTTGCCCCCAACACCCGTGACAGGTGTGGTCTTCGATCATAATATTTCAGTCCCTACTCCTTATACGTAGGCTTGCAATATGTTTGGGTTGGGTTTTTTTTCTTCCCTCTCTGTTTTATTTGTTAGAATCACAAAATGTGATAATCTCTTCCCATAATCAAAGCATGTGTTCAATAAAATTGAGAGTTCATACCTCCAATAGCTTGTGATGGATTTTCTATAGAACTTTAGGGTTCCTGCAAAAGAGAGGAAAAATGTCCTGAGAAAACTACTTTCTACCACTTTTCTTTTCTTTTTCTCCTTATCCTAAAAGAGGGGAAAGAGAGCAAGAAGACAATAGAACTCAATGGGGTAGTTCTATTTTTAAGTGAGGTGAGAGTAGGAGCCTCTATATATGTCTATTAAAATGGCACATCCCATTATGGGTCTAATGACTAAATGTTAATGCTAGTCCATTATTTACAAATAAATACAACACTATTAAGATTTTTTATTACATCCCTGTCAATTTAATTTTAACGGGTAGAAGGGCCTTGCACCCATTTTCTATATTGAATATCAATTTAAGTTCGAACCTAATCAAAGCTTTAACATTTGAGTTTATCTACAATTTCCATTATAATAATCTTTATTGGAATACAAATTTTAAAATTATTTAAGCATACAAACATGGACTCCATTAGATGTCCTTTTGAATGATGATAAGCATACAAATACACAACATAACAAAGGCTGCAATTTAAACTTGTGCAAATATAATTTCTATATACAAATACACAACATAATAGAGGCTACAAATAATATGCAATGACATGATTTCTATGTATAAGTCTTGAGTCATTCCTCATCAACATAATTAAAGCTTGATTTTGGATCAAATTCTAAAAAAAGAAAACACATGATGATTATTAAATGATAAAAACAATAAACATTATTAAAAACTTAGTAAATATGCAAATAAGAAATAAGTTGATTACCAGATTCCATCTTAAAGCTTTCAACATTATTCAAGAACGCATAAAGATTAATGACAATTAGATCTCTCAACCAATTTTGCATACAAATAAGTACCTCAACTATTTTTAGAGATGATGAACTACAAAATGGGTCAAGCACACAATCTCCTGCACTAAAATCTGATAGAATATGACCATCACATCCCATGCAACTCTTAACAGAATATGATATTTTACTTCATTGATTTTCTACTAATCTAAAATATTAGAAAATGAATCTCATGCCTCACAACTATGTGACATAATTGATCAAACTCTGCTTTACTCATCAAATTAGATTCAGTAATTTCTTTCTCATACTCAATCCCAAAACTCTGTTGAGAATTGGAATCAATTGTACTAAGATCAACTGAGAAAAGAGGCTATGAACATGGAACAACTCCATTTGAACTTCCATATATAGCACCATACTCTCCGTACATGTCAATCATCAACTATTTCACTTTTGCAATCATTTCTTCTACTAAATTTG
This sequence comes from Pterocarya stenoptera, assembly GCA_003123785.1. Classification (NCBI taxonomy): domain Eukaryota; kingdom Viridiplantae; phylum Streptophyta; class Magnoliopsida; order Fagales; family Juglandaceae; genus Pterocarya; species Pterocarya stenoptera. The sequence continues at coordinate 151,518 of QEOT01000422.1, forward strand.
AACCATATATTTTTTTAATTAAAAATGTAAAAGTTTAAATTTGTGTCTTGGATTAAGAAGAACAGAAATGAATATTATCAAATTAATATTTTCCGACGATCTCTAATATTTATCATACTTTCTCTTCATATTCACCGCCATACATTTCAACTATGGATCATCATTTTGATCATCTTTTATAGTTGTGTTGGATGGTACAAAACTTATGGAAATAAGTATTTGATGTGACATACAAAAATTCAAAAAGTCCTCTAATAGCATCATAAGAAATCTTCAAAAATTTTACAAATACTCTAATTCTAATTCTCTCCCAATCATTAGAGTCTAGAGAGGTCAAGTTCACATTCTGACAATAACGAAGAAAATAATCATCATACTTTTCCAATTCCAAAAAATTACTTTTGAAATGTTTCTGCTACTTCCAACATGAGATAAGTCAGACTTTCATCTAATGGAAACATTAAGACATACCAATTTTGAACAACTGATTTTTCTGATTCTCTATACATTTTTTGAATTTCTCCATTCTTGCTAGAGAGGATCTAACATACCCGACCGCATCACGCACCATTGTGATTGAATCATGACAACCTTTCGACCCATCATTCAGAATGAGATTCATAATACAGTCGTAAACATGATGTAAATATATTTCCCACCCAACAAATGATCTCCTGCAAACCTTTTTAAATAATTGATGATAACATCGTTTGAGGAAGCATTGTGAATTGTAATAGTAAAGATCTTGTCAATACCTTGTAGACATGAATCTACATGCTTTCCAATAGAGTCTTCTTCGTGATTAAGAATCATACAAAAATTTATGATTCTTTGTGTGATTTCTATTTACAGTTGATAAAGTGTGCAGTAAGACACATATTGTTTAAGTTCTGAATGGATGTCCAAGTGTCAGTTGTTAAACTAATCTGTCCAACTGTTAGAAATATTTTCCTCAACTTCTTTCTCTATTTTAAATAATTTAATATATTTTTTTACTTTTAGTGCTTTGAGATAGCATTTAGAATGTTGGTTCAAGTAATCTACATACCTTCTTAAATCTCTGGGCTTCCACTACTCTAAAACGAAACCTCATCACAAATTATCATCTTTGCAATCATCATTTGTACATTTTTTTAATCAAACTTATGTGTAATTGCCACGCTACTCATATCGTTATCTCCCTCATGGCTCATAGCTTGTTGATCTGTGGGTTTAATTCTATTACGATGTTGATTACAAATACTAACATGTTTGTAACATACTTGATGGATCATGTTTTTTGGAGGACAAAAATAAGTGTTATGGAAGTATTACACCCACTTTTAAGTCATTTAATGAACATCCATCTATTTTTGTGAAATGTTCCCATACCGTTGAGGGGTCCTTACTTGCCCTTATTTAGAGAAGAGGGAGACAGATGTTACTATCACTAGACAAGTTAATATTTAAAGCTATATGTGATTGGCTTTCCAAATGAGTAGCCTAATCATCTCTAAAATTTGTTGAAGTGTTACTTTTCAAAACAATCCATATATGAATTGACATGTAATAGATGAGAATATAAATTAAAATCTTATATTAAGCAAAACAAAAAATGATCCCGATCATATATTTTGCTCCGAAGTGCACTACTATGCATCATATTTATAAATCCAAACACAAATTCATCATTTCTTTAGTAAAGTTTTTAAGTTATCTAGAAGTATAACTGATCTAAATGAGAGGGAGTGTGGGCGTATTGGTGTGAAGAGCATGCAAGGAACATTTAGATGCACCTTAGATTTGAATAATGGCATTAGTAATAGTAATAAAGTGAAAGAGCGAACAACAACCAATGATAGTATTTATACTTTCTGGATTGAACTTATATATTTTTCGATAAGAATATTTTGTTAACACTGCAATGAGTATGAGAGGCACAATAATAATATTGGAAATTATTTATTGAATCACATAAAACACACCTTTAAAATTTAACATATGCAATTAGAATGTGAAAAAATAACAGAGTATATCAACCACCCTACAAGGTATATCTGAAGCTATCCCAAGCAATCCAAAGATAGCATTCCATAGAACATTAGCCACCTCACAATGCAATAAAAGACAATCAATTAACTAGGAGAGAAATATCTGCTAAGCCAGTGCATAAGGAGGATGGAGGCATTTCTTGCAAATATCCGACCATTGAGGTTCCTATAATGGTTAGATATCTTTGATGTCATCAAGGATTTGAGGTCATTAAGATTCATAGCCACCAAAAAAGATTTAGGAGTAAGCTGAACCCAACCAAGTTAATCCAAGCACCAAACACCACATCAATGTCATTACCAATTATGAATATTAAGAAATGAATTCTATATTTCTGGAAGCGTATTTTTACAATGTAAGAATGTATAAATAAATAAATACATGCTTAGCTCTCTATGGTAACTATCAAAAAATGGAAATAATTACAATTAAATGTATAATTGCCTAAGATCAAGTGATTGCTAATTTGGTGGAATTGTGAGAAGATTTGATTATGTCAATCAGTTGATTGCTAATTTGGTGGAATTGTGAGAAGATTTGATTCTGTCAAAAATTCCCCTCAAGTTGGTGCATGGAAGTCCGTAATGCCCAACTTGGATAGAAAATGATGGAAAAGTTTGTGTCCCAATGCTTTGGTGAAGATGTCCGCAACTTGCTCAAGAGAAGATGTGTAAACGGCTGTAAGTAGTCCCGCCTGAATTTTGTCGCGAACAATGTGACAATCAATCTCAATATGTTTGGTGCGCTCGTGGAAGATAGGATTGTGAGCGATGTGTAGAGCAGATTGATTGTCATAGTAGAGACTAATAGGCTCGGAATGAGGAACACCAAGATCTGTAAGGAGTTGTTTCAACCAAGTGAGTTCGCAAGTAGTGACTGTCATTGCACAATATTCATCTTCAGTGGAGGAACGTGCCACTGTTGACTTTTTTTTTGTTCGCCAAGAAATTGGGCTCGTGCCAAGCTGGATGAAGTTCCCTGTGGTGGACCGTCGGGTAGAGGGGCAGCTGGCCCAATCTGAGTCTGTGTAAGCAGTACATGCAAATTGCTGGATAAAGAGAAAAAAATGCCTTGACCTGGACTGCTTTTGAGATAGCAGAGAACACGGATGGCAGCTTGCATGTGTGGAACTCGAGGAGCATGCATGAACTGACTGAGAATATTCATTGAAAAAATAATGCTAGGACATGTTATAGTCAAGTAAATGAGACGTCCAACTAGTCTTCGATAGGCACCGGGGTCGGTAAGGAGATCACCGTCCGGATCAGTGAGTTTTAAATTTTGTCCCATGGGAAAGTGAGCGGCCCAAGCGCCAAGTTTTCCACTATCAGTCAAGATATATTGTGCATACTTGCGTTGGTTGAGGAAGATGCATTTCTGAGAGCGAGCAACTTCAAGACTAAGGAAATATTTGAGAGAATCGAAATCCTTGGTTTTGAAGTGTGTAGAGATAATGCTTTTGAAGACCTCGATCTGAGAAATGTCGTTGCCAGCAACCAGGATGTCATCAGCATAAATAAGGACAAGAGTGATGCTGGTGTGAGTCACTAGAGTAAATAAAGAATGGTTTGCTTGAGACTGATGAAAACCTGCATCAATAAGCACAGCGGTTAGTTTAAAAAACCTGTTACGGGAGGCTTGCTTGAGGCCGTATAGGGATTTTCGAAGCCGACAAACGCGAGGCTCCCCCTTAGGGCAATATCCGGGTGGTGGGATCATGTAGATCTCTTTATCAAGATCACCATGCAGAAAAGCATTGTTGACATCAAGTTGATGGATGACCCAATTTTTTGTGGCAGCAACTGCCAATAAACAACGAACAGTGGTCATTTTGGCAACTGGAGCAAAGGTTTCATGATAGTCAAGGCCTTTAACCTGAGTGTAACATTTGGCAACTAGCCGAGTTTTGTACCTCTCAACAGAACCGTCAACTTTGAGTTTAGTTTTGAAAACCCATTTACGTCCAATGAGTTTCTTACCAGGAGGAAAAGGCTTAAGAGTCCAAGTGGCATTATCCTTTAAGGCTCAGATCTCAGCAGACATAGCCTCGCGCCAAGGGTGGCAGATGGCAGTGAAGTAACAAGAAAGATCAACGGATGTGGTAAGAGCAGTTAAAAATGCAATATAAGAAGGAGAAAAACAAGAATAAGAAATAAAAACAGATAAAGGGTGAGCAGTACCTGAGACTGAAGTAGCCGATGAGGATGCAGTGGACTCCGTATTTATCGTCAGGCAAATGTAATCCTGAAGGTATGCTAGTCGAGTAGTGGTGCGTCGAGGGCAAAGAGAGAGAGAGAAAGTGGCAGAGGTGGTGGTGGGTCGGGCATAATAGAGGAGGAGGGAGGAGAAAATGGTGGTAATATGGGTTCGGGAACATGAAGAGGAATAATAGGTAGAGACGAATCGAAAGGATGGGCTGTTTGAAGAGGGAATATTTATTCATGAAAAGTAACATCACGGGAATAAAAAATGGCTTAGGTATCGAGGTTGTAAAGCTTGTATGCTTTATGTTGACTGGGATACCCAAGAAAGACACATTTTGAGGCACGGGGAGAAAATTTGTCACAAGAAGCATGGAGGGTCTGAGCGTAACAAAGACACCCAAATACGCATAAGTGAGCGTAACTTGGTGAGGTATCAAATAAAAGCTCAAAGAGAGATTTATTTTGGAGAATACAACTCGGGATGCAGTTAATAAGATAAGCTACAGTGAGAACACTTTCGTCCCAAAATTTTAAGGGTAAATGTGATTGAAATCGGAGACTACGTGAACATTTAGAAGGTGCCGGTGTTTGCGCTCCGCAACACCATTTTGTTGCGGAGTCTCAACACAAGTACGTTCGTGAATGATGCCGTGGTCATGGTGATAATTTTGAAATTTGTGGGAAAGAAATTCTTATCCATTATTAGTTTTTATTATTTTAATGATGGTATTGAACTGATTTTGGATGAGGGCAAAGAAATGTATAAGATGAGTATAAGCTTTAGATTTATATCGCATGAGACATATCCAAGTGGTGCGAGAAAAATCATCAACTATTGTAAGAAAATAATGAGCACCACAACTTGAAGAAGTATAATAACCACCCCATATATCGCAAAAAATACAATTAAATGCAAAAGTACTTTTAGTAGCATGTGAAGGAAAAAGAAGTCTAGTGTGTTTAAAACGAGCACAAACATCACAATCAGAGATAATACAAGGACTATTATTGAAAAGAATAGGAATATTTAAGCAGGAAGGATGACCTAGGCGTTGGTGCCATAAAATCTGATTAGCTCGAGTCTGAGTAGAAAGTGATGTAACGGGTTGAGGTCGATACACATAAAGTCCATTGCAAAACTCACCCGCTCCAATCAGCCTCATTGACTGTGGGTCCTGAAAAAAATAATGTGTAGAGGAAAAAAAGACAAGACAAGAATTATTAGTGGTGAGTTGAGATACAGAGAAGGTTAAAATGAAAAGCAGGGACAAAATAGACATCTGTCAAAATTAGGGATTCGCCCAAATGAATTGACCCAATCCCTTCAATTGGCAAGGAAGCACCATTGGGTAGGCATACTGTCGGCGCATGAGAGGGAGAGAAAATGCGAGAAAAAGGGTTCCGATCATGGCACATGTGGTGGCTAGCTCCACTATCCACAATCCACATTTGGTCTTGAGTAAAAGAAAATTTTTGGTTAGAATGTTGAAGGAGGTAAGGGGAGGGAGTGGATTGGAAGAGGAAGCCATTAGGCGTGTAAGGTGAGGTCAGGAACGCTGGGCTGATACCATGTTAAGAAATGAATTCTATATTTCTGGAAGCGTATTTTTACAATGTAAGAATGTGTAAATAAATAGATACATGCTTAGCTCTCTATGATAACTATCAAAAAATGAAAATAATTACAATTAAATGTCTAATTGCCTAAGATCAAGTAATTGCTGATTTGGTGGAATAGTGAGAAGATTTGATTATGTCAATCAAGTGATTGCTAATTTTGTGGAATTGTGAGAAGATTTGATTTTGTCAATAATGAAGCTACCAATTTTAGTATAATCATATAAGAGAGGGGCAAGCAGGGGATTATACCCAACATAAATATTGATTTATAATAGGTTAAAATAGTAACAAAAATAACGGAAAAATACTTTTGTTTTCAAAAACAAAGAAAATAAAAGGTCGATACAAAGATCTAAACTCCCTCTAGCTAGATTGTAAACCTATGGACCTTGTTCTGCAAGAGAATATCCTAGAATTGAACCTCAAACCAATAGAGTGAACTAAAACCATAAAAATAAATAAAATAAAATGAAAAAAGGATATATAGTACCAAACTTGAATAAATGTTGAAACTGGTTTTGTCAAACATGTTGTGTTATGCAAAAGCCCAAGTTTTATGCAGAAGCTATGGAAGACAAACATAAGGTAGACTGAGTTGTCTCTATGTATTGTTAGAACTTGAAAAAATCACACTAATAATAGTGGTTCTAATATTTTAACGAAGGTTGTAATAAGGGAGAAACTTGAGACTTGTTGCTCAATCGCTAGGACAGTGAGTCCTCCCACATAGTCGAGAGGGGGAGATTTGTTGTGTCGGATTTTCCCTCCATGTGGGACCATTAAGCCCACATGGAGAGAGGGTTTAGGCCATATTAATTAGGTTTTAAACCTAATTGATGTGGTCATTAGAAGTAGAGCTGAAAACGTGAGAGAGGAGGAGAGAAAAAGACAAATTCCAAAATAGAGGAGCTCGTCTAGCTTCAGTCATATGCTTTGATCGAAGTCTTTTGTGGTCCAATTGAGCTGAGTATTGGTAGGCATGTCCACTCGGCAAGACTCTACAATCGGAACGGTAGAGATTGAATTTGGAGCAATATTTATGGTGTCGAGGGACGTGAACAATAATGCATTTTGGTGATATCTCTCATAATCATACTATTTGGTTGCCAATAAATTATGTCTTGATATTATTGTTGATTGTATGCCTCTAGTTCTATCTAGAGAGAACAATTGTATACCAATTATTTGTTGATAGTGGACATTTGGGTGTACTACAATCCCGTGATTTTTCCTACAATATCGGGGAGGTTTTTCACGTAAAAATTGTTTGTCTCTGTGTGTGTGATTTTGGCTTATATTGTGCTCTATTGAATTGCTTCCTAACAGGTTCACACAAAGTAGGATAAAACTATTTCCTCTATTTAGTAATTGATTTGGTTATTCCAAGTCAGTAATTGATTTCTCCCAACAAAGATGTATTAGAGCAGGATCATAACTCTTAAAAATTTTGTGTTAAATAACCCATAGGTCCTAGGATCGAAACCTCACTATGATACCAGTGTTGGGTATTAATGAGCCTTCTCAACTCTAAAAGCTAGCTTTAGGAGTGAGGCTTTCCCATAGATATAAATTGACTACCAGTCCATTCCACGACTAATGTGGGATAATCTCAACAATCTATCTTTCACATATTGGGTCATGGGTCGGAATAGCGATAACCCATTTCTCCCACGGACTATTAGGCCAAGATTGTTGGTAAACCTTGACTCTAATACTAGTGTTGGGTGCTCATGGACTTGTCTCAACCCCAAAAGCTAGTTTAAGGGATAAGACTTTCCCTCACACTTATGAACTGACCACCAACCCCTTGCACAACCGATATAGGATAACCCTAACAAAACAAACCAAATGAGTGAATGACTTGCAACCAAAACAATCCTAACCCATATTGATCCATCATGGAAGTGCCTCAATACAGCTATGCCATATATTGAGATTGTATAACCTGTATATGCAATGGATAACCTTTATATTCAATTGAATATACTTCACCCATGCGTGGCTTTTGTTAACTCAAAAAGGCCCCCTCTCTACAGTTCTATTATACACATTAAGAGCATTGCTATGCATAAGTTTACACACCACACATCAATGTGTTTTTTTATTTTTTTTAAATTGTTTTTTTATTTTACTCTTCTTGAAACATTTATATTTTTTTATTCATCATCTATATAATACACATTTAATAAGAGAAATAAAAAAAAATAAAAAAAATTATAGTGTGTAATATATAGACTGATACAAAGATTAATTCTTACACACCAAATATTCCCTTTCTTCACGTTATCCGAGACACCACAAAGTTCTTGGTGCCTCTTTATAGATTTTTTTCGTCGCCTACCTTTGTATTTTCTGCTATTCAAACCGCACTCCCACAACTGTTCCCTTTTTTTTAACAGTTGACAACTGACCAGTTGCAAAAAATAATTTAATGTTCTTGCACAGCTCTTTGTGGAAACCATTGCGTTCAACCCGGTATAAAGTAGTTCTAAATTTATATTTTGCATATGGGTGTAGGCATCTAGCTAAACCAAATATGGTATTGATCATAGTTAGCTAAGATTATAGTACTAAATATTTTGTTGTGTTTAGATAATTAGATATTCTGTGAATAGTAGTAAAAATGTATTGATAAAATATTGAATAATAATAAAAACTAAGTGAAAGTAATAATAAAATAATAAATAATAGTGAAATATTATCATAATATTGAGAATACTTCAATATCCAAACTAGGCATTCCCCAATACCCAGTACCCAACTTCCATGACAGAATTCCGATAATGCTAATAGTTCTACAATTTATAAGTCGGACATATAGATTACTATGGAACTTATTACAATTAGAAATGTTATAAATATAGACACATAAAATAAAGCTTAGATGAGGCTTGGATAGTGAGTAGAGATCAAATGAATTGAGATGAAAGTTAAAAATTGAATAAAATATTATTAAATTATTATTTTTTAATATTCTAATTATTTTAGAATTTGAAAAAATTAAATTATTTATTATATTTTATGTAAAAATTTAAAATAGTTATAATAATTAGATAAGATAAATTGGAGACATTTTTGTATCCAAACCGGTTAATGTATTCATTTAAGACATGGTCTACTCAATAAAATGTTTTAGTGGAAGTTAATGTGATTAAATTCTTCCATATTGAAATTAGTTAAAAATATGATAAATATAAATATTAAAAACTCTAAGATTATATATATTAGTGGACCATCTCATATATTATCTATTCATTTAGAAAAATGGTATTTGTAATATTGAAATGTACAATTCTCACATATTTATTTTGAAAAAATGAATAAATTTATAACTTAAATAAAAAAATTATTTTTTAAAAATAATCCTCATTTATATCAAATAAAATAAGCAAAAACAACACGCCTTGATACCATAAAGCATTACCCTTTATTTTAATCTCAGATTTTGGACAAAAACATTAGAAATCTAAGAAATCTTAAAGAATAATATTATTATGTTGCCTCATTTTGTCTGCTCATGTATTTTATTTTATTTTTATTTTTTATATTTATTAATTTAAAAAATGACTTTTACTATATTGATACTTTTTATATTTTTTAAAATATATAAATTAAAAAATAAAATTTTGCCTAGCGCACGCCTAGCGGTTGCTGGGCCGCAGGCAGCAGCAGTGCAGCACTCAATCCTAAATAGGGTTACATCTGCCTTGTCGTCGAAATCTCGGCAGTGAGACGCCCTCATCACCATCTGCACACACACACAGAATGTCCTCGAGAGACAAGGACCAAACGACAACGCACCACCAACCTTTCATCAGCAGCCTCGTCGTCCGGCCCTCCGTCAGCGAAGGCGCCGGAGACGGTGGCCCCGAAGGTGGCGCCGGAGGTCGTGTCAGTGATTACGAGCCAGGAGAGGTTCGTCGTGAGCTTCCTCCGTACTCTCGCTTCGATCGATATTCCGATGAGCCTGGTTCGTCTCTCGCTCTCTCTCCATCTTCTCTTTTGTGTGGGTTTGATTTTCTAATGTTCAGATTGAGTTTGGAATGTTTAGGATTATGCTCTTCTCTTTTAAGAATCAAGATTCAGGTTTCAACTAGAGGAATTGACGTGTTTCCTAGATTGTGTATTTCCTAGATTGTGTAGTAGGATTGCTTCTGGTTTTTGTTAAATCAAATGCATTGTTCTTTTGTTTCTGATTTTAGCCGGTTTCCGAATAATTATGACTGATCTAGTATTTTGTTTTTTGCTTATTTTTCGTCTTTTTAATCTTTGGTTTTAAATTTGATTTTTTGAGTTTAATTGGTTTTTATTCGCATCTTAAATGTGATTGGGAATGTGTTTATCTCAATGAAGAAGCAGCTTTTGTTATGCGTACTGTTGAGCATGAATTTGGAGAATTGATTGATGCGAAAGGAAGTTAGTCCCATTGATTTTGCTGGAGGAAATTCGTGATTTTAAAAGGAATAGTATTTTTATATTCTTGATTAAATGATATGGGGAGAAAGGTTTTTATTATGTATTTAGATTTTGTGGTGATATTTAATCTTTGTTAACCATGTGGAAATCTAGCTTGTGTTACAGGCTGAGTAGCTTTATTGCAGGCGTTAGCATCTCTAAGTATTATCTTGGACTTGGAATTAGTCTGGTGTGGTATCTTTTAATGAGCAAATCATAACCGTGAATAGGGATACTGAAATGAACATTTACTCTAGTCACAAAAGAAGGTGAAAGTTTGAGATGGCTGCTTATTGTGGCTTTGTTTTATTTTCAATGATGCCATTCTTTTGACGATGCCATTCTGAATGATGAATTTGTATTATTAAACGCAATGGAGCAATTAGTTCTTTGGAATGTCCATATAGGCCTGTGTAAATGAATGGCATAGTTTGGAGGACGAAAAGGACTCAGTTATAAATTTAGTTTCCTCTGAAATTGTATGAAAGCCTATGCAAATTCAGGGTCACATTGAGGAACAATTGATCTCCGTATTCATTTTGGTATTTGTGATTCTCTCTCATGTTTGCATCGAATCAAATTTTAGTCATGGACTTAGAGTTACAAATGTTTTATGTTTTATTATGTATTTTTCTTTGGCAATATAAGATATATTATCTTTACCAGTAGGCTCTGCTGTTGAAATTATATTGCCGGATGATTCTGTCTAGTAATGGTCAATGGTGTTTTTAAAGCCTGTTGACTACTCCTTACGTTGCATGCTGACCATGTGAATCGAGTATCACTTATGGAGTATCAAACTGCAAATAAATTTTGCTATTATGTTTACAGCTCTGAATGTTGCCTTCAAGCACCTGGGCCTTAAGGGAGCCATGTTGGTGTGAGTGTGGTCTTGGATCATGGTATGGGGAAAATGTGTTTTGTATTAGAACTAAATATGTTTATGGTACTTACCATCTGTGGATACTGTTCATCGTGTTTGAATTTATGGAGTGCAGAACAACTGAGAATAAGGGCCTGGGACTCATTTGTTGCAAGTCCTGGTCATGGGTAGTTGATTGGGTATTTCTGGGAATGAAGTGGATGGGTTGGGTTCAAATAAATAATATCCAACTGGGACTACCAGTCATTTTTATTATTAATTTGAAAAGATCCAAAGGGGTCATAGGCCTTGATAAAGCGTCTGAAAACCACACTCTCATTAGCGGTACTGTGATGATATTTCCAATTCATTATCAATCAAAAGAACAAGAAAGAGATATTCATGTATACTCCGTGTACTTGGGCTTTGCCTATTTCTATGAATAAAACTTCTTGATTACCTATCAAAACAAGTATACAAGACAGAGAAGTAGAAAGACTTTCAACTGCAGGAAGTTCAGTCTGGTAAAATGGTACCGAATCTACCTTTCTGGAAGCTGGCTTTGTTTTTAGGAGAAGATGTTTACTCGAGCATTATAATTTTTGGTTTGCATGGGTTTCCTCAATACATGGAAATGTATGGTTCTGTACGCCCTCTTTATTGATAGATTCTAGGAGCTCCTTTGTGGATATATGGACTTGGATTAACCTTCTGAGGCATGATGGTTTAGATGGGGGTTTCATTTTTATTTCTTTCCTTGGTTGGTGAAAATAGGCTAGTCAGACTGTTTTAATAGTAACCAATATGAAATTGTACTTTTCAGAGTTGTTATGGTGGATGATATATGCATGGAGGTTTAGGAACTTCTCTGTCTATGTTACTTTCTATCTTCTACCGAGCTTCTAGTAGGTCTTGGTTATAATCATATTTCTGACGAGTGGTGAGTTGATACCGAAAATGGCTCCAGGTCTTTAGAAACTTGGGTTATTGTTTTCTTAAATGTCTCATTCCTTTCTATTGTTTTGAACTTATAGGAAGCATAGTAAATGGCAGACATTACATGAATTTACCCATCTGGAATATGACATGCCTTTACTGTGTCACCACACTTTCTCATTCTGATGAACTGTTTCTCTGGTTGGTGGAAAATTTTGACATTGATGTTTCTGTTAAGTCAAATTTGGGGGTGTTTAACAAGATGCTGGATTGGTTATTGAAAAGAAGCAGACCAAGTTGGTGGTCAGTAAAGTATTGAGTTATTTGGATGCTTGCTATTTGGTGGGTATTTGTTGGAAAAATGATAGGGAGCCTGATTTGGGCTCCTGTTACTTCTGCCCGATAGGGCTTTTTAATTTTTCTTTTAGTTTTTTTTTTTTACTTACTGTTTAAGAAAATATTGTTTAATAATATTGTGAATTTTTTTATTTTTTAAAAAATATTTTCAAGTGTTAAAAAAATTCACAATATTATTAAACAATATTTTCTTAAACATTCAGCAAAAAAAAAAAATTAAAAAGCCCCATCGGGCAAAAGTAACGGGAGCCCAAATCGGGCTCCCTAGCATGACTGTATTTGTTGTTGCTTTCCTCTGTGGGTTCACTCTATTGGTCTTGCTGCTCCTTTTAGCTGCTGTGTTTCAACTGTGAGGTTTTGGATCAAGGGTTTATTGGAGGTGTTTATGTATCTGCTGGATTAGTATTAGGCACATATGCATCTTCTCTATCTGCTGGCTGCAGATCTGGATGAAGTTCACTTTCTTATCACTACTATGGCTCTGTGTTAAGTTATGTTTTCACCAGATCGATGCTGTTTAGCATTAATTTTCAGATGTTTAGGTTCAAAAATATATATTATGTAATGGTACATGGGGTGATGGACGTGGCTTTTGTAGATAGTAATTCTGGACTTTTTTCTTTTCGAAGACTACGAGCAGTTACGATAGGTGGTGAGTACAAGTAACCACTGTTTGATTTGTCATTCTTTTGTTATATTCACTGGTGACGTGGACCATTTGTTTGGGAAGTGACAAAGGCAGATATCATTTGAGTTCTTTGCCTTTCACAAAAATTTTTGCTTTCTGCTACCTGTGTGAAGGAAGATACCTTCAATGATGGAAACTGTCCTTGCAAACTTTGTTCGAATAAGTCATTTATTAGTTTCATGGTCACAGTTCTTCAGCTTCATGAGTGTACCATAATTTCACATTTTCCCCTTATCTGATCAGGGGTAGCTTATCTCTAGACTTCACTGGCTTTCTTTTTCCAGGATATAGAATTCATGCAGGTTCTGGTTCCCCTGTACGCCACAGAGCTGCAGATCATCGTTACAGTCCTAATTTTAATCATTCTGGTGGTCTGCCACGTGGCCATGAATTTGGCAGCAGTAGGGATCCTAGTAGATATCCAGACTACTCACCCCCTTATGGTCGAGGAAGGGGTGGTGGCAAGCCGTTTGGTAGAGCTTTTGACAGGCCTGGGTTTGGTCCTGGGCCATTCAGAGGTGAAGGCATGAGTAGAAATAATCCAAATGTGCGTCCAAGAGAAGGAGATTGGATTTGCCCAGATCCTTTGTAAGTCCATATCTTCAATTTTAAGACTTAAGTTGACTTGTAAAAAAAAAAAAACATTTCAAGTTGCGATTTTCTGTTTTTTTTTTTTTTACTTTGATTATCATGTTTTATATTGGGCGGCAGTTTTTCAGTTCACAATGTCTACTGGCTTTTGCTAATTGTGTTTTGCAAATTTNCCCCCCCCCCCCCCCTCCTTCGGGCGGGCACCGCCGCCGCCTTCTGCCTGTTCTGCTGCTAATTCTGCAGCAGGCATTAGGTGCAAACAGTTTTTGGTGTTAGCAACTTTGTCTACTGTTCTTTCTGTTGGATCTATCTCATGGAGAATCTAAGTGTACCTTTTTGTCTGACTTATTTCTTGATTATGCCTTAGGTGTGGGAACCTGAATTTTGCAAGGCGGGAGTACTGTAATAGCTGCAAGAAATTTCGCTACGGGCCTGGGGGTAGTCCTCGGAGAGGCTATCCCAGCCCACCTCCTCAACACGGTCCCCCAAGACGCTTCCCTGGCCCACCTCCCTTGGAACCTTCTCCTGGAAGGACCATGAATGGCTATAGGTCCCCACCTCGTGGTTGGGCTAGGGATGGCCCTAGGGAGTTTGGGGCTGGTGGTCTGCCACCTCCAAGGCATGAAGGTAGGTTTTCTGGTCACTACATGGGCAGAGATCGGCTCGACTATCCAGAAGATGACTACCGGGGGAGGCACAAGTTTGATAGGCCAATCCCAATGGACTGGGGGCACAGGGACCGTGGCAGGGATGTCTTCTTCAATGAAAGGAAAGGATTCGAGAGGAGGCCGCCCTCTCCACCTCCACCACCAGCACCATTTCCCCTGCATCGTGAACGCTGGGCTCATGATGTTAGAGAGAGGAGCCGCTCTCCAATGAGGGGTGGCCTGCCACCAAAAGACTATCGCCGGGATATGCACATGGAGTGGGGACGAGATGATCGGCGTGCTCTGGGGCGAGATGGAATTGGAGATGCTTATTAGAGATGCTTATTAAACGGGGGGTGGGGGATGAGTAAAATTTACAGGTGTAATTTTGGTTTAAGTAGGTGTTTGTTTTTGTTTAGAGAGGAAGAATATTCACAGCTCAGGACTTAATTGTTTCCGACCATGGTAAAATGGTATTACTTTAAATAGAATTGTTTTGTTAATAACTTTAAATAGTTAAAAAAAACCCATTTTTTTTCAATTATCAGTTTATAGTCTTGTTGACACAAAAATATCAGATTGGTGTTTGAATTTTACTTCTCTTTCATCTTCTTTGGTTTTTTTCTCTTTTCCTGTCTTGGTTTGCTTCTTTTCTCGTTGGTAGGTGAATGCCCGAGCTTCGAGATCCCTCGGTGGATGTTACGTTCCTTTCTTGTCATGGGCCACGAACTTGCCAGGATGTTTATCTCGCAGTTTGCATTGGCTATGCGTGTAGAAGCCAGTACTATTTATTCAAAGCATATGATGACATTCTGCATTAAATGTAACGACATTCGCTGCATATATCTCACTCTAGGCTATCCTGGAGTTCTTAACCGAACTCTAGAGAATCTTTATTCATGTGGGCAAATTGAAACTTTAAAAAGAGAGAATAAAAAATAACATTTGGTTTAATTTTTCATACGTGTTTATCAAGGTATTTTCATGATAAGTTTTTCGTATTTTTGCAAAATCAAAATAATAAATTACATACATACATTAAAGATTAATGAAATATTCAAAATTAAAAAAAAAAAAATCTTAAAATGCGGATATGAACCAAAATTCTCCCACCCTAACCTAACATTAAGGCTAGTTTAGATAGTGAAATGAGATGAGATGAGATGGCTTTATATGAGTTGAATAAAATATTGTTAGAATATTATTTTTTAATATTATTATTGATTTGAAATTTGAAAAAGTTAAATTGTTTATTATATTTTGTA
Source organism: Pterocarya stenoptera (assembly GCA_003123785.1). NCBI lineage: Eukaryota > Viridiplantae > Streptophyta > Magnoliopsida > Fagales > Juglandaceae > Pterocarya > Pterocarya stenoptera. The sequence continues at coordinate 167,174 of QEOT01000422.1, forward strand.
TATGAATTTGAAAAATTATAATGATGTGATGAGATGATATGAGATAAGTTGAAAGTGTTTCTATATCTAAACGGAGCCTATTTCATAAAACCTAAATAACTAAGAATCAATATCCAAGAATCACAACTTATTTCACAAAAGTGAATAGCCAAGAACACAAATAATTGAATCAATTTCACAAAACTCAGCAAATCAAACACAAAACAACAAGATCATCTGTGAAGACAAAACATGAAGAATATCTTGTACTTTTCTCAACAAAGACAAACCATGAAGATAAAGAAAATGATGAAATAGAAAAGATGACAAAGAAGAAGAAATTACAGGTAAGGAGATTTGGAGAGCTCAAAGACAAAGAGAGGGAGATGAGAGATAGATAGAGAGCGATATGAGAATAAGAAAGTAGGAGTGAAAGAATGAGCTCAAAACTCTAATGACATCAATTTGAATTTGTTATGGGTCTAACTTCTATGTATGATTGTAATGGCGTGAATAAAATGGTTTATAATGGAATTTGAACTTAATGTAATAAATAAGATGGAATGAACGGAAGATATTTGTGAAATTGAAAATGAGAATTGGAGAATGTATTGATATTAGGGTTGATTCGAGGAATTTCCTTACCCTCCAGAGTGTTCCAGCACAAGCAAATTTCCAAATATGCATTCTGAATTCCCCCCATTTCCCTCATATCCCCCGCAGCGATGACTAACATAACCACTGGCTAAACAACACGTGTAAGTAAATAACCAACTACAAGGAAAAAAAACGACTACAAGTAAATAAAACTATTACAGGAATTCAAATGCCATTATTCTAAGAAATGAAACACGGCGTTCTACTGGCTGATCATCCCTCAAAATGGTGTGCTTCAAGGTGGCTATCGAACCACTCTTACCTCCCTAAAACAATGTGTCTCACACTTCCTTAAACGTTGCGTCTTTAGTTCCTATTCACTTAGCCTTCTTCCCCCATCTCGACAGAAATACTTTGTCTTCTTCCTTTTCACTTTGACTAAGCCCTCCTCTTCTCACCTCTTGCTTCGCTTCCATGGAGGGCCATAACACTCTCTCCCCCTTAAAGAGCCTTGCCCACAAGGTGAGGGTAAAGTTATTACATCTTCCATAAGAGGTCCCAACTATTGTCTTCGTGCGACGCCCCAATCCACTTAATCAACACTTCTGTAACGGCACGATGACCTTGCCATTTGAGTCGCAGCTCCAAAATTGCCTTGGGCTTAGGTTGGATCTCACCATGGACATTCACGGGTGGTAGTGAGGGAATGCATTGGATCCGAGTTCCAAGTTTCCTTTGGAGGCAAGAGACATGGAAGACGGGGTGGATCTGAGATGTAGTTGGTAAGTAAAGGCGGTAGGCCACCTTCCCAGTTGTTGGACCACCTGGAAGGGCCCATAAAACCGTGAGGACAACTTTAAGTTGTGTTGAGCAGTTAGGGATTTTTGCCTGTAGGGCTGCAATTGGAGGTAAACCCAATCGCTCTCTTTGAATTCCCTTTCAGTTCATCTTTGATCTACATAAAGTTTCATTCTTTGTTGTGTAAATTCCAAATTTTCCTTAAAGGAAACATCTTGGTCGAAGTGTGGTATGAACTATTATACCACCACTCAGCCATTGACAACCACTGAAACCATCCATTAGGTTTCGACCCTGCATAAGTCCTCAAATATCCCTCTAGACACTTGTTTAAGGCCTCGGTTTGTCCTTTTGTTTCCGGATGGTCTAAACCTGCATAAGTTTTCTTTTGAGGTAAAAGAAATGAAAGAGGGGGTGGATCTAAGATGTGGCTGGTAAGTCAAGGCGGGAGGCCACCTTTCCCTACTGTTGGACCACCTGGAAGGGCCCATAGAACCGTGGGGACAACTTTAAGTTGTGTTGAGTAGTTAGGGATTTTTGCCTATAAGGCTGCAATTAGAGGTAAACCCAATTCCCCTCTTTGAATTCCCTTTCATTTCATCTTTGATCTGCATAAAGTTTCATTATTTGCTATGCGAATTCCAAATTTTTCTTAAAGGAGGCATCTTGGTCTAAGTGTGGTATGAACTATTATACCACCACTTAGCCATTGGCAACCACTGAATCCATCCCTTAAGTTTAGGACTTATCCCTCCAGATGTTTGTTTAAGGCCTCGATTTATCATTATGTTTCTGAATGGTAAGCTGAGCTATAATTCAAGAATGCCCCTTATAATTCAAATAGGGTTCTCCCAAAAGAACTAAGGAAGATTGAGTCTTGATCTGATATGATTGCTTTAGGAAGGCCATGTAGCTTAAACACATCTTTGAGAAACATTTGGGCCACAACATCAGCTATGTAAAGGTGAGACAAGGCCATGAAGTGGCTATATTTTGTTAACCTGTCAACTACTACAAGAATAACACTGGCCCCTTGTGATACTGGTAACCCTTCAATGAAATCTAGGAAAGTCTCTTCCCAAGCCTGCTGTGGAATGGGAAGAGGTTGGAGGAGTCTAGGAGAGGGAACTGTCTCAGCCTTGTTGACCTAACACAAATCACATTCACGAACTAATTTTTTTTATGTCCTTCATCCCTTTCCAAATGAAAGCCCTCTTGGCCCATTGGTACATTTTGAGGCACCTTGAACGACTTGCTTGTGGGTCTTCATGCATAAATTGTAAGACCTTCCCTTTAAATGAAGACTAAGGGTCTATAACAAATCTTCCCCTCTTGAGTAGTAGACCTTACTGGAGAGTAAGCCCTTTTGGGGCCTCTTGGTTAGTCTAGACTTTGGACAGTATCTCCCTTAACTTAGGTGAGTTCAAGTAACTCATTTTGCGCTCGTGTATCCAATCTGAGGTTGGAAAAGAGATGACTACCAACATCCCTTCAGGTTGTGGTTCTGATTCATATTTCTTGGAAAAAGTGTCTGCTACCTTATTTTCCTTACCCTATTTGTACTCAATTTGAAAGTTGTAGTCCATAAGCTTTGTAACCCACTTTTGTTATGCTATTGTCCCAACATTTTGCTCTAAAGGAGACTTTAGAGCCTGCTAATCCATTTTAATGATAAAAGCTTGGCCCAATAAATAGGATCGTCACCTTTGCACTACTGTGACAAGAGCCAGCAACTCATTTTCGTAAGTGGAAAGGGCAAGGGCCTTACCCTTTAAGGCCTTGCTCAAATATGAGTTATCCCCCTTGCATTAGGACAAACTATATCCCACAACCGCTTGCATCACATTTGGCAGTGAATGGTTGGGTGAAATCTAGTAATTTGAGTACGGGAGGGTTGGTTACAGCAATTTTAAGGTCCTGAATGCCTGGGCAACACTATCATCCCATGTGAATGCATTCTTCCTTAAGAGACTAGTTGATGGGGCTACATTCAACCCATGCCCCTTGATGAATTTTCGGTAATAACCTGTTAAGCCCAAGAATCTCCGCAAGGACTTAGTGTTTGTGGGCACTGCAGCATTGCTGCCACCTTCTTAGGGTCAGCTTTACCCCATCTCTGGTCACAATATGCCCCAAATAGTCTACTTCAGCCATGCCAAAGAGGCACATCATACAAGTTATGACGAGCTAGAGTTTCCAGGACCCGTTTTAAATGACCCACATGTTCATCCATGCTACTACTGTAAACAAGAATGTCATAAAAAATACCAATACAATCCTTTTTAAAAAGGGTTTAAAAATTGTGTTCATGAGCCCTTGAAATGTGGAAGGGGCGTTGGTAAGCCCAAGGATCATTACAAAAATCTCGTAGTTGCCTTCATGGGTTTGGAAGGCCGTCTTTGGTACATCTTCAGGCACCAACCTGATTTGGTGGTAGCCGGACATTAGGTCCAATTTAGAGAAAATCACTGCCCCGTGTAGCTCATTTAATAATTCATCAATTATAGGGATGAAAAATTTGTCCTTCACCATTTCCTAATTTAAGTCCCTGTAATTCACACATAAACGCCAACTTCTATCTTGTTTTCTTACTAATAGCATAGGAGACGAGAATGGACTTGAGCTAGGCCTAATCACACCTGCCTTAAGTAGTTCAGTGATAATCTTTTCTATCTCTGCCTTTTGGTAGTGAGGGTACTTTTGTAGGGCCTAGTAGATATGGGGGCTAGTTCCCTCTTTCAATACTATTTTGTAGTCGTGGGTTCTCTTTGGGGGTAACCCTACGAGTTCTTGAAACACCTGTTTAAAGTCAACTAGTAGTTGCATAATCTCTGGGTAGCAACAGAATTAAACTTGTGGATATCTTTCGGGACTAAATGTAAGAAAAGCCCCTTCCCCTTGTTAAGAGTGTGCCACATGTTTTTCTTCTTTCCCTCATCAAAAGTAGTTTCTATCCATTTTTGTCCTCTTAGCCCTAACACCTATCCCTTCCACTGGAACTTCATATGTAAACTAGAGAAATCCCATGTAATAGGCCTTAGTGTCTTAAGCCATTGTACCCTTAGGACAACAACACATCAAGCTAAGGGTAGAACATAAAATGAAAGGCATAAATTAGTATCTTGTATATTTGTCAACACACTGTTGCAGCTGCCCTTACTTTGCAGAATTTCATCATTTTCCACATGAACCTAAAGTGTTCCAGCCCCATCGATAGGTAGTTTATTTTTGCTGACAATCGAAGGATCAAGGAAATTGTGGGTGTTTCCCCAATCCACCAATATTATGACCATATCATCTCCAATTTTACCACACACTCTCATGGTATTAGGTAAGGGGTATTAGTTAAAGCATTAAATGATGTTTCAGGGTACCTTTTGTCATAGTATTGGGCCCATTTTCCTCCATCTTCTTGGAATCATAATATATCTCCCCTTTTTCATCCATGACATCATCACTTCCTTGAAGCAAATAGATTTTAGGAGACTTACATGAAAGGCACTCCATTTCTGCTCGCAATGGTAGCACAACCCTCGCTTCCTCTTCTCATCCATCTGTGCTAAAGAAATTTATCTCCTAGGGTTAAATGGATTATGTCCACGTACTATTTGAATAGATTGAGGTCTAGGGTTCAAATTAGAACTAGATTGGCCACTATACTTGTCCCCCCAACTTTTGTCTGATTTCTTTACACTAGCCAAGCACTCCTCATGTATCTTGGCTAATCCAAATGCAACATTAAAGCTAATTGGGTTCAACATTCGTATGGGAAGCCGGATTTCATCCTTCAACCCACTAAAAAAACAATTTAGCTTGTGGGTTTCCGAAAGGCCCCTAAGTTTGCTTGAGAGTGTTTCGAATTGAGCCACCACAGTAGTAACTTGTTTCAACCTCGTTAGTGTTTCCATTGGATTATCATAGGCTGTTGGTCCAAATCGAATCAGTAATGCTCTAGTAAATGTTTCCTTGTTGTTAAATTGACCTCCCTTTACTGCATCTTGATACCATATTAATGCTTCTCTCTCCATATAATATGATGTCATTAATGACATTTGTGCAGATGGTGTTTGATGGTAATCAAAATAGTAAGAGGCTTTGAAGACCCAACCTACTGGGTTGTCCCCATCGAAATGAGGAAAGTCCAAACGCACTCCCCTTTGGAATCCCTTACGTAGGTCTTGAGGCTCCACATCCTGGAGGAAGTTTGGATCGCGCTGAACTACTTGAGCCTGGTTAGTCACTAGGGTTCAAACCATCTCGGCAAGCTGGGCAATGTATTCTCTCATGGCCTGCATCCTTTCCTCCTGGGCATCTTGGCATTGAATCAGCTCATGATGTTTGGATCTAGTACTCTCAACCATCAAGGATCAATGCTACTGATACCAATTGTTATGGGTCTAACTTCTGTGTATGATTGTAATGGCGTGAATGGATGGTTTATAATGGAATCTGAACTTAATGTAATAAGTAAGATGGAATGAACAGAAGATATTTGTGAAATTGAAAATGAGAATTGGAGAATATATTGATATTATGGTTGATTCAAGGCAATCCCTTAACCTTTAGAATGTTCCAGCACAAGCAAATTTCTAGATATCCCTTCTAAATTCTCCCCACTTCCCTCATATCCCCCTCAAGGATGACTAACATAACCATTGGCTAAACAACATGTGTAAGTAAATAACCAACTAAAGGAAATAAAACTATTACAGGAATTCAAATGCCATTATTCTAAGAAACGAGACGCCTCGTTCTACTTGCTGGTCATCCCGCAAAACGGTGCGCTTCAAGTCAGCTACCGAACCCCTCTTACCTCCTTAAAATGGTGCATCTCACACTTCTTTAAATGCTGCATCTTGAGTTTCTCTTCACTTAGCCTTCTTCTTCCATCTCGAAAGAAACACTTTGTCTTCTTCCTCTTCACTTTGACTGAGCCATCCTTTTCTCACCTCTTGCTTCACTTCTATGAAGAGCCATAACAGAATCTTTTTTTATAAGAAAAATGTTACATTTATTTAGCTTAAAACTGGACAAATGGGTATCTAACTTACCGCCTGATATACACAAAATTGGAAAAAAAAAAAAAACATTTGCCTACTTGACCAATGATAATGGGTGTGTTATCCATTCATTATTTAATGAGTTGGGCACTTTAGACAGGTAAGCTCGATCTGGCTGACCTATTGCCCACTGCTAAAATAAAATGCGGGTTTTTTAGAACTAGAAAGTAATGATATAAAGTGAAAATTCATAAGACTTTGCACGATGTAGTAAACCCAACAACTTATTTTGCTATTAATACTATTCTTTTTTCTTAAGAGCCATGCATTATTGTTGTTATTATTATTATTATTATTTTAAAATTCATATATAGAATAACTTTATTAAGGAGAATCAAATAATCAATCATTATAGTATTTTTCATTTAACACTGAATTCAGAATTTGCATAGGACCTTCCTCTATCTATACCTTTTCTTTAGAGAAAGAAAGGCTAGCTTTGCAAGCTTGTGAGTTATACTATTAGCTTTTCTATATGTGAGACTGACACTCCGGCTTAGTCTTTCATAAAGCATACTCCTTGCATCATCAGTCAAAGTGCCATAGTCTATGCAAATTTCCTCATTATTGTTTGTTGCCTTAACTACCATGTGGGAGTCACCTTCCAAAACCACACTTGTCAACTACAATTCTATGCATAAAATCATTGCCCTTTGTAAAGCAAGAGCTTTAGCTATGGTTGGTTTCGTGATGTGATTAATATTTGAGCATAGAAAGGGCAAGACATTCCCTTCAACATCTTTGATTATGACTCCAATTCCCACTTTCTTTGACGAGATATCCACATCAGCATCTCAATTTGCTTTAACTAACCTATCATGTGGCTTCTTCGAGTTAATTAGGTTTTTGTCAGTACTTATTGAGTGTCTGTTTTCTTGTTGGTGACTTTGAGCTTCAATGAGTTCATCAAGTCCTTGTTTTGCAGCTTGAAACACCATTATGGGATGCCCAAACTTGTTTAAAAAATTAGAGAATTTCTTCTTATCCATATCCTTCTCATTGTATATGCCACCAACTCTACCTCCTCATCCGTCAACCTCACATTCAGCTTCTTCCTTAAATCTAAGAAATTTGTCTTTGTACTAGATCGCTTTGAATTGGACTATTAGGTTCAATCCAAACATTAGTTGCTACAGGATAGCTCCACAATCCATGAATAATTGACTCTTCTTCTCTTTCATATATTGGACACAAGTTAGTATTAATGATATTCTTCTTAAAGAGATTAAGTCTAGTTGGAAGTATGTCATGTCCAGCCTTCCATAAAAAATGTTTCACCATACCTTGCACCCTTAACTTCCATACCAAATGCCAGTCACCTTCTGTATTAGTAGCATTCGAGGGTTCCCCTTTCAGCAATTTCACTCTTGTGTGCTCTAGGTAATAAGCACTCGACAATGAAAACCCCATTATTAGATGGGCCCCATAACAATTTGTCCTCAGCACCCAGTCTACTCAAGGGGATGCTATTTATAATTTCAGTCTCTTCATTACTAAAGGTATCATTAATCAACCTTTCCTTCCATTGATCAATCCATGCCTCAATAAGCTCACTCACATTTGAGCCTCTATCTAGAGTTTTTTTTTTTTTTTTTATAAGGGATTGAACCCGATATGAAGTAGGTATTGGTAGCCAATTATCCCTCCAAATTGTGATATGGTTGCCATTGCCAACCCTCCAAAACAATCATTCTTTAACCAATTCTAGAGAAGAACACAAACTCCTCCAGATCAATGAGGGCCCAGTACCAAGCTTGGCATCTAACAACTCCCCATGTTTGAACTGTTTCTCCGTCAATATTTTTGAAACCAAGGATATAGGTTTCTTTAACATCCTCCAACACTACTTTGCAAGCATAGCCTTATTGAAACTTTCAATATCTCTAAATCCTAAACCTCTTATGTTCCTCCTCCATTAAATTCTATTATCTTTTTGCTTGTGGCCCCACCAGAGCCTCGACATCATAGAGGTTATCACTTTGCACAACCTCCTTGGAAGCTTGAAAATACTCATACGAAATGTTAATATTGCTTGTATCATGGCTTTTTATCAAGATTTCCTTCCTCGCCTGAGATAGAAAGTTGTTCTTCCAACTGTTAATTTTAAACCAAATCCTCTCTTTTAGATGCCTAAAAGTATTATACTGGATCTAACCACCATACAAGGTAAACCTAACTACTTTTCATAACTACTACAAGTTGACACATCAGCTACTTGCAGAATTTTTTGTCTAACAACCATTCGGTATTGGAGCTGAAAAAAATGGTAGTTTTTGCTTCTTTAAAAACTGACCCAAGGCCTTCTTATACTTATTCAAGAGCCATTGAATCTTTGACCATTATGTAAGTTTTTCCCTTCCAAAGGTGACACAGTCATTTGCAATAAATAATTAACCTTTGTGCCACCTCTTGAGACTGCTACCCCTATATCTCCACATCTTTCAGATGAGTCAATTAAGGAACTCAGTCCTTCAGTATACAAGAAAAATAAGTATGGGGATATGGGTCCCCTACCCTATTCCTCTACAGGGTTTGATTATTTCCCTAGGCTACCCATTGACAAGCACAGAGTACGTCACTAAAGTAACACACTCCATGATTAGCGAAATCCACCTACCCCCAAAACCAATTTTCCTCATAATTGCCTCCAAGAAACACCACTCAATTCTGTCATATGCTTTTGAAATATCAAGTTTAAGAGCCAAACTTTCCGTCTTTCATTTTTTTCTGGTATTCATAGTGTGCAATGCTTCATATGCCAACATGAAATTATCAATGATAAGTCTTCCACGTATGAAGGCACTTTAGTTGCTAGAAATGATGGTAGGGAACACCTTTTTAAACATTTTAAAGCATTGACATTGACCTAGCCAAATTCTGG
>QEOT01000422.1:185136-208461 GCA_003123785.1 Pterocarya stenoptera
GTGCTAGATATTTAGGCTCTTTTAGGTGCAATTCATTGAATCATAAAAAGAGGATTACTCCATGCAATTCATTGAATTGGAGTAATCCATTTATCTTATTTTTCAACTTGGTGCAATTCATTGAATCCAAGTTGTTTATCTTTGTTCTTATTCATTTTATCAACACATGAGGTTTATTCAACACTTGTGTAATTCGAGAATCATTTGTTGAAATATTATCTTTTGTTCTTGATTGTTCTTCATTGTGTTCTTGGTGTTCATCATTATTTTTGTCTTTCAATCCATCCATTCATCATTTTTTATCAACCCTAGTATTTGTCCAACTTTCCATAAATTGTTGACTCATCACTTGTTGCCCTAGCTGAACCACACAATCCACAATGGCCTCCACGTGAATTTCGGCCAACACCTTCCTTCTTGGAATTGCCTTGATCGACCAACATACTTGCCATATCAAGGTTTCCATACTTGGAAACCCTAGTTGACCCATTCATCCATCTTGGCCGGCCACACCATTATCCAAATCAAACTTCCAAGTTTTTAGAAAACTTTCCTAAAAACACTCACTATCTTATTCGGTCAACCCTAGCCGCCCAACACATCTTACCCTAATTCAAAACCCTAATCCTAAACCCTAGCCGTCCATCACCCTTTCCAAACCCTAAACCCAAGTTCCAAGTGAAGCCAACCCTAGCTCCACTCTAGTGCCGTGCGCCATTCACCATTGTTCCCCAAACACTTAGCCATTTTTTCACATTCCATTCATTTCACCCAGCCTAAACACTAACCTCACCTTGTCCAAATTGTCATTTTTGCCACTATTTTTCAAGAATCAAGCAAGAGAGGAACAAAGGTTCGGTCATCACAAGGTTACCCTTGGCATGGAGATCTTAGTGTTTAGGGACTTGACCGAGGTTCCTAACACAATCTCTGCAAGCGTCCTTGCTGTGACAGGCAAGGAACCAGCTGCCATAGCGTCCTTGAGAGATCAACTAATCTATGGAAAGTTTTTCGAATCTTGAACCATCGTTTGATTCTTGGAGGAATTCTTCTCCGTCAGCATTTGATGCAAGATGTGATGATTGGAGGAATTTTTCCACTATCTCCCTCTCAACTCTTGGGCTTTCTGAGCACTCCATTTGGTTAAATCCCCTCCACAGGACCTTAATTTATTATGCACCTTTTGAAAAGGAACTTGTTCTGCATCATTTCTTGCCCAAGCCTTTTGGATGATAGTCCCCCCTTTTCCTCCATAGCCCATTTGGCGTCAAATCCGAATAACCTCTTCATTCTCCTCACTACTAAATTTTCCTTATTCAACACTAATAAGATGGGCTTATGGCCATGTCTCCTTGCAAGCAGAATTTCCACATCCCTACTTTTAAAGATCTGTAACTACTGAGTATTAACCACAGCTCTATCCAGTCTCTCCTTTGTAAAGGTCTCGTTGTCATGTTTATTACTCAATGTAAACTTATCCCCTTCCATCCCTAATAAAAAAGATTGTTGGGTCTCTAGGATTTGTCTAAAGTCTTCCACTACCTTCTTAGATTGAGATACAATTTCATTGAAATCACTAATCACACACCAAGTTTGATTTGTGGGTGGTTTTAATAAGGACAACAAATTCAATATCTCTTTCCTTTTACTTAATTCAGTGTGACCATAGAGGCCTATGAGAAACTAGTGAACATTTTTTCTTCATAAACTATTCTAGCATGAATATGATGCTGAGAATAATTCACTATTTCAACAACCACTTCTATGTCCCACATCAAAGCCAGTCCCCCTCTCCTCCTCTCCTACCCATTGGATCCACCACAAAACAACCATCAAAATACAATCTTCTTTTTATCCCATCATACTTGTAAAAACTACTTTGGATTTCTTATCTTTTACTAAAAGTTAAAGGCCTTGAACTGTCCAGGGGTTCTTAAGCCCCCGGCAGTTCCAACTTAAGATTTTCATGATGATTGGCTCCATAGACACATTGGGTGGGATTTCCTGATCAAAGTCGTATTGTTTTCCTTTTTTCACAGGTCTTGTCCCAGAACAAGCATACTTATCTATTTCAAAACTATGTTTACAACCATAACTCAATAAGGGGATAACATTGTTACCTTTACGACAATGTTATAAATCCCGTGCTGATACAACCCATACATTATAGTATTTTTCATTCAACACTGAATTCAGAATCTGCATAGGACCTTCCTCTATCCATACCTTTTCTTTAGAGAAAGAAAGGCTAGCTTTGCAAGTTATACTATTAGCTTCTCTATATGTGAGACTGACACTACGGCTTAGTCTTTCATAATGCATACTCCTTTCATCATCAGGCAAAGTGCCATAGTCTATGCAAATTTCCTCATTATTGTTTGTTGCCTTAACTACCATGTGGGAGTCACCTTCCAAAACCACACTTGTCAACTACAATTCTATGCATAAAACCATTGCCCTTCGTAAAGCAAGAGCTTTAGCTATGGTTGGTTTCACGATGTGATTAATATTTGAGCATAGAAAGGCCAAGATATTCCCTTCAACATCTTTGATTATGACTCCAATTCCCACTTTCTTTGACGAGATATCCACATCAGCATCTCAATTTGCTTTAACTAACCTATCATGTGGCTTTTTCGAGTTAATTAGGTTTCTGTCAGTACTTATTGAGTGTTTGTTTTCTTGTTGGTGACTTTGAGCTTCAATGAGTTCATCAAGTCCTGGTTTTGTAGCTTGAAACACCATTATGGGATGCCCAAACTTGTTTCAAAAATTAGAGAATTTCTTCTTATCCATATGCTTCTTATTGTATATGCCACTAACTCTACCTCCTCATCCGTCAACCTCACATTCAACTTCTTCCTTAAATCTAAGAAATTTGTCTTTGTACTAGACCACTTTGAATTGGACTATTAGGTTCAATCCAAACATTGGTTGCTACAGGATAGCTCCACAATGCATGAATAATTGACTCTTCTTCTCTTTCACATATTGGACACAAGTTAGTATCAATGATATTCTTCTTAAAGAGATTAAGTCTAGTTAGGAGTATGTCATGTCCAGCCTTCCATAAAAAATGTTTCACCATACCTTGCACCCTTAACTTCCATACCAATTGCCAGTCACCTTCTGTATCAGTAGCATTCGAGGGTTCCCCTTTCAGCAATTTCACTCTTGTGTGCTCTAGGTGATAAGCACTCTTGACAATGAAAACCCCATTATTAGATGGGCCCCATAACAATTAGTCCTCAGCACCCAGTCTACTCAAAAGGATGCTATTTATAATTTCAGTCTCTTCATTGCTAAAGGTATCATTAATCAACCTTTCCTTCCATTGATCAATCCTTGCCTCAATAAGCTCACTCACATTTGAGCCTCTATCTAGAGTTTTTTTTTTTTTTTAATTTTTATAGGGGATTGAACTCAATATGAAGTAGGTATTGATAGCCAATTATCCCTCCAAATTGTGATATGGTTGCCATTGCCAACCCTCCAAAACAATCATTCTTTAACCAATTCTAGAGAAGAACACAAACTCCTCCAAATCAATAAGGGCCAGTACCAAGCTTGACATCTAACAACTCCCCATGTTTGAACTATTTCTCCGTCAATATTTTTGAAACCAAAGATATAGGTTTCTTTAACATCCTCCAACACTACTTTGCAAGCATAGCCTTATTGAAACTTTCAATATCTCTAAATCCTAAACCTCTTATTTTCTTCTTCCATTAAATTCTATTCTCTTTTTGCTTGTGGCCCCACCAGAGCATCGACATCATAGAGGTTATCACTTTGCACAACCTCCTTGGAAGCTTGAAAATACTCATACGAAATGTTGGTATTGCTTGTATCATGGCTTTTTATCAAGATTTCCTTCCTCGCCTGAGATAGAAAGTTGTTCTTCCAACTGTTAATTTTAAACCAAATCCTCTCCTTTAGATGCCTAAAAGTATTATACTGGATCTAACCACCATACAAGGTAAACCTAAGTACTTTTCATAACTACTACAAGTTGACACATCAGCTACTTGCAGAATTTGTTGTCTAACAGCCATTCGGTATTGGAGTTGAAAAAAATGGTAGTTTTTGCTTCTTCAAAAACTGACCCAAGGCCTTCTTATACTTATTCAAGAGCCATTGAATCTTTGACCATTATGTAAGTTTTTCCCTTCCAAAGATGACACAGTCATTTGCAGTAAATAATTAACCTTTGTGCCACCTCTTGAGACTGCTACCCCCTATATCTCCACATCTTTCAGATGAGTCAATTAAGGAACTCAGTCCTTCAACACAGAAGATAAATAAGTATGGGAATATGGGTCCCCTGCCCTATTCCTTTACAGGGTTTGATTATTTCCCTAGGCTGCCCATTGACAAGCACAAAGTACGTCATTGAAGTAACACACTCTATGATTAATGAAATCCACCTACCCCCAAAACCAATTTTCCTCATAATTGCCTCCAAGAAACACTACTCAATTCTGTCATATGCTTTTGAAATATCAAGTTTAAGAGCCAAACTTTCCATCTTTCATTTTTTTTCTGGTCTTCATAGTGTGCAATGCTTCATATGCCACCATGAAATTATCATATGGATCTGCAAAGATCTTCAACTTAGATTCATAAAAGAAGTGAGGCTGTAACCCTGGTAGAAAAATCCACACCGGGGCTAATGGAGATTCTTCATATTCATTAAATGATGGTGTCTGGTGAAATATTTTATATGTGACATTAGCAATATCCATCACTTCCCTAAACATAGCAATAACAGAATCCATTTCATTCGTCAATCACACCAGAACATTTCGAGATCTTCTCATAGCACCAACAACCGGCATTGATGACACACCCCAACGGTTTTTAATATATCCTCGAATCGCATCCAGTGAAGGTCGACGTTGTTGGAACGTTAATACCACTGAGAAACAAAATGGAGCTGATGTTCTTGTGATTTCCTTTATTGAAAACGAAACACAGTTCTCCCTCAATCAGCTTTGCTTCACGCATGGGAACCTCTACCTCTAACATAGGTTAAGGACGTGACGAGACAATCTGTTAGACCCCCACGTAAAGTTGCCTCTAAAACCACCGCACATGTCCGGGACATGCCCCTTGATCATGCCACGAGCATGTCTTGGCCCGTGTCTTGTCACACATCTGGCACCCAGCATGCCCATGGACCAGCCACATGCATACCTTGGCCCGTGCCTTGACACGCACAAGATGCCTAGCATGCAGGTCATGCGCACGCACATGCTCAGGCCATGCCGCAGGCCCAACGAGGTTAGTGGCCATGCGCAGCCTTGCGCATGCACCTTGGCAGCATGGCCATACGCACACCCACCAACCGCACGGCCAGGCCCATGCACCTAGCCGCGTGGCCCTCTTGCTGCACACCAGTGAGGTTAGTGGCATGCCATCTAGTGCACGACTCTAGCCCGTGCCATACAGAGTAGGCCAGTGGCATGCCCACCAGGCATGCCATCCAGCGCATGGCTCCAGCCCATGCCTTGCAACAAGCTCACATGGCTAGCCACCATTAGCAGGCCGAACATGGCACCATGCCATGCCCACCAGCCGGCCCATACATGGCACCATGCCATGTACCACAGCTAGCCATGCCAAGCCACTTAGCCATGGACCAGACCGAGGACCACCATGCACCACCTTAACCGAACCATTGACTCATGCATGCCATGGCCATGTGGTCCATGCCACTATCTTTATTTATTTTATTTCTTTTATTGCAAAGGGACATTTTGGAAGTTTTCAAGTTGTAACCTTTATAAATAGGACCTTTAGTCATTTCTTTCACATCTTTTGACAAATTGACTAGAGTGAGGACATTGTTGAGAGATCATTTTCGGTGCTAGACACGTGGACTCTTTTGGGTGCAATTCATTGAATCCCAAAGAGAGGATTACTCCATGCAATTCATTGAATTGGAGTAATCCATTTATCTTGTTTTTCAACTTGATGCAATTCATTGAATCCAAGTTGTTTATATTTGTTCTTATTCATTTTATCAATACATGAAATTTATTCAACACTTGTGCAATTCGTGAATCATTTGTTGAAATATTATCTTTTGTTCTTGATTGTGTTCTTGGTGTTCATCATTTTCGGCCAACCCTAGTGTTTGTCAACTTTCCATAAATTGTTAACTCATCACTTATTGCCCTAGCCGAACCACACAATCCACATTGGCCTCCACGTGAATTTCGGCCAACACCTTCCTTATTGGAATTGCCTTGGTCGACCAACATACTTGCCATATTAGGGTTTCCATACTTGGAAACCCTAATTGACCCATTCAGCCCTCTTGGCCGGCCACACCATTATCCAAATCAAACTTTCAAGTTTTTAGGAAACTTTCCTAAAAACACTCACTATCCTATTCGGTCAACCCTAGCCGTCCAACACATCTTACCCTAATTCCAAAACCCTAATCCTAAACCCTAGCCGTCCATCACCCTTTCCAAACCCTAAACCCAAGTTCCAAGTGGCGCCAACCCTAGCTCCACTCTAGTGCCGTGCGCCCTTCACCATTGTGGCCCCAAACACTTAGCCATTTTTCCACATTGCATTTACTTCACCTAGCCTAAACACTAATCTCACATTGTCCAAATTGTCATCTTTGCCACTATTGTTCGAGAATCAAGCAAGAGAGGAATGGATGTTCGGTCATCACAAGATTACTCTTGGCGTAGAGATCCTAGTGTTTAGAGACTTGACCGAGGTCCTTAACACAATCTTTGCAAGCGTCCTTGCTGTGACAAGCAAGGAACCAGCCGCCATAGCGTCCTTGAGAGATCAACTAATCTATGGAAAGTTTTTCGAATCTTGAACCATCGTTTGATTCTTGGAGGAATTCTTCTCCGTCAGCATTTGATGCAAGATGCGATGCTTGGAGGAATTTTTCCACCATCTCCCTCTCAACCTCTTGGGCTTTTTGAGCACTCCATCTAGTTAAATCCCCTCCACAGGACCTTAATTTATTATGCACCTTTCGAAAAGGAACTTGTTCTGCATCATTTCTTGTCCAAGCCTTTTGGATGATGGTCCCCCCTCTTCCTCCATAGCCCATTTGGCTTCAAATCCGAATAACCTCTTCATTCTCCTCACTACTAAAATTTCCTCATTCAACACTAATAAGATGGGCTTATGGTCATGTCTCCTTGCAAGCAGAATTTCCACATCCCCAGTTTTAAAGATCTGTAACTACTGAGTATTAACCACAGCTCTATCCAGTCTCTCCTTTTTAAATGTCTCGTTGTCATGTTTATTACTCAATGTAAACTTATCCCCTTCCATCCCTAAAAAAAAAGATTGTTGGGTCTCTAGGATTTGTCTAAAGTCTTCCACTACCTTCTTAGATTGAGATACAATTTCATTGAAATCACCAATCACACACCAAGCTTGATCTATGGGTGGCTTTAATAATGACAACAAATTCCATATCTCTTTCCTTTTACTTAATTCAGTGTGACCATAGAGGCCTATAAGAAACTAGTGAACATTTTTTCTTCATAAACTATTCTAGCATGAATATGATGCTAAGAATAATTCACTATTTCAACAACCACTTCTATGTCCCACATCAAAGCCAGTCCCCCTCTCCTCCTCTCCTACCCATTGGATCCACCACAAAACAACCATCAAAATACAATCTTCTTTTTATCCCATCAAACTTGTATGCAGGTAGTTTTGTCTCAACGAGAAAAACTACTTTGGATTTCTTATCTTTTACCAAAAGGTAAAGACATTGAACTGTCTAGGGGTTCCTAAACCCCCGATAGTTCCAACTTAAGATTTTCATGATGATTGGCTCCATAGACACATTGGGTGGGATTTCTTGATCAAAATTGTATTGTTTTCCTTTTTTCACAGGTCCTGTCCCAGAACAAGCATACTTATGTATTTCAAAACTACGTTTACAACCATAACTCAATAAGGAGATAACATTGTTACCTTTACGACAATGTTATAAATACCATGCTGATACAACCCATCTCCCCATGTACAAGTCTCCCACACTTGAAACACACTCAAGTAGTTTCTCATATCACAAAGGCACCAAGATTCTCGTCCCCGTCAAGTTAATAATTCTGCCCCTTGAAATTGTCTTCCTTAAATCGATCTTTATTTGAACTTTGAGAAAATCTCCCTAACCAATCCCATCCTCCTGGGCATCTACTTCCTTGACAGTACCAATTGTTCCTTTGATTTGGTGCCCTATCTCACGGTTAATGCACATTAGAGGAAGATTATGCAATTGGATCCAAAAAACCTCATAATCAAAGCTCATCATCTTCTTCGGGGGTGTTAAGCCATCAAACGGTTTTAGAATGAAGAGAAAATAATCAAGAAGCCGAGGTTTCCCTTCCAAAACTTTGCATCTGTCTGCCTGGTTCTCAAACATTATCACAAATAAATTTGGGCTAATGCCTTGGAAAGAAAAGAACTTGCCCACTTTCCAAATCTTAGTTATGATTGATCGAACTACCTAATTATCAATCATACGGTTTGAGCACAACTTTCCTACCAAACTTTTTTCTCCTCTCTTCATCACCGCACCCAAATGCTCTGTTCCAATATCTATCACTGAATTTTCTTCCTCAGAGAGGCATAATTGTGTACACATGTCTTTCAAGTCCTCCATTTCTTGCCCCACTCAGTCCTGTAATCAGACTAGGGAACTCTTCCTCTCTTACTCTAGGAATAAGCCAAGAGTATTTACTCGAGATCTCTGTTCTTGAGAAGAGCTAGAGGAGACTTCGAAATGATATTTTAGATCATGTTTGGACAATTAAGTCTAATCTCCAATTATTAGTACCGCACGTTTTGGTTTCTCTACTTTCAATTTTGGCCGTCCATTTTACTCGATTCGTACCAACTAGCGCCAACATTTCTTTGTTTTTTATTTATTTTTGGGATAAATTATAAATATCTTGTTTTCACGGTATAATTCCGCTCACACCGCTTTTTGTGGAAAATCATTATCCCCTTAATCCGACGATCAACCACTGCTTACTCATGCCCCTATGAATTCTCACCGTTAGATCTTTTCACCCACAGCCACCGTTGGATCAAATTACCAGCACTAATCTCACCATTCAATATTCACAAAATTGAATTTCAAAAGCTCGGGAGAGAGAGGGAGCAGAGTCGAACAAAACAAAAGTCCCTATGCTCCTTCCTGTTCTTCTTCTTCTTCTTCTTCATCCCCTCCATTACTCTCTCTTACAGTTCCGAACTCTGTGTATATGTGTGTTGTCTCTCGCTCTTTCAAATTTTTATTTTTTTTCATTCCTTTTTGTATGTGAATTAAAACCCTCTCAAATTCGGTCATTAGCTGCTGAACTTCGGCTTGAATTTTGAGCTGCAAAATCGTGCATTTGAGAATATCTTGGTGGCTCTCGAATTGGTTCTGGATCTGAAAGTCTCTGAATTTGAGGAATTTGGGCGATTGTCTTGAAGTAATCAGTGGATTGAATTATTGAAGAAGAAAAGAGAATAATTGGAATTTTGATTGAGTTTTTTAATTTTCGGTTTGATGGGGGAAGGTGAGGGAAGCGATTTCCCTCAGAAAAAGGCTCAATCGGAAGGTACGTCGGCCTCGGCGTCCACGGAGGCTCCGGCGGTTAAGAAGCTGGCAAGGCAGCTGGATTTCACAGCCTTCAGTGGTGGTGGGGGTTCGGGGAGTGTAGTCTTGCCGGAGCACCCGCAGCCTCAATTGCAGCCGCAGCCTCAGACGCAGCCCCAGATGGTGGCGGCGACGGTGACAGTCGCATCGCAGACGCAACCGCATATGATGGTGATGCCAGTGATGGCGCAACCGCCGCCACCTCACGCGGCTCATCCGCCATTGAGGGTTGTGTAAGTGTGTGCAATTCTGGTTTTCCAGGAGCGAAATTTTATTTTGTTTCTAATTTATTAATTGGGCAATTGTGATTGTTGGTTCTTGAGAAAATTGCGCGATTGGTTGGAAAGATTTGGTTCTTTCTAAGAGTGAAATTTGGTTACTTGTGCTTGTGGTTTGTTGAGAAGGAATTTGTTTGATTTGGAAGCTTTGTCTGAGGAAAAGTGAGGTTCGTGTTATTGTGTTTGTGTGTTTCATTGAGAAAGTTGCTCATTTGTTTAAAAGATTTGCTTTTGGAGTGTGACGTTCGCTGTGTTTCTGATATTATGAGGCTTCCTATATACTGAAATTACAGTTGTTGCTCTCTATCCAGCTCTTATTCTCATTAGGCTACTTTGTTTTTTTGTGATCTTAAAGTTATTTATTTCCCATATTTATAGAATAGTGGGAGGATTAAATTCTTTCCAATGACATAAATAGTCCTTCTACACTAAAAATTGCCTGGCTTGTAGACGCTTAAATTTAGCCCTTTTATACTTGAAATGGTGAGATCACCAGAAACTCTGCATTTTGTTTTCCACCCATCTACATATTGTAGCGTGCGACAGTCTTGTTTGCTTTATTTATTCTCTTTGAGAATGTGTTAACTATTTCCTTTAAGCAGAAGTTCTACCCTGTTGATGTCTGTATGAATTGTCCAATATTTATAATGGTGTATTATGTTGCACCACATATGAGATTGAACTTCATGGCCTTTTTGCCAGTTATAGTTTACCTTTTTATTTTTCTCGCCGTGCTTTTGTAATAACTTCTTCAGGTAGCATACTGTGTTGTATCTGGTCCCCCCCTTTTTTCTGAAAAGAAGGGATGGCTATCGAGACTGCTTTGTCCTTCTAATAGTTTTTTGCTGGTGAAATGATATACTATGAGTTCTTATCTTAAATTTGGTTAATTTAGTGAAGACGGGTTTGCACAATCTTGAAGCTCACAGAAGTAGTTGTCCACAAACACACATACTTTATTGATATGGCACGCATACATTCATATGAAAACTCAAGATTTTCTCTCTTAAATTTGGTATAACACCCTACCATTTCTTCCTCCAGAAAACCGGAATCCCCAAAATCAAAACCAAGACCCAATTCTGATGTAAAGGATGGTACTCCAAAGAAGCAAAAACAGTGCAATTGCAAACACTCGCGATGCTTAAAGTTGTAAGTAGATGACCCATTTACACTCTCCTGATATTGAAAATTGTTAGGTTCTACTCTTGAATTACTCTCTTTCTTGTTTTAACCAAGAAGTTACATATTACATGCAATCTTTGAGGTCATCAAGGGTAAGTCCAGATTGTAGCTAGAAGTTAGGTACTATCTAAGGAGTACACAGCGTTCTTGTAGAATCCTATGAGATTTACATGTTTCTTTTGTTTTGTTTGTGCATGTCATGGTCACGTGTATTTTCTTTGTAATTTTCTTTTCAGATTTTTAATAAGCCTTGATTAATAGAACAATTTGATAGATAATGGTGCAAATCGGATGCGTTTGGGATAGGCTGAAGGCATAAGTGCTAGCAAATATAAGTGCAGCTTAGATATAAGATATCTAATTATAAATCATTAAATAAAAAATCATTTGTATTGCACTATTATTACACATATTATTGGGCTTATTTGAAGTTGGGTTTCCAAGACCGCAACCCAGGTCCAACTTATTCATCCAGAACTTGATCATTTGTTATAAATATCAAACAAGCTTTATTCATTGCTTTGGTATTGCCACCTATATTGCCCATCCTAGCAATCAATGGGAATGTGGTCTTTTGTATTGGATAAGAAAAGTAAAAAAAAAAAGATCTTAAGCATGCAAAAGCATGCTCCATCTTCAATTTAACCAAGTGCATATACTCTTGTGGCACTTCAAGATTTTCAAACTATTGGGTTGGCCAACTTTCCTCTTTCACCGTTCTTTCTTGCTGGACAAAATTCTAAAGTTTGTTTACTTAATCAGCATTTGAAATGCTTTTTTCATAAAATGATGTGCTTATTTTGTATATATTGGAAAAACAAAATGGAACATGCCCACAATTATGCATGTGTGTGTGTGTACAAGTACATATTTGTCCTTGTGAGTACGTGTGTGTGCACGCGCTCATACCCGTGGAAACCATTAAGGCCATACCTAAGCTTGTTGAAGCATCTGAATAAATGAGGCTTGAATTCTATGCTTCCATTGGCTTAGAGCCAACTACATTGTGCCTCTAAGTAATTTTCTTCTTGTTATCATTTTGAGTTGTCTTACGACAACTTCTTTTTTTATAGATTGTGTATGATATAGGATTTCGTATTAGTGCTTTTTACCAATAGATTATTTGTGATATAGTATTTCTTATTAGTGCTTTTTACCAATGTGAATCTTGTTTTGTCAATGTCATCGTGATCAGGTATTGTGAGTGTTTTGCATCTGGAATATACTGTGATGGATGCAACTGCGTAAATTGTTATAACAATGTTGAGAATGAAGCTGCTAGGCGAGAAGCTGTAGAAGCTACTTTAGAACGTAATCCAAATGCATTCAGGCCAAAAATTGCAAGCAGCCCACATGGATTGCGGGATAATAGGGTATGTCAATCTAAGAATGCAGCATTTTGTATTTTGTTGTTTACCAAGTACTGGGTAACCTTGTGGTTGTATAGATGAAAAATGCAAGAAGTATAGTATTAAGCTATCTTTCTATTAACAGAGTTAACCAATGTTTCTAAGGGGCTCCATTTGTCATGTGTCTAGACTAGTCATTGTGGCATCTTTGTTACTGTCAATGATGGATCTACTCCTACAATACCATTCCAAATATCTGCTGTTGTTCATATGGGATCTTTAGTGCTAAAACCTCTGCCATCAGGAATTCCTAGTATTTGCTAGCAGTTTGCATGGGTTGTGCATGGGATGATAACTAGGGATTAGTAGATAGAGAGTTGTTATTTTGTCACTTGCTGCACTTTGGAATGATGCGTGTGTGTTTTTGGCTGTGTGTTTGTTTTTGTTGCATTTTCTGATTTACATGTAACTAGGATAATATTTTTTGCCATTAGTAAAAGTATTGGACTAGAAAATGGAAACATACATGTTCTCATCTAATAATTTGGAACATGTACCTTGATAATACTCGGATATTAGTGTACTGTATAAATTGTTCTCTTTTGTGGCCTTTTTTTTTGGATTAGGGGTGTGATGGGGTATGGTCCTATGGATATCCGATCCTTGCACATCCCTTATGAAAGAAGGGTGCAAATATCATCAGGCTGGAAGGCCATTGGCATTCTCTTTGGCTTTTAATAAAAACATATGTTGTTTTGAATTATATGCAGGAGGAGGCCGGGGAAGTTTTAATATTGGGAAAGCACAACAAAGGATGCCATTGCAAAAAATCCGGATGCCTCAAAAAATACTGTGAGTGTTTCCAAGCCAACATTCTCTGCTCAGAAAATTGTAAATGCATAGACTGCAAGAATTTTGAGGGTAGTGAAGAGAGACAAGCTCTATTTCATGGAGATCAAGGCAACAATATGGCATATATTCAGCAGCTAGCAAATGCCGCCATAACTGGAGCTATTGGTTCCTCTGGCTATGCATCCCCTCCAATATCAAAGAAAAAAAAGGTTCAGGAGCTCTTCTTTGATTCAGCAGCTAAGGACCCTTCCATTTACCGGCATGGGCAATTTCCACAGGTGAACTTGATCTTGACATATTTGAGGAGGAAATTTTGAGTGGTTACTGGTTAAAAGTGGTGAATAGAAGTGAATATATTGCTATTAAAATTCAGGCTTCTGATAAATCACTTGACCATGTGTTTTATGGATATTCACAGTTGTGCTTTAGTTATAAAAATAAAGTTGCTGCAGTTATTAATGATCAACTATGCATTGGCAGGATATGGCTGATTATTTCTTAATGCGTGGATAAAAATTATGGAATTTTATATTATGGAAAATTAATAAATAGTACTTGAGTTTAAAACTCTTTTAAAAAAATTTCCATAGGTTCCAAGGTTACCTTTTTAGTACTTTGGTCTTGGGTTTAGAAAATAAATGGTCTATCCATTAACAATTCGTCTGAAACCCTAATGGCAAAGTGCCACGTGGCACATGTCTAACAAAATTTCAAAAATAAAAATAAGGTCAAAATAGTTCAAAAAGTCAATGTTAGAAAAAATTAAAACACATGAAATAAAAACTAAATATAAAAGGGTTTTGTAATACATCAGCCACTATTCACCCCCCACACCTGATAGTTTTTTTTTTCTTTTTTTCTTTTTTCGTAGTGTGGGGTGTGGGATAGTGAATAATGGCTGATGTGAAGAATTATTCAATATAAAAATCTTCAAAAAAAGCCTACAAAACATAAAAACTAAAATAAATAAAATGAAAAATAAAAAAACATGCAACCAACATTAAAAATATAAATGTAAAACAAAAATTAAAAAGAAAAGGAAAGAAATAAATGAGACCTCCGCCATCTCCACTGCTGCTGATGGGAAGAGCCCCTGTGACATTTGGGGCTTGGGGAGAGAGAGAGAGAGAGAGAGAGGAGGAGGAGAGAGAAGGGGGGGGGGGGGTTCCAACCCCTCATTGTGTAGGGGCTGGAAAATAGCCAACCCTTGCAAGGCAGAAAGAGGGTTGGGACCAGCCCCCATTGCATGGCGGCTGGTATGTTCTCAGCCCGCGTGTGGAGCGGACGGGATGACACCCTTTCTTAGGTTTTTTTTTTTTTAATTTTTTGCATTTTAAAAACTATTTTTGTTTTATTTTTATATTTCGTTAGACTGGTGCCTTGTCACATCAATAAACATGATGGCATAGCACTTTGCTGTTAGGGTTTTTTGCAGATAGCTAACCGAAAGACCGTTTTTAAAAAATCCCAGAATCTAAGGGTAAGGATTAGAAAATAAGTTTTGAAAACTGAGCGATCATTTGTTAAATTGGTGTAAATTCTGGGACTATTTACTAATTCCCCCTTTTAATTACTTACTATCATTGAACTTCCTCTCATTTTGACTTCTAGGAACTACAGTCAGAAATTATGGTAACATATTTAAGTTCATGTTTCTATGTTTGCCAGGCAAACCATCTCAAAGCATCTGCACCCTCCTCTTCCTTGTGTTCAGTCCCAGGTGCACGTGTTGGTGGAGCTGTGGCATTAGGCCCTTCAAAATTTACATATAGGTAAAAATTGTCGTCTTCTGCGAAATGTCATTAATCTGCTTGGTTACCTTGCTGACTTGTATGTAATTGGTGAAGATCTCTCCTAGCAGACATTATCCAACCACAGGATGTGAAGGAGCTATGCTCAGTTTTGATGGTACTATCAGCAGAAGCTGCCAGAACAATTGCAGGTATGTCATGATTTGTGTATAAGTTCATATTACCGGCTAGGTATAGGTGCTTCTAGAGGTTTTATTTGACTCATTTAGTGAAGAATTATTTCCCAATGCTGGAACATTTGAGTATGATGAACATTTGATTAAATGTCCAGAGCAAAGAAGTGCAACAGAAAAGCGGGCAGATCAGATGGAAATTTCCCTGGCTTCCTCAACTCAAGAAAGGTTTCAAAGCCAGAGGGAACCTGATGTTGAGAAAGCCGTGGCCGATAATTGTTCAAGTGCTACCCAGGCAGATAAAATCTTGGCCGAAGATTCCAGTTCTGATGGTGCTGATGTGCCAAAAGGAAGGCCCATGTCTCCTGGAACTTTAGCATTGATGTGTGATGAACAAGATGCAATGTTCATGGCATCTACTTCACCTGATGGATTGATGGGCCCTGGAAACACGTCTTCAGTGTTGCCTTATGGACAAGGTATGACAGAGGTCTATGCAGAGCAGGAAAGGATTGTTCTGACAAAGCTTCGAGATTGTCTAAATAGGCTCATTACTTTTGGAGAAATAAAAGGCAAGTTAATCTCCCTCTAAATTTTGATAAATAGCTGTGAATGAAAAATAGGCACATCAATATTTTCAAATAAAATCTTTGTTTGAGACACTGAAAACTTCAACAACAGAGTCAAGAGAGACCTCAAAATAAAGTAATGGCATTTTATATATGTTATTAATGCTTAAAATTCAACACTAGCAGCAAAGTTATGGCTGACTGATCAAATAAACCAGTTTCAAGTCTTAAAATAGGAATCATTGGTTTTTCTTTTTGTTGGGGTGGGTTGGGGGATGGTTGCTTTTTTATGTTGTATTCAAAACTGAAAGATGGCTTCTTTGCAGTCGGAACAACAATCAGCCAGTTGTAAATTATACAAGCCTGAAACACCAGCCCCCCCCCCCCCCCCCCCAAGTGAAATAACATTATATGCACAGTCCCAAACATCTTACAAAATAATAATATTGACTAGAGCAGCAACAACAACTATGTCGACCACAATTGTAATTATTTCGTTCTTTTGTATTGAGAACTATTGACATCCTCTTCCATGATACCTTACAGAGACAAACTGTTCGTCATTGGCCAGAAGTGAATTTGGGGATCACAGAGAAGTACCAAGTAATGGTACTGCCACTGCCAATGCCAATTCCAGAACTGAAGCAGGGAATCAGCATGGTCCAGTTAGCAATGGAATTGCAAAAGCTGTAGTTCTACCTGCAGCCAAGACATCTCAGATGATCATTCCAGCAGTTGAGACCAATAGTAATGATCTCCTTCCAAAAGTTCCCTTCCTCCCCCAAAATGGTGATAGTAAACATAAGACTGAGAAAGAGATGTAAAAGATTTATACGTACAGAAATTTGGTCCAAGGCAATCCCCTGCATCTCCATAATGCTACGCCATTGTTGGGTTTTCTTCAATGCAGTTTCAAGATGGTATTGGGCCTCATTGTTAGAGCTGATAGGGATCTAATTCATGTTTCTTTTTACTTTCTATTCTTTTCCTCTGCGCCATTGTTAATTTGTTATATTTCCAAGTTAGTTTCCAGCATCAACCCTAGTTTGAGCACAAAGTGGTGTAAATTGCTGAGCCTTTTAATTGCACAAGATGTCATTTAAATTATTAATGCGAATGACAATCTAGCTTGTATCGTTAGGTGCTCTGAATTTTCTCAACTATTCGCATTTCTAGAGAAACAAAGAGCAGTCTTATAATTTAACACGGAATGAGTTTCTTAGAATTTCAAGAATTATACGTTTGGTGTGTATTTGATATCTTGTAACCCAATTCAAATAGGCACATTTTATTCTCTAGTGCAACAGCTTTTTATGCGGCCTCATTTGTTTTTTGAGTTGAAATGAAAGTTGAATAAAATATTATTAGAATATATTTTTTTATATTATTTTTGTTTTGGAATTTGAAAAAGTTTGAATTTTTTATTTTATTTTGTGTGAATTTGAAAAAGTTGTAATGATGAGATGAAATGAATTGAGATAAACTGTGAAAACAAACGAGATAGTGAATACTGAAGGTCGACATCTCAGTATTGATATGGAAAAGTTGAGTTCGAGTGAGGAATAGATGGGCAAATTCTGTTCGTTTAATGTTCTTCAACTTATATTTTATGTGCAATATTAGTTTATTTATTTATCAAGCGGGTTTAAACTTAATACGAACTATTTAATTTTTGACAAAATAGATTGTTTATATTTTAACTAATAAACCATTAACTTTATATACAAGTTTTGACTAACCAACTTTGAATGTTTACTCGGAGTGGTCAGGATTTTCCAAAACAGATTGTGAGTTAGAGTGAAACAGGCCAAAAGGAAATTAAAACATTGGTTGTTAGAATAGGAACTTTCCCAAGAAAAGGAAAAAACAAAGAACGAAAGAAAAAAAAAAAAAAAAAAAGTATTCCTAATGAGCACTGGTTTTGCTAATGTAGAAAACATTAGAGCATGAGTTGCTTTGCCAAAAAACAAAAAAACAAGAAGAAGAAGAAGAAAGGAAGAAAGAAAGATGAAAGTTGTAGGCCCGCTAAAAGCTTTGTGAAGTCTTTTTCAAGAGGCGGGGAAGTACCAAAGAGGAAAGTGCAACTGTACTTGGTCGTTGGAGTCATTTCATCTCATCCTAAATCCTAAACTAATTATTGATGAGATCTATTAATTTTTTAAATTCTCATAAAAAATAATTAAATTCATTACTTATTGTATACATTTAAACACATATCTAAACCTATTTATATTTAAATACGTCTCAATGAAATCTATAAAATATTGCTATTCACATATCAACTCAGATCATCTAACCCTTACCATCCAAACACAAGTAAGTGAGCAGGTATTCTAGGCCTAGCCCTGTGACCGCCATAAGGCCCCATCAAACTTTGTACCCACAGAGACCGAGCAGTACACTGCACATCGAAGAGATGCATGCTAAATAGGGAGAGTACTAGTTTGGAAAATATAGTTGTCACATTAATTAAAAAACTTTATTCACATTTACTGAAGCACTTTCAGCTTTTAGAGAGAGAACGTCTCCCTTCTCTCTAGAAAACTCAATCATTCTCAATACTTCCACCGGAGAGGAGGGTGCTCTCTATTCCATTTCCGAAACCGTTTAGTGTATATACTTTTATGGTAGTATTTTTTTTCCCTCTCCCTTCTACCGTTTCGGTTTTGGTCAGAGCTATTGCTTTCCGGCGACCACCTGTCGACACGCCCCCCACGATGCAACCCTATAGCCACCGATCTACTGGAACGATGCAGAATCTTGGCAAAACTGTTGGTGTGTGATCCGCACGAGCGACTTGCTTCTGCACGTGGCATTCACGCACCGTTAAGTCCCGACGAGCCTGCCGGTTACACGCATCACATCAGCAGATTCCTCACCTTGAGATCTTTCAAACATGGCCAACCTCACCTCTCAACCATCGGCACGTAGCCCCCACAAGCCACTACAATTGCACAGGAAGACAAATGACCCACTGCTGATCAGTTCATCTGATATTTTACTTTTTACTATGTAACGTTTTTCCTAACCGATAATCTTAAAAAAGGGAATACGAATCCCTCCAAAAAACATCTCAAGACAACAAACTGTTGTGCACCTACTTCCACCGCCTCCAACTATGTTGCCCCAGTTTGCATAGCCATGCAAATTGTAAAAAACCATATTTTAAGACACCGCCCTCTTTGTAGGGCAAGGGTGGGGACTATAAATTGGTTCCAAAACCTTTTTTTTTTCTTTTTTTTCCTCCACTTTTGCATTGTAATTATTGTACTGAGGCGTTTGTTGAGAGACCTCACCCCCTCCTCATGTATCATCTTTTCTTTATTTGAATGAAAATTTGCTTGCTTAGAAAAAAAAAATATTAAAAAACTTTATTCGGATAGACTAAATATTTATGTATAAATTGTAAACTAAACAAAACATGAGCTTTTCGTTGAGAATTCTTAGAATATGAAATAAAAAAATATAAACACATGCCGTAAATGCGAGTCACTTTGTATTTACTTTTTTTCTACACTAATTCTTAAAAGTTGGAACAAATACTTGAGAGAGCCGATAGGTATATCAAACAGCATTCACTTGAAATTGTGTCATCCTCTTCACCTGTTAAGTAATGCCTACGTTAGAGTTAAAAATTGCTTGAAGCCAATGAGAGCCAATATGAAGACCCTTCTTCCCCTTAACCTCCAAGACTCATTGCATTTCTCTTTTTAAACAAATTGAGACAGCAAGAGACCATTTGAGAGTGATGATAAAATAAGTGGGTTCTAATTAAGAGTACTGACACAACCCTGAGTTTCCGTCTCAAAGATTAGTTCTAAGTTTGTACTGTTAACGTAGAAGCAAGCCCGAGGGGGCTCCTTTAGTTGCTTTCACAGAACAGGATAAAAAAAAGGTCTATCCAGTCGAAAAGAGAAAAAAGGAAAGCTTCAACAAACACAATTAAAAACCTTTATAATTTCTGAATATTTGAAAAATGACAAGCCAGCTGAACGTGACTAATTTATTTGCCCACAAAAATAACAAAAGGGTCATAACTTATTTGTCTTCTTCCATAATCGTATGCTTTTAGGATCGGTGTGAATTTGAAGTTACTGCTCACAGGCGGGACTTTGATGATGGAGATGATGTTGCAGGTGCACTCTGCAGGAGAAAGTCAAATAATGTCATTTACTTTTTCTTTTGTTTAGAAGAAAAGGAGTCAGTGCATTGAGAGAGAGAGAGAGAGAGCTTCTTTGCTATTTTCCACTATACCACATCGGAGTTTGCCTATGCAGGACAAGGTTTCAATTAAACCATTCCAAATGGCAAGGAACCAAACTAATTTACTAAACCATTTGAGGCAACTTTTAAATATTACTATAAAACAAACAAGAAGTTGATTCTGACAACCAGAAGGTAGCGAAATTAACCTCTCCCTATTGTTGGCATGAAAAAACAACTAAACTAGTAAAAAGGTATATTGCAGCTGAACCACGCCGCATCAAAATTAATGCTGGGGTCAATTAACCTCTTCCTATCAGGTGGAAATCTGTAGGTTTTTTTTAAGTTTAAGTGATGCATGCAAAGGAGCACATGAGAGGAAAAGAAGAAGGAGAAGAAGAAGAAACCGGGTTCTTTTTTCTTTTTCTTACCAACGGGATGCCTCTTCTTGCCCTTTCTTCCAAAAACCTTGATGGTTTAAAAAAACTGCCATATAGTTCTGACCATTTCTTGAGACTGGTATAAACATGGTTAGGCCCAACTGTATCTGCCCAAAAAACAATGCCACCACTGCAACAAAGAAATGATAGCTGTGAGGGATTATGAAATAATTACTAGATAAAGGAAATGTAAGTTTGTAAGATGAAAAATTTACTCGTAACCCTAAGAATAACATCCAGTGTGGTAGGCATTTTTTTATGATTAAACTCACAGGCATCTTAATATCTGCCATGTGTCATGAGCTTTGGGACTCTTGTAATATATCATATTTATGATTCAATAAAATATGCCTAACATTGGTAGATATGCACAGATGTTGTGCCTACGTCTACAAACCTGGAGAGGATTTTATTCTCTTGAAAGTCAAATGCACAGTACAGCAGTAGAATGAGCAGCCGTACAAGAATACAATATATATATATAGTGTGTGTGTGTGTGGTGAAACCCTAATTTGAGTTATTAGCGCGGGCGTAAACTCTAATTAAGGGTCTGGTCAGACCGGTTTAGGAGCTAAAACCAGGTCTAAAAATTTTCCATCAAAAATTCACTCAAAACCGCAACGAATTGGTCATCAAATCAAGCTGACACAAAGCAGAACCAATATCCACACAGAAACCCAACATCAATAGCCCATTTGGACAAGAATTTTGTGAAAACCTGTAAATCAACTCCTCATTTCTAACATTGCAATTCTATTGTTCCCAGAGTAACCATCCATTGAATATCATGGCCTTTCTAATTTTTTCAATCCAGAAGACTGCATTTACCAACAGATTTCTCACGGGGGCAAGATATATGCAACTTATTGGCACAACAGTTGATGAATTCTTAATTATTTTCATTCAAAAAGGGGGAAAGGCACAAATAACTCAATTATGCATTAGGTGTGCCTCACACCCTCACAGGTTGGCAAGAGGTGAATTCAACATGAGAAGACTGGTATGCATACAAATATGGCTGAGCATACACACTGATAAATCCAATTAGAAAGGAAATGGTCATGAATTCACTCACCGATAAGATGGAAAACTCATTCCAAGAACACATGCAACATCAAGGTCTGATGCTTGAACAACTACTCCTTCATCTAAAACACGACATGCCTCATTCACCACCGGAAAGAGTATCATTTCCACTATTTCTTTGTCGGTAACAGATATAGGCTGCCAGCATTAAGATAATCCAGCAAACACATTAGGCGACTTTGTCTCATATGGAATGAAAAGATGAACATCCTCAGAAATGGGACCAGTAACAACTTTAAAGCAGTACTATGCAATTGCATGTAAATGGAATATATGTATGTATTGATGTGGAGCAAGATTACCTTTCCACCAGGCATAATGTTAGTTAGTCGTCTGGACTCCTCAATAACTGGAAGCACAGAGGGGTCGGGCTTTGGCTTGCTTCCTTTTTCATAAATGTAGTATCCTTTTCCATTGTTTTTACCTAAAAAAATGGAATGGAGGCAGCCAAAGTATAAACATAAAAGGCATTAGCAACTTCAAAATCATAAGCAATATTCATATGGGTGGTTCTATAAGTCTTATTACCATTTCTTCCACTTTTGACCAAAAGTTCAACCAACGGTGACGTAACTGTGCGATCGGGGAATGCATTAGCAAATTCTTTCGCAACTGCAAGGGCCACTCCATATCCGGCTAAGTCTTGAAGCCTGCAAGTCATGAGCGAAAGGTACTTGACATCACAATTCAAAATCATTTTTTAGGTTAATGTTTGAGGCTTTCGATGATAAGGTTCAAACAGGAAGCTCAAGCTGCTTGACACTCTATTGGTGCCCCAGGAAGAGCTTTGCAGTGGCAAAAACTTGATCATCACATGCACATATGCAAAATAATATTTTTTTGATAAGGCAATTTTATTAAGAGTACATATGCAAAATAATATTTTTTTGATTAGGCAATTTTATTAAGAGTGCATAGGTGCGCAGCCCAAGCATGTATACAAGAGAAAAACTCAATTAGGAAGATTGAAAAAAAAAAGGACATAAAATCGAGGGATAATGTTAAGCGAGAATATAAATGCAAAGGATAATGTTAAGGGAAGAAGATTACTGGAAAGGACCCATAGGAAGGCCAAAACTACTGATCACTCTGTCAATTCTGAACACATCCACGCCTAAATTTACCAGAACATGTGCGCCTTGTGTATATGGGAAAAATGTCCGATTGACTGCAAAGCCAGTGCAGTTACCAACTACTACAGGGACTTTTTTTATTGTTTTCCCAACTGTCATGAGATCGAGAATAACTTGAGCAGATGTCTTCTCCGTCCTTACAATCTCCAGAAGAGGCATCACATGGGCAGGACTGTTCATCAAAAGATAAACATTTTTTGATAAGTATGATTCAAAAGAGAAAATTAACCAAAGGAAATATGAAAGGCATCACAATTGAATAAGTGCTTGAACTAAAGAAGAGGACTGCTGTAGTAAGATAGCAAAGTAATTGGACTACCTTGATGTGTTGCCACAAAACACTACTGATGTAATAAAGCATGAAAGTTAGACACATAAACCACAAAAGATGTGCATAAAGCAATTCAAATATATTAGTATGTCAAATTATGCTGCCATGGCAAGTTCATGAAAACAAGGGCATTGCCCTGTAATCACGTTATTAGTTTAATTTTCAAAATCAAAAGAGAAGAACCATAATTTTTTATGTCAATAAAAATTATGGTTATTCTTTTGAGAGAAAGAATTATACCGAGAAAAGAATCTATTAAGTTCCAAGATGTTCTGCAAAAATTATACCCCATCTTATGCCATAGCATGTTGAGATTTGAGTTCCCTTTG
>QEOT01000422.1:211817-246055 GCA_003123785.1 Pterocarya stenoptera
AAAAAAAAAAAAAAAAAAAATTACTCAAACACAAACACTTTCAAGGTAATCATTACAACTTTTTCAAACTAATCATTACAACTTTTTCAAATTTTCAAACAAAAAATAAATAACAATTCAAATTTTTCAAACCCCAAAACAAAAATATTATTAAAAAATAATATTCTAATAATATTTTAACTTAATAATATGTTTTATTCAATTTTTTCTCTCTCATTTCTCAAAACTCAAAAAAATACTCAACTCAAACTATCTCACTACTATTCATAAACTATCTTACTACTATTCACAAAATTCTCATCTCATCTCATTCCCTCAGCATCCCTTAAGTCAGTACATACAAATATCTTAACATAATTCAAACTATGCGTTAAGTTGTCTAGAACCTTATTCTCTATAAGCATCGTGTAAACCAATTTTTTTTATAATTATCGTGGAAACCAATATTTTAACAAGAATTTGTCGTCCAAACCTAAAATTAGCATGATTGAATCAAAATATAACATTTACAATAAAGAATAAATACAAAACCACTAGCATCCAAGCAAGGATCATGCAAATCGATAAACCCTAAATACAAAAAACAAGCAAAGGGCAAGAGATAGTACATCATCACTTCTAGTACCTTGGATGTTGCACGCTGGGCAAAAAAGACATGAACAAGTCCTTTTGAAGTGTCTGACAAGACCAACTCCTTGAATAATTTTGCCTCCTGCAATAATAATTTCAAATATTAGCTTATGATTCCAGGGTGACCAAACATGCATACTACTCCAGTAGCAACAAAAAATATCTGCAACCATAGATTGCTAGTACTATACAGGAGCACACATTTAATGGTAGATCCCAAAACCCTAATTACCTTTAAAACACCACTATATCCTCCATGAACAATGCCCTCCTCCACCACATCAAGGCAGACCTGGTGCTGAGGCATATTTGGTGCAGTTTTTCTGGCTTGTTGTCTTGCAATTTTTATTATATCACGGGCTTCAGACAGGGAACCAAGCTTGTCTGTCCTGTAAAGGGAACGTATCCATGGCTTGCGCCTATTTGCAATGTCTAAAGCCCACAGCCGAGATACTTTCAGCAACTCTTCAGAGGCCACAACAGCATCAATAAGACCTAGCTTCTTCCCTTCTTCCGACATGATTGATTTCGACAACTGAAAAGTTTATACAATTGGATAAATGAGAAAGGGATTGAACCACACAAATGAGAGACAAGCTCACACCTTCCAAGATTATTCAGATAAAGAGCATGTGTTGGTTTCACTCTTCCCACAATATAATTGTAGTAAGAAATGTTAATGCACTTACTTTTGTATTTGAGAAATTTAAAGCATTAGAAAATTTCATGGCTAAGTATCACTAGCGATTGGAATTACATGTTAAATACACCGTCACACTACCATCTAATCAAAGCATGATACAGGGATGTGAATTGAGAACCCTCTCAACGTCTCTTCCAACTTAATTCTCCTAAATCTATCAAATAGTGTGCTAAAGATGTGATTTTATATTTAAAGCAAATTCCTCACAAAACATTATTATTGTGCAAACTGCTAATTTTCTCCCCTTCTCTACTGCTTTAACCGACCATGGAGGTTCCATCATCATATCTTCTCTCTCCTTCCCCCAAAAATATAGCTTCTCCTCAAACAAACAAGTATCTATATCAGTAAGTACGTAAATTGGAAAGTGTGAAGGTCAGTTGACAAGCTCTAAGCATTTTGAAGTGAGAAAACAAAATGAATAGGATGGAGACCTACCAGCATCATTTCAACAGCCTTTGACAGCCCTACAAGCCTTGGGAGACGTTGTGTGCCTTATAAAACAACCAAGGTTTTAATACTAGGGCGATGATTATAACAGATGAAAAAATAAAGAGTCATAATAAAGTGTGTGTGCGTGCACCGCTGTGTGAATACAGGTGTACCTCCAAACCCTGGAATAACTCCAAGTGTCAGCTCGGGTAAGCCAAGCTGAGTTCTTGGTGCTGCAATACGTGCATGGGATCCCTGCAAGAGTCTAACTGGAATGAGGCAATCGTGCAAAGATTCTGACCATCAAATTCAATAAAACAAGAGGATAAAGCAAAGTAAGTAAAATAATGGAAACTGCTCCAGCCTAACAACAAACACAAACCAGTGCCAACTCTAAGCCACCTCCAAGAGCAAGTCCTTCCACAGCAGCAACTACAGGCTTTTTGCAATCTGTGGTTATGAAAAAACAAGATAGAAAAAGTCAAGCATTTATTGAGAAGGTACAAGACTTTTTCTTTAAAAACATAAAACATGAACTTTGGGAAATGAATAATAATAGCACAAGTGCCACAAAATTCTTTTGAAAAATAGTGGAATTTACTACTAAAAAATTAATTTTTTTTTCCATGGTAACGTGTTTACTTATTTTTTTTCAAAAGGATTGGAAGGTTCTCTTTCCCAGAAGCAATATCCACGAGACCCTGAAGGTTAAAGTTGTGAAAATACCTTCGATTGTGTTGACCACAAGATCCACCGATACATCGGGCATAAGCGAAATATCCCCTGCCAAGCCAAACGATACAGTTGGGAATTCTCAAGTACTGACGCCATAATCTAGAATGAATGTTTATATAGCTCAACTGTTCATGATATGTCAAACTAACTCGTACCAGTCTTGTGAACCTTCCCGAAAACATTGATGTCAAATCCAGCAGAAAACCTCCTTCCTTTGCCTTCAATGAACAAATATAACCCAAAAATAAAAAATAAAAACAGAGCCCATTGTCCAGTAAGTAAATGAAAATCTCGCACCGATCACTCTCATAAAACGAATTCCCAGAAGAATATTCCAAAATATTCACAAAGTTGCGCATGGTCCATATTGGAGCAAGATGTAGCCAAATCGAGTTGTCGTAAACATGATTTCCAGGAAAATTAGAACCTAGAACTACATAGCGATCACCGGCTGACACTCCGTTCAACTCGATCAAACGCACAAAAAAAAAACACTGAAACGAAGGCGAGCTGAAAGATGTCATCAAATAAAGAAACGAGGCTCGAAAACGTTACCTGTCAAAACGATAGCTTTCACATCATCTCTCCTCGCCGCCTCGGTGAATTTCTCCTTCAAACCTAAAATAACTGCACCGAAAAACAAATCTGATCCAAAACCGAACTAGACAAAACAACAGTATTACATAATCGGAAAAAAAAAGGACGGAATACGGGAGTGGAGCTCACTTGGAACGGCTAAGGCGTTAACCGGCGGGTTAGAAATGGTGATGACAGCGACGCCATCGCTTCCGACCTCCAAGGTAACCTTAACCTCCCCCATGGATAGCCGATGAGATCGTAGAGAAGCTCTCTCAGTTACGAATGATGGCAACGAAGATGGACCGCTCCAATGGCATTGTATGGCCAGCCTTTTATAAAGGACAAGGTGACCAGTTCTCGACTGTCCAGGCCTACCATCACTGAGAATGGTTACAGAGCAGTGATCTTCTGTTGCTAATAAAAAATAAGCATGGAGAACACTGAGTTATGATTGGCTAGTTGTCTCAGTTTAAGTCAAAGAAATGGGAACCTTTTAATCACAGCCAATAGGATCTCGCTTACGTTGCTTACCTGCAAAA
Source organism: Pterocarya stenoptera (assembly GCA_003123785.1). NCBI lineage: Eukaryota > Viridiplantae > Streptophyta > Magnoliopsida > Fagales > Juglandaceae > Pterocarya > Pterocarya stenoptera. The sequence continues at coordinate 215,436 of QEOT01000422.1, forward strand.
GGGTTCCCAGTGGTAGCACCCGCTGAAACACTCCCTGAGATGAGATCGTTTTTCGTGCTTTTTTAGTCTTTCGAGAGAGATAATAATTATATATTGTTTGGTGAATTACTCGGAAACGGCGTCGTGGGAACGGCTATCACTATCAGTCAAGGTCGCCTTCTACTGAATATTGAAACATGCTAATAATATGAAACACGATGCGAAGAGAAACACTATACATCTTTCTCATGACAACCTATTAAAATATTATTTTTTCTTAAATTCAAGTGGATTAAAAAATAAAATAAATGAGCTCCAAATAACTTTCATGTGCAAGAGTGGATAATTCACGTATAATTTTTTTTACAATATTTTATAAAATTATGTTTTTAAATGAAGATATTTTAATAAAATTATTTTTATAAGTTATTCTATCTAAATATTCATCATTTAAAACATAATTATATATAAATAATTGTAAAAAGTTACGTTTTTTTTTTTTATTGCGTAAACAATGTGCAATGATTGTCTATTTGATGAATAATGTCATTTCAATTCAACGTTAAAGATGAACAGTTGCAAAAATATTTGTCGGTGATGCTCGTTGCTCAAATCAAAAGTTGAGGGGTCAATGATGATTAGATATTGTCTTAATCTTTATCATAAATTATGTCAGTAGGGATTGGAAATTGTTTTTTCGATAACTTTGCACACCTTACGAGATTAAAATCTTTGGGCTCCAGGGATGGTATGGTCGCCATGTTGAATCTACAGTAATTGATGGAAGGGGACAACCAAAAGCGAATCATGCAACTTAATTCCATTAGACAATGAGAACTTACCATATCGAAACATAGTAAAAAATTAAAAATTGATCGAATGGGAGTTATTTCTTAGAAAAGCTCTACTCAATTCCCGATTTTCTAGCACATACCACACTCCCATGTAGTAAACCTAATTTTTTCCCTTCTACTGGTTCTTCCCTCAAAACTCATCACTCACCTTCCCGATCCTCTCCCTCATCCAGGCCTTTCTTCTCTTTTGTCCAAATCCTTCTCCCTCAACCCTTCTTCTTCTCTCTCGCCCTTTTTCACTTTCGATCCCATGAGTTTTCAGCTGAAGCCACCCAACACGTTCGATTTCTATGATGCAACTCAAAGTCTTTGTCCATTGCATTTTTTTGGGTATGTTCCGAAATCTTCAAAATTTTCAATTTTTTTGTTTTTGTCACTTTGGGTCAAAAGCAGCCACTATCAAATCTCTCTCTCTCTCTCTCTCTCTCTCTCTCTCTCTCTCTCTCTCTCATTTCAGTTGATGATGGTTAATTTCATCTCTTTTCTCATCCATGGGTTTCTGGATATATTCCGAAATCGTCATAATTTTCAATTTTTTCATTTTTGTCACTTTGAGTCGAAATAGCCACTATCAGATCTCACAATCAAGACACTCTCTCTCTCATTCCAGTTGGTGATGGTTAATTTCATCTCTTTGAAAAACTCTAACGACAACGAGGAGAGAACGCAGGGGGAAAGTGAGAACGCAGGGGAGAGAAGTAGGGGAAAATGAAAATACCTATCACATTCAAAACATGCCATTTAACTAATTTTTTTAAAAAAAATGTGCGAAGGTTTGATGAACAGTAGGAGGTTGCGTAACAAACCTCTATTTCTTATTCTATATAAGTGGTAGAACTTAGTTGGTAGAGCGACTTGTCTTTTGAGAGGAGGTTTGGATAGTGAGTTGAAATGAGATAAAATATTGTTAGAATACAAGACAGAATACCTCAAACATAACTTATTGAGTTGCTCCACAAGTCTATCCAGATTGAGCAAATAATCTAGTAAGCCTCAAGCATCTACTCTTGGTGGTGAATTGTACTGCATGGAATAAATTAGAGTAACACTCAACACATCCACAACTTAGATACTTTCTCAAGAAAGAACAAAAAGATAAATTATGTACTTTTTGAAATGTCAGAGAATCATTTGAGGGGGCTATATATAACCCTCTATGTGCATCTCATACAATTGGCTTTAAAGGCCAGCCTTTAATCACTGCAATAAAGGAGCTATATATAGCCCTCCCTTTATCTTACATCTCTAACTCGTACATAATAGGCATGACCCTAAGTCTTGTATATCTTTAATGTTATCAATCTTGTTCATACAAGCAAATAGGTTGTGCGACCACAAGCACACATGCAAAAAGAAATGTGGGAGTGCTATACTAAATCTCTACCAGAGAAGACTAGCATAGCAACATCCCTAAAGTGTCTTGTCATGTCCTAGACTCATTTGATCACATCAGATCAATCATTTTCAAACCCTTTTGAGTTAAAAAAAAAACTTAAAACAATGTTTGACTACCTCCAAATTATTTTGATATGTTCACAACCTTAGTCGCTACCAATGTGTAGCGTCATAGTTCAACATTGGTAAACAACATCAAAGATACGATGTCAAATAATTTTTTAATTACTCTCAGGTCATTCAATTTTGGTCGAACCGCTTTCTCAGCAATGTCTCTTTAGACCATATCAATCATGGTCATAAACAGCATGTCAAAGTAGTAGACGTCACAACCTCTATTTTATGACATAGTCAAATGTAAATAAATGACAATTAATAAAATATGAGACTCACACAATGAGAAGGAAGGGAATCATTTACTCACTTACTCATTTGATCGAATAAGCAAATGTATTATGAAATACATGCTACGATAGACTCTCTTTCTCAAAGAGCATATGTTTATATTAACACCATACAGATCTTAGTCTAGCCGCTCCTTAAATTTATAACCCGAGTTCCTCCATTTGCTTGCCTCTAAGACATTAAAAAGGATATCGCATCTGGCTAACCACAGGCTACATGGATTGTGGGATACCCATACATAATCCTCTCAATACAATAGACTTCATCTTAACTCTCACTAAGGTGACATATATTTGTGTCAACCAATTTATTCTCTTGGACAAATACATAGGGATACAATGTCTCATCTCTATTTGCTATTTAATTATAACTCTCAAACTTACATTTTAAAAAAATTGAAAATCGAACCAGACCGGATCAGAAAATGGTAAAATCGAAAGTACCGGTTTAGGAGGGTAACCGGTGCATAATCAGTTTTGAAAAATACAAAATCAATATATACTAATTCGGTCTTAAATTTTGTTCAAAACCAAACCGGATTGAACCGGTTACACCCCTAGTGAAGCGTAACTCCATATCTACTTAATCATTAATTCTTTCTATCTTAATACTTAGATATGTATGTGTTTAAATAAAATAAAAAAATAACAAATCACATATTGATTAGGTGGATGTATATTGTGTAAATCTTTCTTGTAGTATTTCTTGTCTTTCTAAACGTTTTGTTTGGTTAAAAAAAATTTATCTGTTATATTTTCCAATAATTTTTCAGAATTTAAAATGATTAATTTATTATTGAAACTATTTATTTATTTATTTAGTTTTGAGGGATATTGAAACTATTTATTTTGAAGAAAATGATTAGGAATTTTGAATTAGAGAATCCAGCGGCGTCGTTTTATACATTGGTGTCGACCACCTGAGTCAAAAAAACCCCTTCTCGGTCAAAACCCTTCGGTAACTCGAAACAACAGCACCGACCAGGAATAGCTAGTAGCTCTCTATACGAAGCCAACAATGGCGTCCTCTAAGGTGATTTCAAGGTTGTCGTCGAGATTACAGCCCCTCGCTCTCAAGCTCGGTAAAAGATCGCTTGCACCTGAACTCTCTCCTCTCAATTCCTGCTCTCAATCGCACACCTCTGTCTCTGCGAGACGCATTTCTCGGTGAGATCCCTTAACTCTTATCTCTAGGTATTGTTTTCTTACATTATGCTCAGTTTCCGACAAAAGGCAGTGAAAATTTTGAATATTTTTGGATTCGCCTTTATATCAGGACCTAATATAACTTTTTTGGTAAGTATGAGGACCTAATATAACTGATCTAATAAACGAAGAGTTTTCCCTAAATTGAGTCTAACAGGAAAGCGTTTTATTCCTTTTCTTTTCCCTCCAATCTTAAAGAGAGAAAAAAAAAAACGAGAGCAGAAGATTCAACTTAGTATTTTGCCTTCCTAAGTTTCCCCTGTAACCGAACAGCGATTTACTGTTGCATTTTTGGTAATTTATTTTTGTTGTGCTTAGATTTCCGGTGGAGTTAAGCAGCCTGGAGACAATGATGCCATTGCACAGCGCGATAGCGTCAGCTCGACTGACATCTAGCTTGTCGGTTGAGTCAAAGAGCTGGACTTTAGTTCCTCAAGGTATGTCACATGTACCAATTTTTCTTTATGCTTGGTCATTAACTTGACGTTTCAATAGTGGTAGAGAGATAATTTGCATTAGAGTTCTTTGCTGAAAAATGCATTCACCTGGAATGTATAAGAACAGGAAGCTTAGTGCACGCCGCCTGCTTGTAAGTGTGACTAGGAGAAATTCATTAATGGTATTTCCAAATTCAGATAAGTTTTTCTCTCATTGGCCCTACTTACATCGAGACTTTCGGAACTGCAAGTCTATATGGTAGGATAGATATTGATCATCTTGACTTAACTTAGACCTGTGGCAATTATCTAGGCTTGGGGATATTTACCTATATAAAAAAATTAATCTAGGCTTGGGGATATGAGTTGTTTATATTCCAGGCTGTTAAAGTGCTACGACCCCTTCTATTCAAATTACCCTATATGGTATATACCCATTCTAGTTTTCCACAAATGCTTTTATTGAATTATATGACAAACTTCTAAACAGAATCCCAAAGGATTAACCTTCGTCATGGTCTTGTTCAGTGGAGAAAGTAGACCATTAATTGGAGAATTCAATATTTCGAATTGTGGAACTCTCGAATCAGGCTTGATGAGTGAACTAATACGAAATATCTGGACTTAATAAACCAACCTTTTGTTATGAAATCTGTAATGTATATTTGTTAAAATCACAGAGGGGCACGGCCCTAGTACACATGAAGTCTACAAAAGGATGCACTCAACCGGTGTGAAAAAGAAAAAGAGCTAAAGTCTTTGAAGTCTTTAGTGCTGTCTGTGTTAAAAGATTTAAATTACTTCCTGATAGAATCCCATGAAATAAGCTCCCCATTTTCTTAGAGAAGTTAGTTGGAACTTGCTCTGAGTAAACTAGTGATTAAGGGTCTGTTTGGCAACACAACTGTTCTAAAGTATTCTCAGATATTTCCGTTCCATACACCACTCAAATACAAAACACTTTTCAATTTCAAATTTTCAACTTTTTCATCTAATCATTGCCTAATCATTACAACTTTCCTAGACTCCCAAACAAAATGCAAAAAACAATACTACTTTTTTAAATTTGAAAACAAAAATAATATTAAAAAGTTATATTCAAACAATTTTTTAACTTTATAATATTTTTATTCAACTTTTTCTCTCTTCTTTCCCAAAATCCAATAAAATATCTTAACTCTAACCATTTCACTACTATTCACAAATGTATTGAGATATTCTAACAATCCAAACAGGCTCTAAGTGGTCTACTGGAGGTGGACTGTGGATATGCAGATACCAACAGTTTATTTGTTCAGACAGAATGGTGAGTTGAAGCTTGCGAGGTAGCATAGGGATATTTAAGCCTCTCTTTGATCCTGATTGATTCTAACCTAGTAACTGGAGCAAAAGTTTTTCTCAAGATCTATACCTTCCGACTCTGTGTATCCTTGTGCCACTTACCCAACCTTGTTCCTAAGAACGATACTGTTTTCATCAGTTTTGTTCTTTAAAGCCCATTTGGTATCAATGACATTGGTATCTTTAGGTCTAGTGCTTCTTCGCCTTTGCAAACTTCAAATAACTGAATGAGCTATATGAGAAGTTCACTGGTCAAAAATTGATTACCATTCTGGTTAAGTAACTCTATTTAGTCAAAAGTTAAGTGATCAGAAAGTGGTTAAGTAATACTTGAGTTGGACAATTCTTGTAAGCTGTGACGATAGATTTAAAAAGGAAACAATCTCTTCAATTCTTTGGAGAGGCCAAAATCCCACCTGAAGTGGCTTGCAATGCTCCTTTTTTCTAGCTGTGAAAGGGCAAACAGTCTTTCCCAAAACAGAAAACTATACAGCAGAATGGACACCAATCGTGTGTCAGTCAACCATGAGTTATGTTTGCTCAATATGAGTGAGTTATGATCACAAGTGTGAACAAAGGGTTGGGGTCAGGCTTGGTGTATTTTCGGTTGTTTTTCATGGGTTTTTTGGGTCATTGGGGTCAATGGACAAGGTGTTTTCTTGTATACTTCAGTGTACTTGGTTATTCCTTTTTTATATATATAATATTTTTACTTATCAAAAAAAAAAAAAATGATCACAAGTGTGTATGGAGGCAACAATATGTACATCATTATGCTTCCTCTAATATTATTACCAAACTTTTTCTATTGCAGGGATATCAATGCCTTTATGACTGTTGCAGCACCAACTTCTTACAAGGCAGCAGTTTCTATTTGATGGCAATTTCATTTTTGTTCTTCTTTAGAGGCCTGTCTCAAACTGTTCTTCTGCTATTTATAAAGAGCATTAGCGTCAACGGATGACAGTTAATGCGCTCCCCTTCAAGTTAAATTTTTCTTTAGATAATAGTTTCTGGAACGTTCATTTCCAGGTTCTTGGCCGAGTTTTTGATAACCTTAATGAAGTATGCATTGTTCTGTATGCCACCAAAGTAGTATATAGCCTTTTTCTCCTGCTATTACATGTTATATTAACAAATTTGCGAAGGCATTTCTCAGGTTATTCATTTCCATTTGAGAAACTGGTCTTACACTACCACCTGTTTAGAACTACTGTCATATATTTTGGAGAAAGCCTGCCAAAAATAAATAAAAGGGGGGCTCTCATAATAGGTGGAAAGGGTAGTTCTTTGTGTCACAGTCAGTCACTCTGTTATTCAAGATAGTTAAATCCTTTCTTCAGTTTATTGTCTGGATTGATTAAAGCTTGCACCTTGAACGTTGTCTTGGCTAGTTGTCAAATTTGATATGCTTTTCGGTTTCAATATTTTGACATTGAGTAATGCTACTTTTCATCTTGATTTTTGTCATCTGTCCCATAACACCAATTGATGTGGCACATTTTAAGTGGATTTATAAGCTAATCACTTAAATGAAAGTCCTGTAAAATATGACACTGTCATTTTAAGGGTCCGTTTGGATAGTGAGATGACAATGTAAAATATGCTTTTAAAATTGTACTTATACGTGGAATATATGAAAAATAATAAAATATTGAACAAAAAGTGCAACTATTTGGATCGGTCTAATGTTTGAAGGATGGCCTTTACAATGAAAGGTATTTGCTATATCAACTTGCATTTTGTTACCGGGAGGCTCTTATTATAGGTTACACTTCACATACCTGTACTTAAGGAGTTGTCACTTAGTTCTATTTTGTTATGATATTTTAAAGCTTCTTTCTGTCACAATTCTGTTCATGAACAGTAGTGGGCCGAGGTTTATTGTGGGCTTTGGTTGGCTCAATCATGTGGTTGTGTTGGCCTGTGACCCTTTCTTTTATTTGTAGTCTGATTAAGTTGGCCCTTGGCCCATTATTTTAAATGCCCTTATTTTACAGTCTGATTAAGTTGGCCCTTGGCCCATTAGTTAGTCAAAGCAGTATTTGTAGCGGGAGGATGAAGATGTAAGGCGTGCAGAAAATTAATAGACTACTCATTTTCAAGTTTATTATTCTTCTTCCTTTGTATTATTCTGGAGGTTTCTCACCTCGAAGTGAGTTTATTCTTCCAACCCTTAGGGGTGTGTTATAAGTGGTATCACAGAGACACCAGTTTCTGTGCTATCATCCATCTATGGAAATAGAAGAAATTCTCTCAAACTTACTCAACATCAGATCTCCATAGCCGACTCTCATGTTCTTTCCTTCCTCTCAGGAATTATTTCCTCTCTCTTTCGTTTTCACTAGGCAAGCCTAGCAATACCATAACCACCGGGATGAATCTAGAAACTAGATGGAAATTTGATCCTGGTGGTCTCCAATTACTACCCTCACGTTTTTTCTTCTTTAACCTCTTTAGCTATAAATGTCATTTCCACTCAGCAAAGAAATATCCTCTCTCTCTGACATTTCCCACATATCTGATTTTCACTCATGCGAGGTGGCTGGAGGAACATCTTCAAATCTCGTGTGAGCTTCGAGCAATAGTACAGGAGCATTTTCCAGAGAAAGAGCTTCGGCTCTTTGTGGAAAATTGTTTAGCACATTATGACGAGGTGATGAACCTTAAAAGCATGGTGGCCAAAACCTTCTATCTTGTTTCCGGCATGCGGAACACTGCAGCCGAACGATGCTTTAGGTGGATGGGTGGATTCAATCCTTCTGAACTCATCAAGATTATATTGAATCAAATTGAGCCATTAACGGAGCAACAAATATTGGGTATACGTGGGTTACAACAATCTACACAGGAGGTTGGAGAGGCTCTCTCACAAGGTCTTAATGCTCTAAATCAGTCACTGGTAGATACCGTAACCGCTGATTCATTGAATATACCGTATACAATCGAAGATAGTAGGGGAAGGGTGGTTGTCAGGTCCTTTCAGGGTCATATAGGGGATGTGGATGGAAAACCTAGTGATGCTCTTTTTAATCATCCCAAAGGTATAACCATGGATGATAAAGGCAATGTGTATGTTGCCGATATTGTGAACCTCGCCATCAGGAAGATTGGGGATGTTGATGTGACAACCATTGCTGGAGGGAAATCAAATGTTGAAGGGTATAGAGATGGCCCAAGCGAGGATGCCAAATTCTCAAATGATTTTGATGTGGTATATGTTCGGCCTATCTGCTCCTTGTTAGTCATTGATAGAGGAAATGCTTCTCTTCGACAGGTCTCTCTCAATCAAGAAGACTCTGATTATTAGTGCAGTCCAATTTTTGCCACAGATGTGCTTATGGTTGTTAGAGCTGTCTTGGTAGGATATGCTACATATATGCTTTAACAAGGTTTTGGATCTTCTTTCTTGTCAAGGATGCAACCTTCAGACAGTGAATTTAAGGATCATTCAAACAAAGGAAAACTCACTCCCATTGTGGAGAGCATAAGGGAAGAACCTGGATGGCCATCTTTTGGACGGCTCATCCTTGATCTGTCCAAGCTTGCAGTCAAAGCATTGGCCGGTATACCCCTTTACTTTATACCTTCTTATTTCAGACCAGATGGCCTTAGAAATGGCCTTACTCCCTTAAAAGACTCTCTTCGGATGCCTGAAGATGAAGTTGAGGAATATAAAGTCCTTTCTACCTTGCTTGTAATTTATGGTGGAGATAAAATATTCATGGGCTTGCAAGTTTTAGGAGATAAGAAATTTGCACCTCAACTGCTTGATTTTTTGCCACTTAGAGTTATTTTCAAACCTTTTGATAGAGGAAGAGATAGAAATCATGTGGGGATGCATATAGATGGAAGAGTTCTTTCGGGTAGAAGTGTTGTTGATGAACCCATGATTACACGAGAATCACATCCTATGTATAATGAAAAAGGCCTCACGGTCTCTGCTGGGACAATAAATTGGGATAGTCCTTTGAGGATTGAAGCCTCTTCCACATGCACTAACTCAACGAGGTCCAAGATTTTTCACAGGGTTGAGGGTAGTGCAAACAAGTTTGCAACTTCAGTCAACATTGGCATTCAAACTTCTGAGCATTGTTGAATCAAAGAGAAGAGATTTATGGTATTAATGAATTTAATGAAAGCCCATCATGAGGTTTTTGGATCTTTGTGTGGGAGGCCCTTCAAGATATAACCCTTATGATTCTTGTTGTTTGTGCTTTTATCTCTCTTCTTGTTGGCATAATTATGGAAGGATGGCTGAGGGGTGCCCATGATGGCCTTGGAATTGTTGCCAGCATTTTGTTTGTTGCCATAAGTGATTACAAGCAGCCCCTGCAGTTCTAGGATTTGGACAAGGAGAAGGAAAAAATCATAGTTCAGGATGGATCATGTAAGATGCTCATGACTACTGTTGGAATGAGAGCTCAATGGGTTAAACTGATGACTACTCTTTGTGAAGGAGGAGATGATGAGACTCCATTGCAAGTCAAAGTTAATGGTGTAGCAACCATTATTGGTTAAATAGGCCTATTTTTGGCTGCTATTACATTTTCTGTTATGATGCAAGGCCTGATCAGCCGCAAGCTGCAAGAAGGGTCCCATTTGATCTGGTCTGGAGATGATGCAATGGAAATTTTGGGATCCTTTGCAATTGCTGTTACAATAGTGGTGGTTGTTGTTCCTGAAGGATTGCCTTTGGCTGTGAGGTTAAGTCTTGTTTTTGCCATGAAGAAAATGATGAAAGATAAGGCACTTGTCCGTCATTTACCTGCTTGCAAGACAAGGGATCTGCCACATTTAGAACCTGGTCTCAACTACAAAGGAAGTGTTGAAGCCTGACTGCACCTTGTGGACAAGGTGCTTTGAAGGGGAAGGGTTTGTCACAATTCTGTTCATGAATAGTAATGGGCCGAAGTTCATTGTGGGCTTTGGTTGGCTCAATCATGTGGTTGTGTTGGCCTGTGACCCTTTCTTTTATTTGTAGTCTGATTAAGTTGGCCCTTGGCCTATTATTTTAAATGCCCTTATTTTACAGTCTGATTAAGTTGGCCCTTGGCCCATTAGTTAGTCAAAGCAGTATTTGTAGTGGGAGGATGAAGACGTAAGACATGCAGAAAATTAATAGAATTCTCATTTTCAAGTTTATTCTTCTTCTTCCTCTCTATTATTCTAGAGGTTTCTCACCCTCGAAGTGAGTTTATTCATCCAACCCGTAGGGGTGTGTTACACTTTCACGCCACAGGTATCTCGGGTGAAAACACCCGTTTTATTGGATTAATTCGAACATGATTTGTTTCAATCTATTTTGATTTGTTTAGTATAAATGACTTGAATTGATTTAAATTATTTGGTTGACATGATAAACACGATTATATAAAAATATATATATATATATATAAATTATCCACGTTCACACACACCATCAATATCTATAACCATAATAAATAGGTTTAACCTAACATATTAGTGCATCTCAAATTAACATAATATGAATAGAAGGTAACATTTATTTAAGCGAACAAATACATGGTAATATGAGGATTTTTTAATTTGTAAGGTCAAAATAGGAAAAAACATAATTTAATTATTACGGGTATGCACATAAATTATGACTATGAAAGTGGCAATTGATTTGTTTATATTAATTATGTTTAAAAAAGAAAAATCAAGTCTAAAAAACTCGTAATTTGTCTAAACTACAGCCATTTAATTTGTATTGGATTCATATTGTGTTGAACTTATAACAACCTCAAAAGTCGCCTTCACAAACCATTTAGTAATGATTTCTTGCAATTGTAACAAGTATATTTATGTAGTTTTATCTCCCATATAGCCTACAAAGATCGAGGTAAATTTATCTACTAATAATAAGCTAACAGCATGTTTGATTGGTAGAATAGAAGATGAGAATGAACAACTATTCTTATGTGTTGGTACATGTTTAAGAGAGATTCCAAAGTAAGATATAGCTATTCCTTATAATGATAAGATAAACAACCATTCCAATAGGTATTTTAAAGATAATACTGTAACATTATTAAAAATTGTTGTAAATGCATACATGAACTTGGCGGATTATCGTTTAAACTCCACCTCTTAGAATTCTAGCCCATCCATGTATCAATTCTTGGAATTCCTAAATTCATCAATATATCTCATTAATTTATGTATCACCCTTTCATATTCCTTATTCTCTAATGTTTATAAAATGACACCTTAAGGATCATTTGTATAATACAAAAAATTAGAAGTGAATGATATTGAGCTCCTGAATAGCTTAGTTTATATTAAAATATTTTTTATTCTCTTGCTACTTCTTTTTAATTTTGTACTACGTTATCGGTATGAGATTTTAACCAACCGTTGTGTTACTTTGATCTTTGGCAAGATACTTACATAACATTTTCTGACCACGGTAAGTTTTTTCTTATATAAATATTGATATCTACCTTTTCTTCCCGCAAACAAACAATATATAAATACAAAGTAGCTAATACAAATTCCTAATCAAAGCTATTGGGGATCAAATCCAGAGTGGGTCCAATATAAAGAGTTATGAGCTACAGGATCTTAGGTGATGTTGTTGCACCAAAGTTAATTAGCAACCCTTTGATCAAGCTCATATGCCATCTGGTTTGCACTTTAGGAGACATGTAAAGATCTCCACTCTTTGAATTGGCTGAGATGTTGTCAACAATCCTCTATGAAGGTTTGGATAGACCAGTCTACATTTTTAGAACAGCCACTGATTACTTTGTGGAGTAGCAGTGAGTCCCCTTCAAGATAAATAGAATAAGCATCAAGTGTTAGAGTCTTTGATTGCTAGTAATGTTGCTTGTGCTTCTCCATAGAGTGGAGTAGATGCTTGAATTTGTTTTGCCCATGACTTGAGAATATCAACTCTAGAGTTGCTGCATAAACTTGCAATGCTGGTGAAGCTCTCCCAAATAGTGGCATCATAATTTATTTTCAAGGAACCAATGGGAGGGGTGTCCAGTTTTTGTTACCAAGATAGGGAATGTTCTTTGAAAAGGCAATTAACCAGCTTTGAGATTTCTACAAAGGAGGGGATGGTTTGCCCACGGTTGACTTTGTTTTGGAACATCCAAATTTCATCCATGGCTACGGATGCAGAAATTTGGAATGGATGAATTGAATCAAGTGAGAGGTATAGAGTGGGATTAGGGGAGATAATGATGTTGATCCAGCTTCGGATGGCATTAGTGGAGAAGGTTTAAATATTGTGAGGCCAAGGGGATTGGCGCCAATAACACGAGATAAATGGCATCTAAGGAAGGTATGTTCTAAGGTGTCAGGGGATAATTGATAAAGAGGGCACAAGATATCCACTATGGATGGAAGGTGGATGTGGGAGGCAATTATGCTTTTTATTGGGAGAGAATTCTAGGTAATTTTCCAGAGTAAGAGTTTAAGGTGAGCTTGGAGTTTTAATTTCTAAATTTTTTTGTATTGGGTTGTGAGGTGGGTTGAGTTTTGAGGGAGAGTGGAATTTTTGGAGATGAGATTTTATGCGGACTTGATGGAGAACTTGTAGGAGTGGTGCCTAGATGAGTTCGTCGTCATTGTCATGTTGAAGGACATGGACGTTGAGGATTGAGTTAGCAATGTTGGATTCAGAGAATGAGTAAATTTTATGTCTATCCCACTGTCGTGGATTGGTTTGGATGAAATTGGAAACTAGAGTTGAGTCCTCAAGGTTGGTGTTAGGGATAAGTGAAGGTTGGTGGGGTATCCAATTATCACTTAAGGTTTTGATGGATCGCCCATTCTTAACAATGAAAAAAGGTCCTTGAGAGATGACAGATTTTGTTTTGCATAGTCCTTTCCAATATTCATCTAATATTGATATCTACTTGTTGCAATATAAATTATTTTATAAAATCTTGATATGATCTATGTGATATTATATAGAATATTATATTTCATATCAATGCGATGGATATTCTTGTCTTCTATATTTCAATTTGATTTTAAATATTTCATACTCATTAATATTTAGGTTGTGTTTGGATGTTAAGCTGAGCTGAGATGAGTTGAGTTTTTTATGAATAGTAGTAAGTTGAGATGATTGAGTGAGTTTTGTGGGGCCTACCAAAAATGAGTTTATATGTGTTTATAGGAAGCTGAAAAAGGTAATGGTCTCGCGTGTAAAGAAGTTTTGAGTTGAAAAAAGTTGTAGATCCAACGTGTAAAGAGGTCTTGAGTTGAATGATGTTTAGTGATTTGGAAGTTGTGTGTTTGGATGTTGGGCTAGGCTTAAATTTGAACTCAACTCAAATGAGCTCAACTACCTCCATGTTCCAAATGTAGCCTTAATATATTTGTTATAGATCATATCAAATCTTATAAAACTCGAATTTGTTGCCCTTAATGTTTTTGGCAACAATTATTTATCATGGGTCCTTGATACTAAGATTCATCTTGAAAATATTATTAAGGTAGGAAATGAAGCATCCCTGTAGAATCGTGCCAAAGTAATAATTTTGCTTCGCCATCATCTATATGAGAATTGAGAATTGAGAATTGAATACCTCACAACATAATATCAATTAATTCTATGGAATAGTTTAAGTGAAAGATATGAGTCCAAAAGACCGTCATCCTCCCAAAATCTCGTTATGATTAGATACACTTGAAGTTGCAAAATTATCAATTAATACAACTCTATACTTTAAGAAAAATAAGTTCACAATTAAAACCATGGAGAAAAAGTCAGGTGATGGGGATATGCCGAAAAAAAATATACTACATTTCATGCCTCAAATGTGCTCCTGCAGTAGCAATATTGAAGTGAAAGTTCACTAAGTGTTTTGGAGTAATATCTTGTTTGCTAGTGGCTAAACAAAATAATGAGCTGTTGATGAAAAATCACAAGTCTCATCCAACCAGTTCTACTCTATTTTCTGAAACGAATGAAATCTTATTTTATCCTAATAAATGAAATCGTGATCGTGGTAAAAAAAAATATTGAAATCAAATAGAGTATACTCAAAGCTTTTCAAAGAGAGATGCTACATATAGCCAGAAGTGGAACCACACCGTGATAAAGTAATATGAAAATAAAAGTTTGCAGAATAAGTTAGTAAAGAAATATGGAAATAAACGTCACAAGTGTGGAATGAAAGGGCATTGGTAATGTACCTATTGTATATCAAAATATTTAGTGGACGTATTTAAAACGTCTATGAAGAAAAAAATGGATCGAAACAAATTTTGTCCAATACAAAGACTCAGAAGATCATCTAACTTATTTTGATAACCTAAATGGAATGGATCTTACTCATCTTAATATTATTTTATTTCTTTGTGGATATTAACGGAGATCGTGATATTTTGATTAGTGATATGTATTGGCACAACAATTAATTTTCTTTATTATGTAATCACATTATGCTTGAATTGATATCTTTCATTACATATTGTTAAACTTTATTTTGAATTAATGAAATTTTATATATATTTTGGTTCTATTGATGAGTTGACCAATTTCAAGAAATCAGTGAAGATTTGTGTTTGGTAAAAAGTTGCACAATACACGATTCTTATAATATTTTTAATATTTAACATAGTGCCAACATCAGTACAATATTCAGTTCATCGAATCTCATTGAAGGCTCTAGAAGAGCCAATATCATATTACCAAAAAAAAACAAAACTTTGTATTTTCTATGCCTTGTATTCTTAAAATTTTAGAAATTTACTCAGTCTAAAATATTTGTCTTAATGGTTATCATATTGAAACCACCAATGAAGACAGTGAATAATATCCTTATATTACAACAATAGATTTGGACTAGAAGCTCATACTAGAAAAACTGCCAACTTTCTCTTCTGGGTTATATTATACAATATTGAAAACAATTGAATCATATGTTGTAGTACACCAGAAGTGCTCTGATCCCAAGATCTTTATGCTTTGGCATGATCATATTTGGCATCTAAGGATCCATTATAATGTGCCGAATAATTGAGAATTCATATGGACTGTATCCCTAGCACCACTCTTCCAAAATTATTAGTAGAACGAAATTTTGAAATTTATTTATTTATTTTATATTTTTACTTACTTTATTTATTTATTGTATCATTTTGTTGATGATGTTCATATAAAATATTAATTGAACTATTCATTCTAGCCTAAAAATAATTGCCCCCTCCAAACTTATAACCTTGACTTCATCCCAGCTTTTGGTTGTGTTGTGTATGTTCTAATTGTACTTTCCCAATGCATTAACATGGGTTCTTAATGTAGACTTGGGATTTGTGTTGATTTTGATTATTCCTCCAACATTAGATATCTCAAGCTTTTAATTGAAGATATTTTTAAGGCACGTTTTGAAGATTTTCATTTTGATAAAACACTATTCCCACCATTAGGAGGAGAAAAGTTGTCAGAAGCATAAAAACTAATAACATTAAACACTTTGATGTTGTCTCATCTTGATTCTCATACAAATGAATATGAACTAGAAGTTTAAATGATCATTTATTTGCAAACTATTGTAAATAAATTATCGGATGCCTATACTAACAATAAAAAAAATAGTGAAGTCTCACATTCCAGCTGCTAATATTTCAGCAAAGATCGATGCCCCTATAGAACAATTGAATAATATAGCAACTAATGAGTCTAAGATACGTTTGAACAATGGAAGATCTATTGATGCAAAAAATAAGACTCTTTGGAAGAGAAAAACACAAATAAAAGAAATTAGTGCTCCTAAAGAGGCCATACCCACGAAATAGGCAACAAGACAATAAATCCATCCAAACTTTTTGGATAAAATTGTTCCGGATAGAATCCCCTAAAACAGAATCTCCTGAAGATTTATCATCTGAAGAGGACAAGATATATAAAAATAATCTCAATACATTATGTAAATACGAGAGAATTGTTTGATAGAAATAAAATTGTTGTTGACAACATATTTTCATTTAAAGTAATTTTAGATATCACCATAAGTGATAATGAGATTGAACCAAAAACCGTTGAAGAATATCGACGTAAATAGGGGCAAAACTAGGATTTGATGTTTAGGGGGGCGATTGACAAAGTGTGTGGTATGTGTGAGTAAAAGTAATATGTGTTTTTTGCACATGACTATATTATTATATTATAAATAATAATCATACGTCATAAAATTGTATACAAAAAATATATGTTCATAAATCATCTTATAAAATATCAACTTAGGATTTTTCCTTCAAATTTAGCTCGATGACAATCTTTTATGGAATAAAATTCATCTATTATCATCTCTAAAGTGAAATTCTTGGCAATTGCTTTCTCAATATAAACTAATAAATGATCTGCAAGAAACTTATCTTCCAGTCAAGTACGCAATCTAGTTTTTATAAGTTTTATGGCAGAAAATGCTCACTGAGTAGCAGCAGTATAAACTGGAAGAGTTAATACTAAACGAATTAACATGTCAATCAAATAATAAATCATTGATTTTTTTGAAATTTCTAGTCATCTGCATAGCTCAGATAATGTAGACATATTTTGAAAATCTAGATGCGTCAACACATCAAGCTCATAATGCTACAATTGAATTCTTCAAAGGAATCTTTCTTGCTCAGTAAAATCTTGTGCATAAAAATTTTCAACAAATTTGCATATATCATCAATTTTAAATGATTTATATGCACTTTTAGGGTTTAAAGCAGCACTAAGAATGAGAAGTTCTATTGCATCATTGTTAAATCTATTGTTCAATTCTTGCAACTGGAAGTCTATTGTAGCAGTAAATATATCAATCCTAAAATGATGCTCTATTGTTGTCAATGACTTGTCAACTTGACAACGAGATTTGCCTCAAGCTCTAGTATATTGGCCATTCATATCAGGAATATCAATTTGATGTTTTTCACAAAATGATTTAACATTAGTAAGCAAATACTCCCACCCATCATCTCTAAACTTTTGAATTAATACTTTTGTGGTTGAAACTAGGCTCATGGCATTCACAATATATTAGAAATTTTGTTGCAAAGATTGACAAAGTGCATTAGTGATTCCCATGATTTTTTTCATTATATGTAATATTGGAATAAATTTAAAAGATGTTAATAACATGTAAGCCGCTTCACATTACCACATTGAGAATAATTTGATCCCTCGAGATAGTATTGATAATCAAGAAAGTAGCACTGAACATCCTCATCAAGCTACAAACAAATTGAAAATGAGATCCCCATCTAGTATCTCCAGCTCGTTGTAGCGTACCAATTTGATTTGCCCATTTTCTAGTTTCAATATAATTAGAAGCGATCAAATTTTCAATTTCAGCAATTTGAGTAGATTGTAAATCATCATTACGTTTAAAAGAACCAACAACAATATTGATAATGGATGTCAAATGAACAAAGAGCTGATGAACAAGTTTGACTTCTCTAGAGGCTGCAACTAAAGCTAATTGTAGTTTATGAACCCAACAATGCACATAATATACATAGGGATAATATTTAAGAAATAAAGCTTATAATTCATTCCATTCACCACGCATATTACTTCCTCCATCATATCATTGATCTCGAATATTCTTAATTTGATGGTCATAACGAGAAAGAAAAACACACACATCATTTTTTAGAGTTAGAGTTATAGTATCTTTGACATACATAATATGAAAAAATCGCTCTTTAATAAAACCATCTTTATCAACAAACTTCAAAATGATAGTTATTTGTTCTCTTTTAGACTCATCTCCAGCTTCGTCAACAAGAATACAAAATTTGGCATCCCTGATTTCTTCCCGAATCACATCTCGCACTTTATTTGCAAATATATGCAAAATTTCATTTTGAATTTTTGGTAATGCATATTTGGCATTTTGTGAAATATTTTCCATGACAATTCCATTAAATTGATCATTATAACTTGCTAGAAGTTTTATCAGTTCAATGAAGTTACCTTTGATTTTTTGAGTTAGAGATTTCATCATGACCTCTAAAGGCACAAATTTGGAACGTAAACCATCGAACACATCTATCGAAGTTTTGAGCCATAACCGATTATTCTCCACCTCTTATGATACTTGTTTTTCAACTAACTTGTCAATATGTCTTGACTGATTTATTAGATCCTCACAATATTTTACATCATTTTTATGTGGTGAATTTGGATCTCTCCCCACATGTCCTACTAAAGGACAATTCATTTTATCATTTAATTTTTTCCTATTGTCAAAACCTTTATTGGTAAATGCATCTGATCCTGGATGACCCGTTGATTTCTTAGCACAAACGTAGCATGGAAGACAAAATACAACATTCTTCGATGGTAAGTACTCCAACCAATTTGAATATTTTTGAAATCAAGAAAATTGAAATCGGCGACGTTGATGGCCTATTCTTGAAAATTGATATTCTGAAAGTTTAGGTTGATATGAAGTAGCTTTAAGATAGGCACGTCGAATCTCATCTTGTAGATTAGTAGGAAATTTTCATATTTGTGGACATAATCCTAAATCACGTTCCAAAGAGGTAGCATCCATCTCTTCAGGTTGGATTCTTGAAGTTTTAGAGGGACACTCATCAGTGATAGAAGCATCACGTTCCATTGTTACCGAGCTCTCTAAATGTATATTACTCTCCGAATTGTCCTCGTCTTTCTTTTTAAAAAAAGAATCAATTGTTCTTGGCTTGCTTATATTTTTCTATACTTTAAGAAAAATTTATAGATTAAAAGTAAACCTGAGAAGTATCTAATAAGTAATGATATAAAGCTGTTAGATTTTTTTGTGTACTTTGTATTTATTACTAAGTGAATAAAAAAGTTAGATGCAAATGTTCTATTAGACTATCAACAAAGCAACGGAATAATCATCACGGTAGAATTGGAAAATTCATGTTAGATCACAAGATTAGATTCAAAGCAGAAACATACATGATACATGGTGGGAATTTATGGCAAAGTCAGAACTCAAAAGCAAAGTAGGTGTGTTCTAGACAAAACGTATAGCAAAAATCAAAAGCAAAATCAAAACTCAAAAGCAAAAGTATGCCATACTCAATAGGCAGTAATAGAGTCCAAACATTAGAACTCATTTTTCTACAAACAAAAAAATCAAACAAAACTGAGCTTATTTATTAAAAAAAAGGAATCATATAGATGTCTCTAACAACAAAATAAGCGAATGAACAAATGAAAGTCACTGTCAGACCGTGTATTAGTGTATGATTATCCTTCCGAGCCTCTGGTTGGCTTCTTCCGAAGCATTACGTAGCGAGAGAGAGAAAGAGGAAGAGAGAGAGGTTGTTGTGCAAAGATAAAGGAACTGAAGTGTTACCCAGTGAGAGAGAGAAAGAGAAAGTCGAGAACTGAAGCAATAGAAAGAGAGAGAAAGAGAAACTCAGAAATCAGAAATATGAAGGAACTGAAGTCTCAAGCATTACCCAATGAGAGAGAGAAAGAGAAAGTCGTGGTTTATTCTTTTTATTGGTAACCAGCAGATTTGGGTGTCAGTTGTCACCGTGTCAGGTGATGTGAGGTGAAGTAAAAAGTTAGAGTAGGGTCAATAAATATTGGAATTCGAGAGGACAATTCAATAAGAATTTTAGAAATCTGAGTATTGGGGGGCAATTTTAATTATATAGAGAAAAATTATAATTATCTACATACTTTATTAGTATTTTTAAAAAATTTTGGGGGGATAGCCCCCAAAGTTTTAAATACCGTATCGAATGCCATACTGATTAACGCACTGGAACGAAATATTTGGATACCGGTACCGTTTCGTGTACCGTTTTGAAATAATATTTCGGTACCAATACCGTTTCGGTACGGGTATCGTTTCGTGTACCATTTCGGAATAGTTTATACCTGGATAAATTATATATATACAAGCATTAACTATATTCCAAAATAACAACAAAATAAGCTATAAACTCTATACTTTTCAATACAAGTTTTAAGTTTTAAGTTACAACTAACATAAGTTCTTAAGTTTTGAGTTATCACAAACATCATATAAAAAAAAAAAATTACAACAAATATTCTTTTTTCGAAATAGCCCCTAGATATTTATCGAAATTGCAAAAATACCATCTAAACAAGCTGCAAAATGTGTACTGGGCGAAATCTTTGTTTCGGCCAGTATTTGAAACGGTACAAAATAGAGCTATTACTTGTACTGGACCAGTGACCGGTATGGTATGGTATAAAAAACACACTAGCCCCCCAAACTATAACATAGTTTCACCCCTGGACGTAAAAATGATTGGCCGGAAAGAAGCAATTTATGCAAAATTGATGTCAGCTAAAAAACGCGAAGTATTTAGATTTATAATCCAAACACAACATATTCATCTGTTGTGTTTATGTTTAATATAAGTTGGTATTCTTATGTAAACGCAACAACTTGTTGCACAAGTTTCTCACATAAATTTGGTATTGATTAGAAAGAAACATATTCATCTGTAGTGGATATAATTACATTTAGAATTTTTATTAACTTGATAGTTACATAAAGTTTGGATATGTGTTTAATAAATGTTGTTACACGTATTTATATGGATTATTGGATAATGATTTATATATATATATATGAAAATCCTTGAAGGATATAAAATGTCTGAAGCATGTAATTCAAAATCTCAAAATGTTTATTCTATCAAGTTACAAAGATCTTTATATGAATTAAAGCAATCCAGATGCATGTGGTACAATTTTTTCAGTAAATATCTAATAAAAGAAATATTTAAAAATAATCTAATTTATCCATGTGTTTTTATTAAGAAATTAGATTTTGGATTTGCTATTGTTGCGGTATATATAGATGACTTTAATCTTGTTAAGAGTCTAGAAGAGTTCATGAAAACTACAACTTATTTGAAAAGTGAGTTTGAAATGAAAAACCTTCAAAAAACACAATTTTATTTTGGTCTGTAAATTGAGCACTTTTCAAATGAAATTCTTATCCATCAGTCAACATATACAAAAAAGTCCCAAGTACTTTTATATAGATAAAGCTCATCCTTTAATTACTTAATTCAATGATTGTTTGGTTACATGATATGAAAAATGATCAATTTCGCCCTAAAAAAAGGTGACGAAATTCATAATCATAAAGTACTGTATCGAAGTGCAATTGGTGCATTAATATATCTTGAAAATTGCACACGACCAGATATTACATTTCCAGTCAACTTATTAGTAAGATACAGTTCTACATCAACTCGAAAGCATTGAAATGAGGTCAAACATATTCTATGCTACTTTCGTGGAACAGTTGACATGAGATTATTCTATCCAAAAGGATCGAATCCTCAAGTAATTGGCTATAAAGACTTAGATTACCTTTTTGATCAGCATAAAGAAAGATCACAAACAAGATACATATTTACTTATGGGGGTACTTCTATTTCATAAAGATTTGTTAAGCAAACATTAGTTGCTATTTCTAGGGGTTTAATCGGTCTGGGTTTATCTGGTTTTAAAATTTTTTTAGAACTTAACTAGAATATACCGGTTTTGAAAATTTAAGAACCGATACCGGACCGATTCACTACTGAATTTGAAACTTTTAGTGTTTTTAAGTTTCGATCTGGTGTGGTCCGATTTTTCTGATTTTAAGGATAAACAAAATCGCACTCAACAAAACTTTAGCAAATGGTTGATCCATGTCCCTCATTTTATGTTATACTAATTTTTTTTTATAAGATTAAAATTTATATGCTATATCAAGATTCAAATGTTATACTAAAAATTATAAGATTAATTTATGTTATATCATAATCAAATGTTATATTAAGATTCATAATATTAATTTTATGTTATATCAAATTTTATATTAAATTTTATGTTATAAGATTAACAAACATGAATAAGAAGATTTTAAAATTTTATATTATATTAATTAGCAATTTAGCATATAATATATAATATAATATAAAAATTCTATATAATATAAAAAATACTTTATATAGAATATAAAAAATTAAAAAAATAATATATATGGATTGATTCGAACTGGTATTCTAAAAATCAAAATCGGAACCAAACTGACTTTCAATTGGTTAATTGATTTCTTGGTTTTTTTTTTCTTTTTTTGTTAATTTTAAATTTTTTATAGCCTGAGCTACTTCTTCTGACCACGTAGAGATTATTGTAATTCATGAAACAAGCTGAGAATGTATTTCGTTAAGATTAGTAGCTCAATACATTCGAGAAAAGTATGATTATTCCACAATCAAAGATAGCCCGGAAACATTATATGAAGATAATGCTGATTGTATCATACAAATCGAGGGAGGTTATATCAAATGTGATAGAACCAAACATATTTTGCTGAAATTCTTTTATACGCATGAGCTCCAGATGAGTTGGTGATATTGATGTTAAACAAATCCGATCATATGATAATTTGACTGATCTATTCACTAAAGTTTTACCAACTGCAATATTTAAGAAATTGTTACACAACAATGAAATACTTCAACACAAGGATTTTTTTTATTATAAACTACTGAAGTTCTTCATATTTTTGAGGGAGAGAAAATGATCATACGTACTGGCCTCTTTGTTCTTCACTAAGGCTTTTTTCCATTGGATCTTCTTTCCAAGGTTTTAACAAGACAACCCTAAAGTCTTTCAAGATGTACAAGAATATTGTACTCTTTTTCTTTCGTCATTGGTTTTTTCCTGTTCGGTTTTCCTTGTAAGGTTTTAACGAGGCACGTTCTTCGTGTATAGTTATCTAAGGGGGAGTTGTAAATGCATACATGAACTTGATGGATGACCATTTTAGATTCCATGTTTTAGAATTCTAACCCATTCATGTATCAATTATTGGAATTTCCAAACTCATCAATGTATATTATACATTAATGTATCACCATTTCATATTCTTTCTCCCATAATGCCTATAAAGATAATTTAAGGATCATTTATATAACACAAGAAATTAGAAGTCGATGATACTAAGTTTCTGAAGAGCTAAGTTTATATTGCAATCTTTTTATTCTCTTACTACTTCTCTTTATTTCAACAAAAATTATATTTTTATTTTTAAGAAAAACTTAGCGGAGCTGGTCAATCCACCCGGAATGGTATTTATTTTAAGATTTTTTTTAAAATTTTATTATCAATTTCATTAAATTATTAATATTTAACTTTTGCTACTCATTATTTCCACATATCACACACTACAGTTTTTTTTTAATTTTTTTTTATTCTTTTTAAACTAATTGATTTTTTTTTACTCATTATCCATACATCACATATTTGATAAGAGAAAAAAAAATATGGTGTGTGGTGTATAAAGATTATAAATAGAATTTTTTTTTAATATTTTGCTATCAAATAAAAATTAGATGAATAGGAATGAACATAAATTCCCCAAACCAAAGATTCATATTGAATCAATGATAAGCTGGACTGCCGTGGATAACACCACATGATAAGCTTATCATTGATTCATTATATAACATTGCCTCGTACCAACATAAGAGCAAGTTCTTCCGACGGCCATTGATGGCGTCCTTTGCCTTCAACACTCTGCAACCCTTCTCCGTCACTCTCTGTAAGTCTTCTTCTACTCCTAGTCTTTTGAATTCCTTTTTTTCTGCATTTTCCACTTACTCACCTCCCAAACACACTAAAACAACCTTCCCCTTACTTGTAGTTAGAGCACGTGTTAATCACATTGAAACCAGGGTGTCTGTTACGGACCAACCTCAAACAAAAACAGTGAATTTAAGAACTGTAAAAGAAGATGGCGCTGGCTTTTCTTCTGCAAGGGCTATAGATGGCAGAACAGGAAGAAAAAATGTGAAGAACCTCGGTGGTTCTGCGGTGGAGAAGACAGAAAGGACATTAAGAAAAGATAAAAACGCAAGGAAGACTTTGGGTTTTAGAGAAATGAGGAAGAAGGGTTCTGGGAGTTCTTCTTTGAGGTCTAGAGACGAGAATATAATGTTTAATTCTTCAGAGGGTGGGGGTAGTATAGTGGTTGATGGAAAGACAAAGAAGAAACCCAAGAAAGGTGATGATAATCGGGTGGGAAAGGAGGGGAAGGGATCTAAGAAAACTGAATCTTCAGAAGTTTCTTTGAGGATTGCATTGGACATGTGCTCGAAAAGAGGGGATGTCTTGGGCGCAATTCAATTTTACGATAAAGCATTAAGCGAAGCGATTAAGATGGGCCAGTACCATTATACTGTACTTTTGTATCTTTGTTCCTCGGCGGCTGTGGGTGTTATTCATCCTTCCAAAAGTGGGAGTGGTAGTAGGACTTTGAATGCAATCGACTCAGCCAATGGAGTTTCTGGTTTAAATTCCATGGGGATGAGTGCATTGCAACACAAGGGTAACAGGAATTCAGGTGCTACGGAGTTGAGTATTCCTTTGTCAAATAATGAGCATCTAGTTGATTTTGCTACAAGTAATGGAACAACAAATAACATGGAGTTGGCTTCTACTAATAGGTTCAAAAATTTAGGTAGTACTTACAATGAAAAGGAGAGCTTTAGCCAGTATTCTAACAGGATTACAAAGTTGAATTCTCAACCTTTGGATGGAGTAAGTAATCCAAAAAAGGGTGGTGATGATTTTTCAAGAACAAAATATGGGAGTGGTAACCAAGAAGATCATAAAATTCAAGTTGGTGAAGATGTCAAGAAGTATGCACTTCAAAGGGGATTTGAGATCTACGAGAAGATGTGTTTGGATAATGTCCCAATGAATGAAGCTGCATTGACCTCAGTGGCTAGAATGGCAATGTCGACAGGTAATGGTGACCTGGCATTTGATATGGTGAAGCAAATGAAGTCATTGGGGATAAATCCAAGATTGCGTTCTTATGGTCCTGCCCTATCTTCTTTCTGCAATAGTGGCGATATTGACAAAGCATTTGCCGTTGAGAAACACATGTTGGAGAATGGTGTCCATCCAGAGGAGCCTGAACTGGAGGCGCTCCTAAGAGCAAGTGTGGAAGCCAGTAAAGGTGACAAGGTGTACTACTTGTTACATAAACTAAGAACTAGTGTACGGAAGGTCTCATCCACTGCTGCAGATTTGATTGTTAAATGGTTTAATAGCAAAGCAGCTGCTAGAGTGGGTAAAACAAAATGGGATCAAAGTTTGATAAAGGAAGCAACTGAAAATAGAGGTGGAGGCTGGCATGGACAGGGCTGGTTGGGGAAAGGAAGGTGGAGCATATCCTATACGACTGTTGGAGTTGATGGTTTGTGTAAATGCTGTGGGGAGAAATTGGCAATGATTGACCTTGATCCTAAAGAAACAGAGAGTTTTGCTGAGTCTGTTGCATCTATTGCTATACAGAGAGAGAGAAAATCAAGCTTTCAGAAATTTCAAGTATGAAAATTTCTTGATCATTATTTTTTCTAGCGTTGTATGTGGTCTTAACATGGAAAGTAAACAACTTTTCTATTTGCAGCAATGGCTTGACTATTATGGACCTTTTGAAGCAGTCATAGATGCAGCCAATGTTGGTCTTTTCGACCAGAAGAAATTTGTACCATCCAAGGTATGTTGTCTGATGGCTCAAGTAATGGGATGCTGATAAGATTTTCCTTTTCTTTCTTTCATTTTTAATGGTTTTTATTTTTGTATTTTTGGGTTCTTAAGGTCAGTGCTGTTGTTAATGGAATACGCCAGAAGCTTCCTTCGAAGAAATGGCCTCTTATTGTTTTGCATAACAAGCGTATAACCGGACGGAAGATGGATGAACCAGTAAATAGGGCGTTGATCGAGAAATGGAAAACTGCTGATGCACTGTATGCAACACCTACTGGGTCAAATGACGATTGGTGAGAAATATGTACCTTTGGAATCCATTTAGCTAGCCTGATATTCATTTATGATCTACTTTAATTTACTAAATTTGATGTTATATTACTTCGATGATGCATTTGCATATACTGTATTCTTGTTAATAACCTGTCCTTCAGGTACTGGTTGTATGCAGCAATAAAGTTTAAGTGCTTAATCGTGACAAATGATGAGATGAGAGACCATACATTTCAACTTCTAGGAAATGACTTCTTCCCAAAATGGAAAGAGAGGCACCAAGTGAGTGAAGCTCTTGAGCCCCAGTGCTTTCAAGTAGCCTTTCTCAGCTCTATCTGGTTTATGTTGCAGATAAATAAGATTTTGAGTTAATTTTTTTTCTTTTCTTGATAATTTGGTCCAAAATTGCTTTCTGATTTCTGCGACCGGTAGTTATTTTTCTTCTGGAAAAAGTATTTTAATGCATTTGTCCTAACAAAGCATCTATTTTTTGAATATAAGGTGCATTTCAGATTTTCTCAAGCTGGTCCAGTCTTTCACATGCCTCCTCCTTGTTCTGTTGTAATTCAGGTCAGAACCAATTGATTCCTGGTATGGGGTACCATTTATTTCCAAAGTAAACTAAAAAATGGATGAAAGTTATGAGTAGTCTGATATTTGTATTTCTGCAGTTATGAGTAGTAATTATTGAAAGGAGATAAATCAGTGATCTAACTACAATTAGTATACATGTTGACAGGAATCTGATTATGGCCACTGGCATATTCCAGTTGTATCAGAACATGATTATGAAACAGAAAGAATATGGCTGTGTTTTACACGTGCTAAATCGTTTATGGCAAGGCAAGATTTTGCCTCTAGCCCTGAAGGTAATTCACTAATTTCAATCAAATTAATTATTTGTTTTTTAACCATGTTGTTCACCAACACTAAATTCACCATGCCTTGTTGCTTAATATTAACAACCCTCAGAGCATATTTTGTCCATCCCATTAAAAATGCCTCTTACTTAGAATTTGAAATGTAAATAGGCACAAGATCTGGAATGAGTGTAATTTACTCCTGGGAATCATTAATATCCGATAGGATTTTAGAAATTTTAAAGTATATTTTTTTTTGATTGGTAAAAATTTTAAAGTATATATCCAGAGATTATTCTCTAAGACCGATTATGGTATTCTGTGTTTAATAATTGTGCAAGGGAGCATTATGTATATTTAGATTCAGATGCCAAAATGGCGCAAAAGTGTATCTGAAACTTCCTAGACAGATACATGCAAAATTCTTAATGTGATTTCACAAAGTCATAAGACGAGAAACTGCATTGAAATAATAGAAGAAATATTTTAAGTTACTCTTGAAGCATTTTCAGATTGTGTAAACACTTTGTTGACGGGTCATTCCGATCCTCTCCGAAGCTAGCGTATATCCAACTTGGTAAAAGTGCCACACGTTCTCGTCACATCTAGCACAACATATACCTTTTCCTAATTGAAATTACCAAGTCCCTCATCTTTTCTCTAATCTAAACCAAGGAAAAAGAGTCCTTTGTCCTTATTCCATTTGGTTGCCAAAACAGATTTGAAAATGTGAGGTTTCAACTTCCATTCCATCACAGGTTGTTATAAATCCTAATAACTATTCAGTTCTTCTGTTCAATCTCCACTGCCCTCTAGAATCAAAACACTGAAATAAAAATGGTTGCAAGCAAAAATAAATAAATAAGAATGGTAAATGCCAAATATCCTCAATGATTTCTTTCTTCTCTTGGAAAAAGTCAGAGGCTTCTTTATTATGAAGAAATCTGAGAACTGGGTTGGGACTGGGAATTTTTTCTTGGAATGGTCAAACTTGAGGATAGATAGACAAGTAAAGACAAACTCGGTAATTTTTGTATTTGCCAGCAGGATAGAAATGCAGAGAATCCTTGTGGGAAAGTAAGTGTAGTAGGTTGATATTAGTTTGTTTCCAGTATTTATTTTCAAAATATTGAATTTTCTGCTGTAACCTGCCGTTCATATAAATTTTTTAAAGACTACTAAAGTATTTCCATGTCTTATTCAAATTTTATAATTGCAAATGCAAATGGGGCTTTGACAAAGTTTGTATGGTCTATTTTAACCGAACCCCAATGCATTATGAAAACTTCTTTGAAACTTCAAGTCATTCTATTTTGGAGGGCCAAAGTCTTGGAATCTTAATTGAGAGTATAACATGGCACTGCAGCCTTGTCCCTGTCTGGGTATGATAGGATTTCGTGATGTATTGTGAGTTTTTGCTTGTCCCTTTTTGCAAACTTCAATGCAATCTGTCTAACTTGGTAGGAACTAAAATATTGAGAAGCTTCCATGCCTAAAATTTCGTTAGTTATTGTACGCAGCGTTCTTCACATATTTATTGAGATTTAGTTCTGTTTTTGGCCTGGAGGTACGCATATGTATTCTTTAAGCTGGAAATTGCTTTTTACTCTCACGCACACAGTCACACCTGTTCATTGTCATCTATGAGTTGATAGTAACCTTCTTTTGTGTTAATGGATTCAACTCAACTTCACTGCTGATGGACTGTCCGATGGTGCTTGCTTGTAATAAACAGAATCTCAATCCCTTCAGCGTAATGAGGGACATGCTAGGTCAGCTGCTCAAACTGAAGTGAAGATAAAGTCACAACCTTCTGATGCAAGACGTGAAAATGAAAGTCCAACTCAGGAAATCTACAAAAATCTGAGAGAGATCCTGTTAGCATCTGCATGCTCGAATGATCATCACACTATACTACAACAGATTGAGGCTGCAGAGATTTATGGTAACTGTGTACTTGATTTTCAAATATAAACCATATGGCTTTCCTGCTCAGGACCTCAAATGATGCTGTGGGAAACCTAACTCCAAACCAAGATCTCCTTGAACAGTCATGTGGCTCATGCAACCGGCCATCTTGCTCGACAGAAAGCTCTGCAGTTCAAAGTACTTGTTTGTCGCTGCTAAATTTAAATGTACTTCTTTGAGTCTTCTTGGCATCATGATGTTAATGTTATCAGAGGAGTTTTTTTGGTGGCTGCTGTGAAATTCTTCTGGGGTTCCTCTCACGTTAGTTGGGGGCGAGAGGAGGTCAATTCATGCAAAGGTGTTGTCTTCTTTATTCAGAAAAAAGTAGTAGTTTTCTTTTCTATCTTCCTTCTGTTTAGTCATTTCATCGTTTAGCTAGTATTAAAAAAATAATAATAAATAAGAATTTGCAGAGAATTGCTGCTGGAATATTTTACAGCAAGCCTTGTCTGCCAGCCGCATGCCCAAGATGCTTTAGACGTTAGGATTTCTTGGGCAAAATCACTCGGCTCAGCCATTAACCATGATCAATCAGGTAGAATAGAATCCTACAGCAGCAATGTGTATGATTCATAAATCATTTATGTCTCTCCGCCAGTCGTTCCTTTTTGCAATGTTCATCATTTCACTGCAAATTATGGGTATTCTTTAGTATTTTGGTGCAGCCAAGAGAACCGAAGAAGGAAAACAAAAAGGATAAAAAGAAAAAGAGCAGTAGTATATCCAGCATCTTCACCCTTACTTTGGGTAGAAAAATGACTCCACTTAGGCTTTGTGGGCTTATGAAAAAGCTCCATGCATGTTCCATTTTACCAAATAGCTCATGAGGGTTATTAGGTCATACTCCGTTGTTCCTATTATATAAGCTCCCATATTAGATAATGCTCTGTTTTTTCACAACTCTCTAATAAAATAAAATTATTTTTTTCATTCAACATGGAGCCACTCTTTGTAGGAGCTGGGACTGGAACCTAGTTGAGACGTTGTTTCCGGATTCTCATTGCCAATAAAAAAAGTTTTGCTATACTCAGTTACTATTCACTCCCCACTCCATACTTGACGGCTTCTTCTTTTTTCTTTTTTCATAAGATATAGGGTGTAGATTAATGAACAGTGGTTGATGCGAAGAATTATCATTAAAAAAAAATCACGGGTGTTCCCTACCTCCTGGTGGGCCACTCCTTGACGGGGGCTACAACCCATTATGCCAATAATTGGCAAAGATTATTCATAGCATTTAGCAAGGACGTCTAGTCTATTAGTCTTGTATGACTTTATGTTCATGTGACAATCTTTCTGTCAAATTTAAAGAGTGAAAGATGAAAGGATTTATTGGTAACAAGCTGGATCTCTAGGAGGAGATAAGAAATACTTGGTAAGGAAGAAAATCACACAAGACA
>QEOT01000424.1:5673-157712 GCA_003123785.1 Pterocarya stenoptera
ATAGTACATTCCCATGATCCACTAGTTTAACTCAATTTCATAAAGGCCGGTTATACACATTCAAAACTTAATTCCTTCAAACTCAATATTAAAAACAGAAGATCACGTTGTAAATATCCAAGGTACAGAAATAAAGTATAATATTCAATAAGCCTGCATTTCAAATGAGAGCAACCAACTACCCCAAAACAGACCCACAACACAAATGCATAGAAAAGAACCACTATTGTATAAAAAAAGGTCAGAACTTAATGCCTAAGATACCTAGCTAGGTATCTAGCTTCCTTAATTATCCTGGATCGAGCATGAAGTCTGTCGTGAGCAGATTCAAAGTAACACATAACATCTAGCTGTAACTACGACATGAGCTATATTATAGATAAAGATAATTTCCTCTTATAGCTTGGAGTCCAATCTTGCTTGGGAAATTTTTTTTATATTCTTCTATTTATTCATCATTCAATGGCTTATCCTCCTAATATATAGACAAGTGAGACAATCTCATTATCCTCCTATAATGAGATGATCAAATTAGGATGATGAGTTGGATAACTACTAAAACTCAAATGACTGTGGAGATATATTTTAACTGGAAGTATTTGTATCAACAATGTGCTTTTTTACGTCCTTATATTTTAGGCTAATCGGTAGAGAGCTGTTTCTCCAGCAATGATCTCCAAAGCCCCCAGCTTATCACAGTTGAATCCCTTTGCCAATAGTGCAAATCCGAATTTAGGTTCGACGAGGTGAGGGACTATCAAGCTAAAGAAAGAGGGATCCCTTATAAGAAGAAAAAGAAGATCAAGAGTACTAATCAAAGGAAAAATTGAAATTAAGAATCAACTTCTTCTACAACTTTGCCTAAATTGGGTCAGCATGTGTAATTATTTCTTTATGATCATCATCAGTTGCTATGAAATTCCAGATCCAACATGAGGCGTGTTTGGTGATCAGAACCAAACAATCATCACCATTTGATGGCATTAAATAAAAATTCTAATAATATCATGTACGTTGAAATAAGCAACTATATATATATCCCTAAAGACAGAGATCGAAAATATTTAGTCATCAGACAACTTTAATCTACAAGATTTATTGATGTATATTGCATCCTTGAATTCTAATATCGATCATGGATTTCAAGATATATTGATCAAGGAATGATTTATAAATGAGCTAGCTAGGGTACGTAGTATTAAATTAAGATCAAATGAAGTATATATCTTCAATACTTTCAAATTTATAAATCCCTGAAACCCTAATTGGTATATATAAGCACTAGAAGACATAATTAAGTAAATGATCAGGTATGCGTCCCCAATGGTGGAATTGGGATGATATGTTATTATAAGTGCAGCAAAATTAATAAGCTCACACTCAATATTAAGATTTTTGCCATGTCAATCATATAAGAGTGTAGTTTAGCACAATTTACTCTTGAAAACTAACCCAGTAAATTCAAAACTGTGATATTGGCCTTGAGAAGATCAATACTCCCTCTCTCTGATCTCTCTCTCTCATGCACACACACGAAGAAACATATATACCAGTTAAACAGTTTGTTATTTGTGCAATGCTTAAAAAATTCTTTTTTGGATATTAAATTTTCCCTAGTTTTACTTTTCTGTCACACGCATACACAAAGGAACGAAGAAGCTGCTAGTTTTAAGATTTTTCACTGTTCTCCTAGAACGGACACACACACACACACACACATATATATATATGTACTAGTACAAATGTTATTATTTATGGCTTTCCTCAGTTAAAACAGATGTGTATATATAAATTTTAATTCTTCACCCAATAATCAAATTTCTTGGATATAGGAGCAGGAACTAATGTTAATTAGTAAATAAGTACTTAGGTGTACTTATCTAGGCTTAAAATCAATCTTTCCACCGGCTTAAAAACAATTAACTAATGCATGCTAGTTAGTTGCTTCTCCTTAATGCAGAAGATGTACGCAAGGGGATCGAGTTGTTAATATTCACATAATCATGTATATATTCACTGGTATTGTTGTAGAATTCAATGTGGCTGGAAATTTGAATCAACGAGTCAGTAAATAACATTCTAATACTTTAGTAATGACAGGGAAAGGACTCCAATCTTCAGGGAAAGATCTTGGACTCAGATGTCACTACTGCAATTGAAAAGTGTGAATCAGAGCTGGCTAAAGAGGGTTAATTGTGCTGCCTATGATGGTGATTCTAATCGGCGAAAACCTCATAAATGTATGTAGGAGCCAATCCCAATTAGAAAGATTATGATGGAAGCTCAACTTTGGTATTGATTTGAGAAGGCGAAGTTGCATTTTAAATTTTCTTATAGAATAAGGGCTTGAAGAAGAAAATCTTTTGCTTTTTTTCCTGTGCATGCAATCAAGTGTAGTACTATATATATATAGAGTATATACAAAGACATCACCTACCTTATCCTCATTAAAAAATATCTTTCACCTATCCTCCTCAAAAGTATCAACTTCTCACCAATACACAAATACACCCAAAACAAACAAAGTAAAAAGAAAGCATGAGAATGATAAGGTGCAACATGTACAAATAAGAGGCTTTAATGGCATGAAGGTACAAAACAACTAGGATCAGAGTTGCTGAAAGTCAATGATATGTGCTACTTGTGCTACAAGATAACATACATATATGCATTATGCATGCATGCTGGTCACTGCAAATTGAATCCATGATGATGACCATGCAGGTCTATCCAATATCATGCATGCATGCATCCCTCTCCTGAAACTTAAAGGTTTTGGTGTGTTTTAAGAAAAAATGTTGTTATGTTTCAATTGAAAAAAGAAAGAACTAGCTAGCTAATAAGTCAAAAGCATAAATAAGTTTATATCGATCTGAATAACAGTTCAGCTGAATATTTTATTTTTGTGATAAATTTGAGGTGGGTTTATTAACTAAATTAGACACACGATTGAATCGAACTACCTACTGTGGCTTGGCAAGCTAGGCTCATTAAAACTACCCCTGCTAAATGACCATATGCAGGTAGGTGTCTCGATCATAAATATTATGGCCAATCGACCTTATATATTGAAAAATCCAAAAGTTTATTTTTTTGCAAGTTGTCAGTAGTTGTTTTCTAGTCAATTTTAATTAAAGCCTCAAAAGTTATTAATCGTCTGAAAGACATTAATGAGTGGAGAGCATCTCAGATGTGAATTTCCTCTTTCCTCGGTCTCTCAATTTCTTTGTTTGTTTTCCATCAAGTATGTATGAACTTTAGGGGCAGTACCATCCATTTCTATATAAAATTTTTCTACAAAAATGGATCGCAACAAAGCAAACCATTAATAAGGCCAACATTTTAAAACATATGGATTGTTTCCCCGGAATCAAAGGCAAGTACTTTCAAATGGGAATGTTATAACATGCAGCTATGACCCATTTGCTTGTTAAAAAGAGGGGGAAAATGCAGCTATCATTCATAAATTCAACTGCACTGACACATTGCACCATGTTAGGTTACATAGTAAAAGGCCTCTTTAAGAAAAAAAAACGGAAGAACAAAAACAAAACAATAAACCAGAGACTTCCCAACAAACCATTTGATCCCAAAACTATATTAAAGTTGGGGAAAAATGTTGTAACAAACTTGAGTTTGTTACAACATGGCATAAACCATAGACTTAAAAGAAAATGAAAGTAGACCCATTGACAAAGTATACTAGTGTTTATCGAGAAATTATAACAAATGCTAGCAAGGTTACAACTTGGCATAAAATAGATATTTTATCATAAGATGAAAGTATACTAGTGCACAAAGTATGCTAGTGTTGGGGAAAAATTCACCCGAAACCTGATTTTGGTTACAACTTGGCACAAAATAGCAATTCGGAAGAAAGTGAAAGAGAAAGTAACCTCCCAACAAGTTAACATGAATTTGTTAACTACTTCCGCCAACACAACTTGAGTAAACTGAAAAAGTTAAGCATACATCACCGCTTTTTCTTAACAGAAAATGTTAAGAAAACTTTAAGGTTTGTGTTGACCCAAATGTTGGAGCAAATGGAAAAAGAACCAAAAAAGAAAAAAGGCCGAGGTTCTTACCAATCAACAATCGTCGCAACCGAGTGAAGGAAAGGACGGGGAAGTGGCGATACCCAAAAACATTTGCCACCAGGATAAGGGTCGTGCTGCAACAATTAACTAGAGGATTAGGAAAACAAAAAAATGGGAGATTTTGTGGAATAGATCGCAGAAGACCAGGGAAATCATTCAGACTGGTCTTTACCTTGCTATGAGGAAATGACCAAAATTCCTTGCGTGGGCTCCTAATGGGTGGACATACACACGAACAGCATCATCCAAAACACACATATTTAGACATACAAAGGACATAATCACCCAAAACACAAAACCAACTCGAAGATAATATGGTAGGAGCAAATATGCATGATTATGTGTGATTAATTAATAATGATCCAAAATTATTTCCATCAATGTTTTGAGAATTCTTGGAATGAAAAAAGGATTTGCAGCCCACGTATGGGTATTAGTTACCTTCAATCCCCAAGTAACTAAGTTTCAGCTCACCACTAGCTGAAATGGCTCACCAACAAGCCCGTCGGGCCTACAATCTGCACATGACATCCAAGTAAACCTCTGCTTAAATTCAATACCAGAATATAACACAAACAAATATATTTGTCACAAAAAAATAACAAATTTAAAGAAACCATTGTTATAGGAGCAATGGTTTTAATCACAATCATAACTACATAAACCAAGCTAGGGAAAATCAACTACAATCCACTTTCCTTACCTCCTCTTCACTTAGGGTAAATCAACCACAACACAAACGCAACACATGTAAATTCTTTCCATACTTAGCACTAGGCCAAACATTCTTCCTCATCCATCTTTATAGCATTCAAACCATTTACACAATGAACATGACTAAAAGCATGCTTGCTGTCCAATAAAGAGTATCATGCTAGTTTTTTCTACATGAAAGATATATTAAGATCGTGGGTTATGAATGTACAGATGATAGGAATTACTTAGAAATGGAAGAAAACAAGAGGGTATCCATGAGTTCACAACTTTCACCAAGTTAAAATTTTATGTTGAATGGTTTAATGAAAAACTTATTGGAAAATATCATTAAATTAAGAGCTAAAGCTCACTTCTTGGCTGGTTTTTATCCCATGTTCTCAATAGTTTTTCATACAATTAAATGGACTGGTTGTGCAAAATATTCCAAGAAAAACGGGGATGATACTCTGATATTAATGAAATAGACAATATTTAATGATGTATTTGCTTGGTCAGAAATTATTTCAACAAGTAATGAACCCTATGATTATTGAATGCACATGTGTTACCCTGTGTCAAAAGAGGGCCATCTCTATACTCATGATCAAGAATGTAAGATGAAGCTGGGGGTGGGGGTGGGGGTGGGATCAGTTATTGTGCTTTAAAATTAGGGAAGAGAACTTGCATGTTGGTCGTCTACTGTTAATGTAAGTATTGAATAATTTAACATCGAACAGGAGCTATTCTTTAACACATGAATTCAACCTATTTTTTTCACATTTGAACATGGAGATTAGATTTGAAACTAAAACATGTGTATGCCACCTATTGGGTGGATGTTAATGTTTGTCTAGTTTTTCCCCAAAACGACATGTCTCAGAAAATAAAATGGGCCCCTTTTCACTCTAGTGGATCTTGTCTTTCCTAGACAAAGTTCAAATTAAAAAGATAGTCGGCCTACTCCACTCTCCATCCCTGCTTTTATTTTTGGTACTGCGGACTGACTGTAGTAAGCTTTTTTACTTATTTTCATGTTAAAAATCTCCTATGTACAAAGAGGAGAAGAAGAAGCAAACAGTTATTGAATGCGTCTATCAAGAAAAATTCTATCCATATGCTAAAAAAAGGCTGGGATTTCATGAAAAATATAGCACCAAGAAAAACACCCAAACAATCCAAATTTGCAGCCCTCCCTAAGATGATGTTGTGAAACAAATTCCCCAAAAAACAAAATGCTGGTTTCTACGCACTAGAGGGCTTATTAATTATGTGGCTTGCATGTACTAATCTCATGGGTCCACCAACAATAAAGTGATAAACAACGAATGAGTATAATATCAAGCAATGCCATGCATGTATATTACAGCATTCTATTTCAGCTGTGGAAAGCAAAGCTAAAGCACCCACTCTCTCTCTTTCACATATATATATGATGGTGAATTAAGTAACAACGAGTAAAACAAATTATCCTTTTATAGAGAGAGAAATCCCAGATAATACCCAGATGAAGAATTAAGTATTCATTTTACCAAAACATCTCGTACTAAGGGAAACAAAAGATCACTATCATCTTTTTCCTGTTTTCAATTGTAATATCTGTGCTGATATGTGAAGGTTACCATCAAATTATTTCCGTGAGCGGAAATTTTAACTATGGAAAAGATTAATTAATGATCAGTATAATAACCCTAATGGTTAATTTCGTACGTTGATTTGTTGGTAGGGAAGGAAAAAACACAAGACATTGTTATTGATAGAAGATGACAAAGACTTTTCAAAACATCTTTACTAATGAATCGCTAGAACATTCAACAAGAAGGTCCATCTTCCACTTGGTTGATCACTAGAATGATTCAAATCAGAAGTTATTAATTTAATAAAAATGGTTTATTAAATTTAAAAGAATCTTTGTGATCTCTCATACAGCTTAAGAATTTGATGGTAACATGATCTATCTAAGGTTTCAGCAGATCACTTTGAGTTAATTTGTTGTTTTTGTTTGTTTTGTCTTAAAATGAGTGACAGAAAGGAAAGAGAGGAGCTTAAGGAATAATCATGAAAAAGAAATAGAGAGCGAGGGTATATAATTAATGTAGTTTTCGTTAGGTTTTTATGTCTTAACAGAAAATGGCCCAAAGGAATCAAAACTTTCTGAGTTTTTCTTGCAGCGCTTGGAGATGTGAAGGAAGTTGGACGACTCAAGCTCCACCAAATGTACTCGAGATAATACAGGTTTATAATCCAAATAAGAAGTATAGACATGTATATATCTATACAGCCAGACAAATTGGGGTGGATTGTGATATATATGCATAAAAGGGTCAAGACATCAAACATGTTAATGCATCAAGTAAGGCTATTATCTTTGTATCCTTTCTTTCCCGATATATGACAGCTAACAAGTTGGGTTTAATTCACACCAAAGAAACATTACTGCCTTTTGGCTTGGCATGCATGAAATAAGCCAAAAGAAACTATGAAAAAAAGCATTAAAAAAGCGAGTACATTAGATTGGCCAGGTTCAATTTACATCAGTTGCAGCAATGTCCACATACATGAATTTCTGCTTTATCTTTTATGTGTAACTGCTATAACTGATTGCTGCCCATTTTCTTCCTTTTCATGAAAAGTTACATGATACAAGCTAATCTGGGTAGCTTGTGAAGCATATTGAAGTCTTCAATTGGACGTGGAGATATAAATTGTACAAGTCTAAAGATGATAAGCATTATGCTTTTGTTGATGAAAAGCTTGAAATAGAACTGTGAATTATATAATGGGGGATAGGTTGAAATATTATAGTTATACATAAATATTTAGTATACACATATAGATAGTAAATATATAGTGATATTAGAGGACGGAAAAAATTGGGATAAAAATTAACTATATGATTCTTTCAAACAAAAGGGAACCTAAACTTTATTCTTTTTAAAGTAGTGCATTGTATAATCCATACATTAAATATTCGATTGCCATACAATCATAGGACTGAATTAGTCACAGAAATTGGACCTAAAATGAATACAAAAATCATCTCATGTATTCATTTTAGGTCCATGTATATACATACTAAGACAATCAAAAGTTCTTGGATGAAAACGGCACCCAGCGCTATTATTTATGATGACATGCAGCCAAGTTAATTTGATCAGTACTGCTTTATATACCAGCAATGTGAATGCAACTAAAGCTAGCAAAACAAAAAATACAAGATCAACTTGATGAGCTAGCATATGTTTAAGATATTCATTGATGGAGAATCTAGGCAAATATTGATGTATTATTCATCTTTCTACTAGCTGTAAAATACTAAGGATTTTTAATTTACATTCAATACTATGATTTTAGTTTTTGCTTTTAATTTAAGTATAAAAAGCTAATAAAAAATGTTAGGCACTTCAAATATTACACCTAGCTTAATCAATCATAATTATCGAGACAAATATAATTACCTTCCACAGGTAAAATTTCTTATTCTACACATGTCAAAGCTGGGGTACCAAATGAGGAAGCTTAGAGGACACATAGGAGGGTTAGAATGAGAGCTAGGAAATAAGTGTCATCTATAGAATAGGGTTTTATTTGAGATTTTCAAGACCAAGACCAGTATTAGCTATTTTGATGGATTTGGTGAGCTTTCAAAAAAATCTGAACTCAATTTCATATATATAGAAGTTTTTAGTTTATTTGTTTATATTAAAATGTTTTTGTGACCTCAATAGGTTCATCCCCAATATTATGAAACATGGCTAGGGCAGATTACCTTGGATGGACAGAATCTAAAATCAGATTACGTCACACCTCAATGACAATAACATTGTCATTGAGCTTTTAATTAGTACTGAAAAAATAAATAAGGTGTTCTAAGGATACTTGCACGATTGCTGTGTGGAAATTGAGAATCAATATAGGTAAGAACTCAAAATATATCAATATGTATTTCTTATTCCAAAAATAGTCTAGGATAATTTCGAAATAAAGGTTATACATGCCATGTACCATGAACATTGTAAGTCTATTGTTTCTGATGCATTAAAGAATTTGCAAATGGAGTTTTTTAGAAGAAGTTATGGCAAGTTTACAATAGGCCAGGTGCCTGAGATAATATAGCATGAAGTTTTTAAAGTTGATCTCTTGCTTTCAATTATGATATCTAGTGTTTGGCAACAGTATATATTTTTTCATTTTTTTAAGTGTCCAATATAGTTAGGAAAAGTTTTATTACATTTTTCTAGTCAAGGGTGCATGCATTACGTATCATGTCTTTTTCATGAAAGCATTTAAGTTGTAATTAGGCCTAAATGCTCGGAGAGTTATTCCAAATTAACCTAGTTAGAGAAATAATCGTGAGTGGAAAAGCATACATTGACAACTTGGATTAAAATGAGCCTCTGGCTTATTTTGTATTACAAGATAGCGATGCTTTTTGTAATAACTCTTATCACTTAATAGAGTTATGATACGTACATGCGTGGGTTTTAACATTGCTTTGTATCCCTTGTTGAACTGATTAGTGGAGATATTTTGTATCTCATACTTGCAAAAAAAAAAAAAACAGCATTTCCTGTCTCATTGTTGTGCTGCCTATGATGGTGAGCCTATGATAACCAAAATCAGTAATTAAGTGTGTGCTTCATGTGTTACGTACCTCCTTTTCTATCCCAAAGAAAGAAAGAAAGAAACCTAGTATCTGACGGGATAACTTTAATTAACTGTTATATATATATATTATATATATATTGTCAGAAAAGAAGTGATTGTAGTTTTTTGACAAATTTGTTCTAGAGAATACTGCATTAAGAGCACCCTGATCTTTATGATTCCGGTGATACACACATTGATTTTTCCTTCAATGTGGGTGACAGATCGATGCAGCTTAATTTTAGTACAGTGGAATGTGCATGAGTTTAACAAGACACAAAGATTTTCCTGTGTAGTTGAGCTATATGCCTATTCTTATTAATTTAATTATCCTTTACTTATGCCAAAAAATTAGAGCAGGTTTTTTACTATAGTGATGACTGGGATAGATATTGGAAAAACGCAATATTACTATTAATGGAAGAACAGAACAGTTAGGAAAGGCAGTGGTATGTCCAGAGCAATTGAATCATGTGTTGGAGACAAATTAGAGAAGTTTTTCCTGAGGTGATGATCATGTTGTGCATGGTTGATATATATAGGGAAATTAAGCACTAGTACTATTAATTGAAGCAAAAAACAGTTTGATCAGAATCAATCAAGCATCACTAATAGGAAAAGGCACCACTAACTATGAGGGAGATGAAGCTTGTATATATATATATATATGTATGTTCTAGTCCTTGTATCTATGGCCCCTACCCGGATTGCTAGGGCATTATTTGTACTTTACAAGGAGCTTTTGCCTATTCTTTTATTAATATACTAAACCTTATCAATTACATCAAAAAAAAAATATGTATGTTCTAGGATATATCCCTGATACATTTAATTTAGGTTCAACAGTTTGCATGTACATTAACATGAACATTTTAGGTCCATTTATATACGTAATAAAACACTTACAAAGTTCTTGGATGAATACGGCACCCTAGCAATGTTAATGCAACTAAAGCTAGCAAAACCTCAAAAGACAAGATCAACATTTTAGGTCCATATAATGTATTTTGGTAATTTGTACTAGCTGTAAATTCCCAAATTACATAGCAAACAAAATGATACAAGACCCTAAACTAATAAAAACCTAGAGCATATAAGAGATCAATTATGAACTGGGTGGGAAGTATGCTCGTAGACATATATATAAATCAAATATCATTAAGTATCAGCCACTGGGTACAAACAAAGGGTCGAGCATCGGACAAAGCAAGCTGGACCAGGAAATTCGCAGATATACATTGCAAAATTGGTATTAAAAAGGGATAGATTTTCCTACTGCACAAGTAGAAATCAGTCTACAAACAAAAGCTTTTAATTGTGTAAATAAACGAGTGAATGCCAAACAGTATTAAAAAATCCACTCTGAGTTGCAGCAATACCTGGAAGCAACTGACCCAAATTCCACAGATTGAAAGCTCGGAATCACACGACACAGATCAATGTTCCTTCCATTCCATCTCGACCGTAGCTTCTGCAGGAGGGAAATGTGCTAAAGTAGAAACCTTTGGGTGGTTGCAATGAAATGGGGATGAAACCGTTCGGGGGACGTGGATGGAGTAGCACCTAGATGGAAACCCAGATGGATCGTTCGGCCTGATCTCTCGGAAACCCAGATGGAGAACGAATGGGGACGAACAGAGAGAGGTGGAGATGGAAAGGGACGAATCGCACGGGTGGTTGCACGAAAATGGAGATGAAATCGAAGGAGGGCGTGGGTGGAGTAGCAGCTGATCTCTCGGAGAGGTTAGAGGCGAAGGAACGGGAAAAAACAGAGAGAAGTGGAGAGGAAAGGAATCGGGGGGGAAAATGAAAATATCTGAGCGAGTTTGGCGCCGTTTCATTAAATGATCTATTGCAGCGATTTTAAAACGCTGCAAACGGTAATTTATATTTCCCGGCGAATATTTTCGCCTCTACAATCCGAAATGTCGCCGCAACAAGTATCTGTAGCATTAAGGACCCAATTGCAGCGATTTTTAATCGCTGCAAAAATATCAATACTTTACCGGCGATTATTTTCGCTGCAAAAGAAAACCCCAATTACATTATATCTTGAACTCACCGGCGAGCTTAAAATCGCTGCTAAAATGGACCTTTCGCGGCGATTTCTATTGCAGCGATTTTAAAATCGCTGGAAAAGGGCGGATTTCTTGTAGTGTTATCCCCATGACGTGATACCATAATATGGTACCATATGGCTTATTAAAAGAATTTAAAAAATATTTATTCAAAATAATATAGCGCCCAAAAATAAAATAATACGAAGACTAAAATCATAGATTCCCTCTACTCTTTTATGTTTATATTTTTAATTTTTTTAAAATTTTTTTTAATTAGTCATGTGGTACCACATCGAGAAGACAAAATAAATGGAATAAATTAGGGGATACGGTAGTGCAAAAATCAAATGGCGTGGTGGATCATGATTTTTGATCTATAAAGTTAGCATTAAATGTTTTTATAAAGAAAAATTAATATA
Organism: Pterocarya stenoptera; assembly: GCA_003123785.1. Taxonomy (NCBI): domain Eukaryota; kingdom Viridiplantae; phylum Streptophyta; class Magnoliopsida; order Fagales; family Juglandaceae; genus Pterocarya; species Pterocarya stenoptera. The sequence continues at coordinate 17,590 of QEOT01000424.1, forward strand.
GTCAATAGCATGTTTCACAAAGCAAAAAGGTTCTAAGATTTTTTTATATTGTTCCTTTTATTCAAAGGCATACTTTAACAATTCTCTAAACTGTAACCATCTTCTGGCCCCTACAGAACTTTAAAGCTTTAAACAGCTGTGTTTAGATATAAGAATAGGTTTTTCTATCTCATACTGTCAAACTTTATGGAAGAGGAGAGCAATGATTCATTGAATCCTGTTGGTTAAAATAAAGGCACCCGAGAAGGTAGGCCTTGTCCCAATCAATAATCGTCCCAAAAACAAATTTTTGTTGCAGAATGATGAAAACATGGCTCTAAAATATAAAGATGGAAGTTTGCTTAGTACATGTTACACACCATATCCTATATACAGAAAACGCTTGCACATGAACAATGTTTGTGAAAACTAAACTTGCGTGATAATCACTTTTTTTTTTTCAAAAAGAGCACGGGACTCCAAGTTTATTGATATACCTTCTGCTTGTAGCACTCTTAAACACCATATATACTACTAATTAATCATGACCTTCAGCACTGAAATCTGGCATAGCAGGCTTCGGTGGTAGTAGCTGTAGCACTCTTTGTGGCGCTCTGGTACTGGTGCGTCCACCCTTTGGTCGTCGCAAGGCTCGAAGTAAATGGGCAGCAAACATTGATGCATAAATAGTTGCACCAAGACTTGCCGAGGTCCCAGCTTCATTTGCGAAAGCATATTGCAGTTTATTTTCAGCATCACGCAAAGCCCTCTCATGGTTTTTCTTAGAGTAGCGGCGCCAAGCTGATTGGATAAAACAGGCCGCCCATGTTCTCCATTGTTGGGAGTAGAACCTGAGAGTGATTTTTGCATATTTAATTATATCAAGGATCATTCGCGCAGATGAGGAAGATTATCAGAGTTCAAATAGCGATTATTGCCTGGCCTCTTTATTAAACGCTTCATGAATATTTGTGTTAAGTTATTATAAATAATTCTTTGTGACAATGATAATGCAACAAAGCAAGAAAAAACCATCATCTTTGTCTGTTTTGATAGCGATGGAATAATTATCCAAAAAGTTAATAGGCATATATAGCTTAAAGCCTTACTTGAAAGTGTGCTGCAACTCCTTGCTGTGAAGTTTCCGAAACTGAGAAGCCACAGTCTTCAAATCCTCGGCCATTAGAGCAAAGGCTTGAACCTCTGCTTTTGCCACTACTGTTCTTGTTGAAAGGGGGAATGTGGTCGAGGACTGGGGATATAGGGCCCAAGTAAGAAGCTCTTCTCCACAAAAGTCACCGGCTTTAAGCTCAGCAGTGTTGAAAAAACCAGTTGTTCCACCATTGGTAGTGAAAGTGGCTAGGTTTCCTCTCATGATAAAGAGCATCTCGTCCACTGGATCCCCTTCACGAACAATGTAGCTGTCTTTCGTGTAAAGTACTGGCCTGAGACGATCAAACAGCGGATCCCACAGTTGTTGATCCATCTTTTCGAACATGGGCACCTTAAAGATAAAATTAACTCGATGAACACCGTAGCTTAAAAAAAGGAGAAAATGATGCACAAAAACAATCGAGGGATGTATTACCCTCATAAGAAGATCGAGGCAAAGATGGCGCTTTATGTCCCTTCTGAGATCCTTGGGAAGGTTGCGCATGAGATTCTCTTCCTCCACACCTCTTGTTTCTAGCCACTTGTACTGCTCATATCGTCTAACCCGCTCCCTTAAGTTGCTAGGGAGCATACGTTGGGACATCCACTGTTCGGCATCAGTCTTCCTCATTCTCATTTCTTCTACTCTCACTGTTGTGGATTGCAAATATTTCTATAACAGCACAAGAAACATGATATCACCTTAGAGCATCCACATTTGCTTGGCTAAATGAGAAAGTAGTTAGTTAAAATTTACATAATTGATGTAAAAAGCACATCACATTGACAGTAGTTGGCCTAAGATGGAGAACCACAATTGATTCACCAAACATTAAAATATTAATTTCTCACTCCAAGCAAATATTAAAATATTAGTTTCTCACTCCAAACAAAAATACTATTTAGTTTGTAATTAAGAAATTTAGATAAAAATTTAGATAAGTTTAATCAAATATTTTTTGTTATTAGCATTAAATGAGTACTTTTGAAAATATAGTTTTTTTAATATTAATTTAGTTAGAATATAATTATTATTAATATTAAATTGGTAGAATTATAAAATGTGATACAAATAAATTAAATAAAAAAATTATTAATTTAATAATATTTTATTATTATATAGAGAGTGGATGGCTAATCCAATGTGAAAATTGAATTTAAATGGAATAGACAAATGTAAAAATGTGTGATATTGGCTAAATTTTGAATATGCATATAGCCAAGCCAATGAGGATGCTCTTAGTCCATTCTAGAACTGAGTACTGTTCTGCAAATAGGTTTTTAGTTGAAGTTGAATGGATAGAATTAGAAAGAACAGACGCATATCGTCCTTGGCAACATAGCAGCTAGAAGGCTAAAATAGAATACAAGAACTGTTGATTGAAGATGGCTGGATAATATGTACAAATAATTAAGCATGTAATTTATATTAATGAATTAGCTGAGAATCTGATTCTGTATAAAACCATCAGTTGGAAGGTTTAGATGTTCTCATAATGCTACAACAATAGATTGGCAAGAGAATCCATGAGGACCAAAGTATTAGCACCTGCATATTGCCTATAAGTAATGAGAATAAGACCAACCCAACGATGGCTATGGAAACAGCAAAGACTATCTCCCAGAAATATGTACTTGTATCCAAGCTTTGGCCAAGAGAACTGAAAGATCAAAACGGAAGGGTACAAGTTAAAAATGGCTTACTATAAGTGGACAAGCTTTGCTTGGAACATACGAAAGAAAGCTTTAATAAGAACTCGACGGGATATTTTTCCTAGGATTTATATATTACTAACCTCAGACTACTCAAACCCCACCAGAAGCAGTAAGACACTTTCTTTCTTATACTTGATTCGGCCACCACTTCAGACTTCAAAACTTTAGTAAATATTCCATAGTCGAACGGATCAGTAGGTGAGTTTTCCTTCTTATCATCTGGTTCGACAATACGACAAAACTTACTAATTTTATCCAAATAGTCTTTAGCACCCGGGTTTTTAGCACTGCAATAAAAACCTTGATCTGGACATCCTGTAATGTTCCTACTGCACATATTGCTCCAGCAAGCAACCTGACGTTCTATGCCAAGCAAGTACCAAAAGGCTCCAACTACCTGGTACATACTTTGTTCGTTAACAAACAATCTTGGATTAATAGGTTGAAGAATTTGAACCCCCCCCCCTCCCCCCCAAAAAAAAAGGTTACGTAATTTACGTGACTAGCTAGCATGTAGAGGAAAAGATTATAAGCAGCTCCAGCCCATGCTGTCTCAGTCAGAATGCCAGAGGTCCTAGTTACTTCTACATATAGTGGGTAGATCCGCAAAAGCCTCGGCACATATTGGGAGAAGATTACTGCCTTCAACATTTCCTTCGTCACCAGATTGTGCACTTTATTTTGCCTCGCCAAAACTACCACGGCCTGAACATATTAAGCAGAACACATGCAACGTCAAAATTGTAAGACTTGCACCTTAGAGATATATATAATAATATATGTAGAGTTCTTTCTTTTACACTGAGCAATTGACACAAAATTAATTTCAGCTTGAGTTCTAGTCACCAAGAAGTTTCTATGTCCATTTTGATATATAATTTGGTAAACCACTGTATTTGTTGCGGCACTTGCAAATGAATATTATGCAAACAAACCAAGCATGCACACCACTTATGTAAAAGGTTGCTACGTCAAGTTGTATAATTTCTTTTTCCCTCGAGTTTTTTTATGATTGGTTTCATAATAAGCGACGTATTTACACACAGACTTGTAAAAAGTAACAGAGCTATCTTAGTAAGAAACCAGATTACAGATACTTGACATTGATTGAGTATCACAGTAGTACCCATACCTGTGGGCAGGGAAGGATTGCGAGAATGTCGATAATGAAGTATGTGGACAAATATCTTTTTGCGATTGCCTTAGGATCATCAATCAACTCTCCCCTTCCAAACACATGACGAGAAGAAGGTGGGATAATCCCAGTTCGAAACTGAAAGTATATATGAATTGCATAAAAAACATCTGTGACTGAACGAAGAACAGAAGCAATAATCGCCAAAGTATTGTCCGAGTCACACTCTAAGCATTTCTTCTTCTCATTCACCTTCAAAACTGGGGTGTAAAAGAAGATGGGGTCCAATGCCACTGATATCACACAAGAAAGCACAAATATTTTGTTCCATGTTTGAAGAAATTGATCCTGAGGGTCAAAGATTTTAGTCTTCTTAGGACCTGAGTGATCTTTTCGTGGCTGACCATCTATATGAGAAGGGATGCTTATTGGGTTGTTTTTCAAACTTTTGTTTGTCTCAGACCCTCTCTCAAACAATCCTCTCCGAAAACTCTCAAACAATCTGTCAAATGTGGCTCTAGAACTGTTTCTTGAATATTTTCGATCGTTCATGGAATGTTGATGCTCAAAACTGGAAGATTTCTCCGAACTCCAACTTTGAAACCTGGAAGAAGGCATTTAAAGTGTCAAATACCAAACCAGAGGAAACCGGGCAAATCAATGGATAATGTTGGGGGAAGTACTCGGGCTTGAACAAACTAACCTTAAAAAATTATTTCGCCTGGAATCCATTCCTGCGGCCAATTAGAACTCCAATAGAAAGAGCCCAACTCTTGATTTTGACACAAGATATCAAAAACTGAAATCTAGGCCCTGCAGAAGCAGAAGTTCAGATTCGATATTCTCTACAATGGAATTACAGAATGTCCCATGCTACGTAATGTGAAAGGCAAACAATATGAGGAAGAAATGTGATATTTTTAGCAATTTATGACTAATATTCATTATTTTTTCGAGCAGGGACTAGTCAACTCTGAAGTCAACTTTAAAGTCAAATCTAGTTAATGGGTCGTAGTGTCATGTCGAGACATATATATTATATTATATGGATCAATCCCAATACGATCTGTTAAGCTTATTGTGTCAAAATCTTAAACCATAACACGATCCATTAACATAACGGGTCGTGTCGCGTCAATCCGTTTTGATCTTTAATGAATATTACAAAATAGATTAACACAACACAACCCGAGCTGTTGCAACCTATTTGTGTAAATGGGATGAACAAACTCGAAATTAACCTATTTGACCTCATTAAGTTTAGCACAATTTTATATAAATATTAAAATCACAATATTGATAAAAAAATATAAAATTACCTACAAATCCAAAATTACAATCAAAACAATAAAATATCAAAATTAAAATTCCAACAATATTACTTTTAGGTATAAGGGTATAATTGTAACTTTAACTTTCTTAACGGGCCATAACGGGTTGACCTGTTTTCAACCCGTTAAGTAATCGTGTCTTAAAAGCTCATTAACCCATTTTGATCCGAAACCGTTAAGACTAAACTCAAACCTATTATTATCGTATCGTGTTCTTGTTGGGCTAACGAGTCGTATCACATATTGCCACCCCTACTTTCTACCACTCGCACCATTTGGTTGGCCAATATAGATCCCATCTGTACCATACAATAGTTTTTTCTATCCAAACACACTATATTTTATCTCTAAATTTTAAAACCATCAACTTAAATAAACAATAATGAATAGTGAATAATGCATGAACAGTGCAAAACTGATATGAACAGTACATGAATAGTGAACAATGCGTAAACATTTTCTGAACAGTATATAAATAATGCACTTTTGGCTCTCTAATCAATCGTGGGGCTCACAAATTTTTTAAATTCTAAAAATTAAAAACTATCTCATCTCATCTCACTATATACACATATTTTTTTTTATAAATTATTTCATCTCATCTTAACCAAAAAAATTTTATTACTATTTAAAATATCTTATCTTATCTTATCTAAAATACGTAACCAAACCGGGCGTTAATCCCTTTTTTACAGTCAGCAGTAAAAATTAATTGGAATTCAAGACTATGGTAATTTAGAGACAGCATGATAAACGATCAAAATGTAAAGCAAGTTTCTCAACTGGAGACTGGGGTAGTGGTGATAAAAAGACAACAAGAAAATAAAAAACCGATATAACCTGATCTGTTTGGTTGCAGAGAAAAAAAGAAAGCACTCAAATATCAACTTTCTGTTTGTTTGCTGAGTAGAGTGAAAGGAAACAAAAGTAAAGAAAAACTTTATACTGTTATCTACTAATTTTGTCGGCGCTTCAGAAAGAAAAAAAAAATAGTACAGAAAATAAAAGCCAACCATATCTACCAAGCGAAACTGGTGAAGCAAGCTCAATATCAGCGTAAAAACAAAAGCTGAAACAGAGTGAACGAAAATGCATAGAACTGAGCATATTTGGAGTTCCTTACATGTGTGTTGCTTTCATGGATGCTGAGAAACAACAAGAATGGTCTTCGGTATTAATTGAAGAAGAACTTCCGTGAAGACGAAGGCAGAGAGCTCGGAAGAAAGTTCGTGCGAGCGATGACTCTGAAGTCAGCCACCAAAGTGAGCGTACATGAAATTATTGAGTTCTGTAACTTTGTGGTGGCACCCTGCTGGTTCTATTATTCTTTAATATAAAGATTCTTAATTTATTGCCCACATGGATGTGACTTTACTGTCTACTCTTCTTTTCTTTATAAAAAATTCTTATTAATATCGGATACAATCTTATAATATATAAATTCTGCACATTATCTTTTAAAAAAAAAAGTATAGTTTACTATTAAAAAAATAACTTTTTTACATAAGTTTCAAATTTATCAATATTTGTAAAAATAAATACGTAAAACTTGTACACTATTGTAAATATCATTTTTCTTTTTTTAATTGACTATTTTAGGTTTATTTGGTTACACGGATGAGATGAGATTAAAATTATAAGTTGAATAAAATATTTTCATAATATAAATTTTTAATATTATTTTTATTTTTAATCAATTTGAAAAAGTTGAATTATTTTTTATATTTTGTTTTAAAAAGTTATAATGACTAGATGAGATTAGATGATTTGTAAAAACAAATCAAGCCGGCTTTGTTTGGTTACTGAACTCAATTGAGTTCAGTCTAATTTTAAGCTGAGTCTAATATCCAAACACTTAACTCTCAAATTACTAAACTCATCCCAACTCAAAATCTTCTTACATGTGAGACTCACGATATTTTTTAACTTAAAATATCTTTATACGTGGGACTCATAACTTTTTTCAATTTTTCATAAAAAATAATAAACTCATCTTAACATCCAAACATACTTTAAACTTCGTTTAGATGGGTCCCACATAATTCTCTTCACTACTCAACTCACTATTATTCATAAAAAAACTCAACTCAGTTGAGCTTAGTTAAACATCCAAACGCAGCTTGATCAAATTTTTTCTCTAAAAAATATTTTTTTATATATATATTTATGATTTCTCGTTCTATATATAAAGGAGGGATTTTTTTTTTTTTTTTTTTATAACTACAAAGAGAGGATATACAATTGAATTACAAATCAGTAAATATGAAGTAAGGGTTTTTCATTAATCCGAAGGAAAAAAATAGGGATCTTCGATAGAGTTCATTTTTTTATATAATTAAGAACAAAATTACGTTTGGCACTATCAAAATAAAAAATCATTTTCATGTAGTTAGCAAATTGTTCAAAAATACAACTTATTTAACCCACAACTTGATCATTGTTAAAAATTATGCACCAAAAAAATTCCAATTAGGGTATGGTATTCTAAGTAGCATATTATAAATATATTTAACGGTTATAGGATATAAGATTCAAAAGAGTGGGATGCCTCAACATTCATCCACAACCAGCAAAAACAACACAAGAAAAAAGAAAAAGAAAAAAAGGAGAGATATGGGGCAAATGACTTACCCCACCCATTTCCCATAAAGGGAAGTTGCTTGAATCGGTTTTGATATAGATTGATAAATGGATTGTAATACGAAGACTGGAAGCCGCAATAAAATATTTTGTGTTGCATTTAATTGGTTTGGACTGGTTGAACGAGCCTTTCACTACATCTTTCCTATGATCCTTGGTTAAGAGAAGTGAAAACATAAGAAGAGATATGTCGAAACGCTGGCAGACGTGAGTTAGGGACTGTGAACGCATGTGGAGGCCACGTGCCACACTTTGAGAGTGGAGGTTGGTCGAGTCTAAAGGATTCGAGGTCATTGGTCTTGAAAATGCCGCACGTGGCAATAACGAACTCTCCTTGGGGCGGTAGCGGACTCTCCTTGGTGCGGAGGCATATGGATCAAGAATTTTTTTTCTTTTGGTAGTATTTTTTTATTGCTATTGAAATTTAGATATGGAGTGAGTTCATATTTCTACTTCTCGAAGTTTTTTACTCAATTAGTGGATATATACATTACATTTTCAGAAAACTATATAAAGAAACTAAAACACAGTCTCATCTTAAAAGATGTTAATAACTTTCTAAAAAAATGTTAAACATAAGTTTTGAATATAATTTTTGTTTTGAAATTTAAAAAAGTTGTATTATTTTTCGTATTTTGTCTAGAAGTATGGAAAAATTATAATAATTAAATACTAATTTGATGAAAAATTAAAAACTTAAAATTAAAAAGTATTTTATATTTATAGAATATTTTAAAAAAATTATGAGAATATTTGCTCAAACATAATCTAAATATATTTTATCTAGAAAGGCAACTACAGTTAATACTTACCAGGTGTGTTTATATGCAGTAGTCACTTCATGAATAGAAGTGGGACTTTGGTGACTTTTATTAAACAAAAAACTCCACAACCTTATTAAAAGCAAAAGATAAAAAGTTTTGTCGTTTGATTGTTATCATGGATCCACGTATGACTGGACCCATTAATTAGGTAAATGAAAAATCTTCTTAATATGATTAATTAACCATTTATATTTTAAATTTAGATCTTTAATAATTTTTATCCTAATTTTAAAAAGAAATAGAAACATAAATGTTGAGCTGTGCAAAATCTATTGATCATTTAAAAATGTTTTAAGAGATTCATTCGAGCAATTATAAATTCTGTACAACCTATATTCTGCATCTCTTTCTCTAACAATTTAAATCTTAAATTTTAGATAAAAAAAACCTCTAAAATGTTTAAATCCTTGTAATAATATTAAGTGAATTAAGTCATAAAGTAATGCTACTGTGCCCTTAATTATACTGTTCAATTTATCCCCATGACGTGATACCATAATATGGTACCATGTGGCTTATTAAAAGAATTTAAAAAATATATATTCAAAATAATATAGCACCCAAAAATAAAATAATACGAAGTCTAAAATCATAGATTCCCTCTACTCTTTTATGTTTATATTTTTAATTTTTAAAAAATTTTTTAAATTAGTCATGTGGTACCACATCGAGAAGACAAAATAAATGGAATAAATTAGGAGATATGGTAGTGCAAAAATCAAATGGCGTGGTGGATCATGATTTTTGATCTATAAAGTTAGCATTAAATGTTTTTATAAAGAAAAATTAATATAGTCAATAGCATGTTTCACAAAGCAAAAAGGTTCTAAGATTTTTTTATATTGTTCCTTTTATTCAAAGGCATACTTTAACAATTCTCAAAACTGTAACCATCTTCTGGCCCCTACAGAACTTTAAAGCTTTAAACAGCTGTGTTTAGAGATAAGAATACGTTTTTCTATCACATACTGTCAAACTTTATGGAAGAGGAGAGCAATGATTCATTGAATCCTGTTGGTTAAAATAAAGGCACCCGAGAAGGTAGGCCTATGTATATATGTACTGTCTTCCAGCTTGGACCATCTGACTACTTTAACCCAGAAAGCAACAAAACTAGCAATAGTGAGCAGAAGAAAGAAAGAAATTTATCCAAAAGATAATAATTAAAAAAATAATTAGAATTAACTAGAAAAAATAAATAGAATTGACTTACCAAAAAAGAAGAATAGAAATTGATGGGGATAAGACCGAACGAGAGGGGCCCTTTACCCTCAGATTTTGATTAATTATTATTATTTTTTAAAAATAGCATAAATGTTTTTATTATAATGTTTATAAGTGTCCAGTTGACTCTTGACCTCTTTGCATAATAAGGATTATTATGATGATTAGCTAAACAACGAAGTTAAAAGATTGAAATGGAGAAAAACGAAAACAGAAAGAATACTTTGAGATTAGAGTTTCTTTATACAAATCGAATATATCTTCTGAAACCTACCAGCCGGGTTAAAATAACTAAAGAAAAAAAAAAGTTTCAATTATGACCAAATAATAAAATACGGAAAAAATTAGATATCTCGCTAAAATCTAGTCGAAAATCTAGAATAAAATCGTTATTAAAAATAAGCATTACCATAAACAAAAATTAATGAAAAATAGAAAAATAACTTAAAATGACGATTTGGGAGGGGGGAACGGACTGATTTTGGGCTCAAAATAGGGACCACTAGGCATAGCATGATGGCCATTATGTGTGTCGAAGAGAGTTTTCTGAATTGGGATAATGTGTTCGATTCTGACACATGTAGCTAAAGTTATGGTCAAAATACTAGCGTATGCTTGATAACACTCCATTTCCTTGCCCAACAGAAGAATGCTCACATTTCCTCACCCAATTGAGGAATGCTGTCCATTCATCTCCCAAAATGAGGAATCTTCATATTTTCCTGTTGGTTTTACATTAATTTGCATTCTCAAAGTAGTCCAATACTATTAACATCAAATCTATCAGTTGAGCTTCATCGGACTCTAATTTGCTTGCGTCATTCCTTGATAATGTATATATGAAGAGTTGTTACAAAATTTAGTATAAGAATTGATCACTCATAGATGATTGTCAATAATTAATTAATTTAGTTTAAAGGTAAATACATTAAGAAAAAAAATTTATATGTTTTTTGTTTTATTTAATTTTTATTATACTTTTTCCAACACTAAATGGATATATGTTTATTTTGAAATACTAATTTAATCATAAATCTTGATATACTATCTCCGGCCGTGTCTTGATATGGCCGTGAGATACTTGAATTAATTTTCTGGATTACAATGAACACAAGTCGACAATTTGAATTTGTTCTTATTTTATTAAGATGATTTGCACATATATATATATATATATATATTTTTCCCTACTAATAACTAGTGTACCCATGAAACTAGGTAATGTCCGAATAGATTATTATTATTTTATTTCACTTGAAATGGATAATGTAAATCATCGGTATTTTAATCATTTCCTTCTTGTTGATGACCAAAATAACCAATGTTTCATAGGGATCGGCTTACCTCCAATGCATCATTAATAGGACATCTCCTGTTCTAATAACTAAGCATTGACACGTGTATTCTCTTCCCACAAACGGTGAAAATTCAAATTCATGGGTTTTAAGGGATAGTTGGGGCGGTAAAATTGAGAATTTCACTATTATTTATTTATTTATTATTATTCGTTACTATTTCTTACTATTCAATATTTTATTAATAATTTTTTTATTATTTTGTGATAATTATTCACAGAATATTTGAAATCATCTCATTATCTAAATGCAACTTAAAACTCTATTTTTCAAGCATCTACCATAACTTTTGTATAGACCAGCAACTTGAACAAAATATCTATGGCAGATTACAGATAAAATCACAAAACCCCACCAGCAAGATAAAAATTTATTCTTGTAGTCGTTTTGAAAAAAAGTGAGATCCCACTATTAACAAATTAATTTTTTGGGAAATGCTACTCCACCCGCTCTAAACTCCCGTTACTTTGTCCCGCTGTACGTGGCATCCACAAGTCACTTACTTTATTTACTTTATTCATTCATTTCATTTAATTAAAACACGAAAGCAACGAAAGGGAAATTCGGCTCCTGGGCACTCTCCTTGCCTATCGACCTGGCCGACCTCATCTCCCCTCCCCTCCCCTCCATCTTCTCGGTGTCAAAACCATAACCCTAGATTTGTTTCAAATATCATACAAGTCATTGAAAGAAAAAATACGAAAATGCAATGAGCAAAACGATGACGACCAGAAAGATCACACCAGAAGCACAAATAGGTCCACGTATCGTTGGGTACCTTCCCAAAAAAATTCCATAGATTACTCCATGTAGTTACAACAGGTAAAATGAAAGAAATGCAGAATAATGGCAATTCCAAAATATAGACTCCCGCTCTCGTCGAACTGGTCAACCATCATTTGGCTTGGTAACGGTAAGCATTTCATTTCTCACAAAACGCTAAACGGTAAGCATCAAAGTTCTCCTCCAAAAACCCAAATTACGACACCAGAATTGATTACACAACAATAAACGACAGTTTCATAGTGACACGGAAACAAGGATCTGACACAAACATGAAATTGAACTAGAAAAAAAGAAAATTCGAGATGGGAGTGAGGACGAGTCCGAATCAACTCAGAGTCAATTGGTGAGTGAGAGTCAGGAAATATAGAAGGAGAAAGAATAAGTGAGAAGCAGATCGGCGAGAGAAAGGGGGGGGGGGGGTTTTGGTTCTGAGTCAAAAGAGCGATTTCCAGTACTTGGAGTTGGAGTGCCCTAAATCAGCGAAAGAAAGAGAGAAGAAAAATGCTGTCGTGAATAAAGTAAATAAAGTAAGTGAGATAGGGGATGCCACGTATAGCGGGACAAAGTAACGGGAGTTTAGGGCGGGACGAGTAGCATTTTCCTAATTTTTTATGTAGGTCGCTCATTTATTTACTTTTTTTAAAGTGATTGCACAGCACTTACGCATTCATGATTGCAAGTATCATTTCTCTTACAAGAATACTATCCATTTCAAGCGTAAGAGAGAGTATCTTCTCCAAGTAATATCAACAAATAAACTAATACTTACAATTATCAAAAAAGAAAAAATAAAGCAAAGGATTCAAGTATTGACTTCTAATTAGATTGAGATTTTCTGTATGCACTTTGGTTTTGTAATTTGTTAATCTAGTGGCACTACATAAATCTAAATGGGTTTTCTTCTTATTCTTTTTTGAAGAAAGAGAAGACCTTACTACCATCCAAGAGCTAGTTACAGTGCGAAGCATAATATTAACATCATCTTCTCAATACTTTACTATTTTAATGGAGTAATGTATATATTACATCTCACTTCTATCTCATTATATTAAAGTGGTAATATCCATTAATTATTAAATCAACTATTTTTTTTAAATAAAAAAATTCAAACATAAATGGATATTAATACCATATCACTTCATAGTATTTTTCGTTCTAATAAATATTGCACAATACTTCAGAGAAAATTCGGTTTTTGCAAACTAGGTTGAGATTGTCTTCCATAAATGGTTGTGTGGTTAAAAAAGGAAAAAAAAAAAAAAAGTCAGGATATGCCCATGAAGTAATTAGCCCTTCAAGTTACAGATTTGGGTTTGGTAGAGGAAATTTTAGGAGGTGAAAATGTTAGGTCTTATAGAAACACCAATTTCTCCCCATAAAAAGTCTAATAGGAGCAGTGGTGCAATTCCTTATAAAGATCATGATGAGTTTGTTCCTAAGCCATGTGAGACTTTTCAATATGCCTCCTCACGTGTGGGCCGGTATTTCCGGTACTATCATCATGGGTAGGTCGCAGGAGCCCATCATAGGTCATAAGTTAGCCTGCTTTGATATCATATAGAAACAACAATTTCTCCCCATAAAAGACCTAATAGGAGGAGTGGAGTAACTCCTTATAAAGATCAGGATGAGTTTGTTCCTAAGTCGTGTGAGACTTCTCAATTAGGTCTATGGTATATTTTCAAATGACGAGAAGACAATTATATATCATTTGTTAGGTAGTTTTATGCTCTTACTTTTGGGTAGTGGTAGAAATCGCGAAAAAGTAATCTGAATTATTTATTTATTTGTTTTATAAAAAACATACTTTATTCATAATGCTATGTAAAAGAGATTGAATACATGAAGGGATTTCCTCCAATACAATGACCAGTGTCCTTGATGCCTAAGGCATTAATATTACCTAAGTCATGGGCCACTATGTTATTAGTCCCCATTGTATGCTTAATAGACCATGAGTCAAAAGGATGCCAAAGTCGATCTTGTATCTGAAATAAGCATTCCTGGATAAGAGTCAATCTCTATAGAAGTATTGAGGCCTTGGATTACTTGCAAAACATCACCTTCTAAAATTATGTTCTTGTATCCCAAGTCTTTGCAAAATAGAGTGGCTTGAAGGACTGCAAAAGCTTCTGTTACTAGGGGTCAGCGAATAAATCCCTCTTCATTCTCATTGTTAGATAGTATCCTCCAAGTCACGAATGATAGCATGCACCTATTCCTACCTTACATTGAATCTTGTCCAAAGTTGTATCCCAATTTAATTTAAATTGACCTTGTGGTGGAGCCTCCTAACTTCCATTTAGATCCATGACATTAGAAGACTAGCTATTGGCATGTCGAATTTGTTTGAGGTCTTCAAGCAGTAATTTTGATTGTTGGACAAGAGTATTAGGATGAGTGAAGTTTTCCTTGAAAACAAAATCATTTCTTCTTTTCCAAATCTTCCAAGATGTGACAACAAACTCAAGAACTTCTTCCTCATCTAAGATTCCAAACAAAGCCTCTATTGTATCTTTGAAAGTCTGAGTTTGAAATCCACACCTTTGGATTTTATTTGTACATTGTCCCCACACATCTCGACCTGAGGGACATTCCCAAAGGGCATGCTCTGTTGTTTCAGGTTCTTGCTTGCAGATTGGGCATAAAGAGGTATCAACAGCTGTCCTCCTCAATAGGTTAGATTGGTTGAAGGGCATTGAGACAAGCTCTCCATAGGAATGTTTTGTTTTCACTTGGAATGGCCAGGTGCCATATATTTGTCCAAGTATCCTTCTGAGTTAAGCAAGTTGATGATTGGCCTAAGTCTCTTTCTTGCAATTCTCCTTTGAGGTGGTAAGCACTCTTGACATTAAAATCTCTTGTTGTGGTGCACCTCCAAATCAACTTATCAGGTCTGCTAAAAGGGCTAATAGGAATAGATTGATCAGGAAAGCTTCTTCCTTTGAGAAAATGGCATCTACTAGTGAGTGCTTCCATTGATTGGTATGCTTATTGAAGAGAGTTGAAACTTTAGTATATGCTTGTAGAAATCTAATGGAACTCTAGGGCTTGAAGGTGTTCTATTGTGGAAGTCACTTTTCAATCCAGATATCAACTGATTCTCCATCTCCTATTCTCTAGAAAAGTCCTTCTTCAAGCAAAGGTCTTGCAGCCAAAAAGCTTTGCCATAAGTAGGATGAGTTGTGCCTTACTTTTGCTTTTGAGAAAGAGGTTGCTTGGAAGTATTTTCCTTTGAGGACCTGTGTTGCAAAAGAAGAGGGATTTTGGATCAGTCTCACAATATTGAAGTTTTTAAAATCCCTAAACCCAAGACCTCCTATGCTTTTTGAGTTCCTCATCTGATTCCAGCTTACCCAATGAATTTTGTACTCTTGAGCTTGCTGATCCCACCAATAACTCTTCACGAGCTTATTTAGATAATGTAACAATTGCTTGAGAAGCTTGAAGATACCCATTCAGTAAGTGGGAATGGCTTGGACAACTGGTTTGAGCAATATTCCCTTGCCTCCTTGTGCCAAAAATTTTAGCTTTTAGTTTCTCAATCTATCTTTCACTTATCAAGTACACCTCTAAAAGAGTGAGCTCTTGATCTCCCCACAAGAGCTTGAAGGCCCATGTATTTTTTATAGGAGTTTGTGGCTCTGATTCCTACTATGCTAGTAATGATATAATTTGTTCCTTCATTGGTATTCTTGCTAAAAAAGATAGAAGTATTCTCTTTGTTTAGTCTTTGATCCAAGGCTTTTTCATATGAGTCCAGTAAGGTGAAAAGCCTGCTCCACTCCAAAGAATTTGCCTTGCAATAAAGCAAGCTATCATCTGCAAAAAATAAGTGATTTATGTGGATTTGACCTTTGCCCATGGGGAGACTAGTGATCAAACTAGATGCTTCAGCTCTATTGGGAAGGTTACAAGTGTTTCAATACAAAAGATGAAGAGATAGGGTGAAAGTGGATCACCCTACCTAATCCCCCTAGTTGGACTGAAATTTTTCTATGAAACACCATTAATAAGAAGTGAGTATGAAATTCGGGATACATATTTCAAAGTAAGATCAATCCACCTTTGAGGAAATCCCAATTTTTGCATTATAGATCTAAGGAATCCCCATTCAATTTCGTCATTAGCTTTACTCCTGTCAAGTTTAAGAGTCATGAACCCTTTCTTTCCCTTCTTACTATTCCTCATTGTATGCAAGGATTCAAATGCCACAATTACATTCTCGGTTATGAGTCTTCTAGGCACAAAAGTTGTCTGGGTAGGAGAAATAATATCAGGGAGTATGATCTTTAATCTGTTGGCCATCACCTTTGTAATTATTTGGTAAAAAACATTGCAAAGGAAGATGGGCCTGAACTTTGTAACCTAGGAAGGCGACTTCATATTTGGTATGAGTGCTATGTGAGTGTCATTCAACATTATAGACCATTTACCTTCATCGAGAACCTCTAACACTGCATCACTTACAGTTGATCCCATTATGTCCCAATAATCCTAGTAGAAGGTAGCAGGAAATCCATCAGGTCCAGGGGAACCTAAAAGATTCGTACTAAAGATTGCCTCATTGACTTCTAAGGTAGTGAAATTTTTAATGAGTGGAGTTCATGTCTTCAATCACTAATGTTCCACAGATAAAAGGAATTCTTCAATACCTACTGGTCTGGAAGTGGAAAACACCTCAGGATCTTTTGTTTCCTGGCTTGCTCCATTGATGATCGTGCTGATGGTATTAGTTTTCCTCCTTTGGCTAGCACACTTGTGGAAAAACTTTGTGTTTCTATCACCATCCTTCAATTATGCTTATTTGGCCCTTTGTTTCCATTTGGTGTTTTCTGCTTCAAGAAGGGATCAACCTCTTTTTGTAGATCCTTTATTTCCTCATGTAACTGACCTTCATGTGTCTCTTTTAAATGGTTAATTAGTTTGATCTTTGAGTTGAGGAGTTTCCCTTGGCTTTTGTGCATCTCTTTACTCCATTGTTTTGATCCCAGTTGACATCTCTTCAGTCCATTAGTAGCTTCTTGCAGTTTATTGGAGGGACTTCTTGATCCATACTAGGCATTTTATATCATTGCATTGCATCCATCCTTTTTTATTCAACTGGATTCACATCTGGAGATCCTCTCTTGCTTCTTTATAGAGGATTGACATTGCATAGAGATGAGCATAGGCCTATGATTTGATCTGTTAGTAGCAAGATGTTGCACAAAGTGGTTCTCAAACAAAGTGAGCCAATAAGTATTCCTAAAAGCTCCGTCAAGCCTCTCCATAATGAATTCTACATTTTCTCTATTATTCTCCCAAGTAAATGTGTCCCCAAGATAGCCAAGATCATTAAGGTCACAAGCCTCTAAGGTTGTTATGAAGCTATCCATTTGTCTATAAGGCCTTTTGGCTGCACCAAACTTCTCATTTTGCTTGAGGATTTCATTGAAATTCCCGAAACAAAGCTAAGCTATATTATTTGAAGGTTGTAGCTTCCAGCTTTCATTTCTTTTTGCTGTTATAGGATTTTCATAAAAACTTGTCATGAGCCATTTTGTTCCCTCTGTTGACAAAGTTATCATTGCTGAAATGTGCCAATTGCTATATGAGTCCAGTTCAACTTCCGATTTTGAGTTCCAAAGTAAGGCTATTCCCCCATTATTTATGCCTCTACCATCAACACTAAAACAATTATCAAAGCGAAGCTTGTATTGATTGTCTCTATTTTATCTCTACAACATTTTTTTTTTGTACGAGGAATACTATTTTTGGGGACTTAGTCCTCACTAGAAGGTGAAGGTCATGAGCTTCCTGAAGGTTCCCAAACCCTCAACAGTTCCAACTTAGGCAAATTATTAGTGATGGTGGGGCTGCATTGTAGGTTCCACCAATTCAACCTAAGTTAGGCTCCTTTCAAGGGTGGGTTTGGATTTGGATTTCTTAGGGAGAGACAAAAGTCTAGATTTTCATACTCAATTATGAGAGGCCTTTTAATAATTTTTCCTTGTGAGTTAACCTTGGGGATATTTTTCACATCTCCAAGTATGGAGGAATGGTTTTTAGCTCTTCTTTTCCACGTGGAGACTTTATTTTGTAGATTGGGGGAAGTGTTGATAATCTTAGGGAACGAAACATGGAGATTATCAGGATTGGTGTTCACCACATGAGATTTTCGACTAAAAGAAGGATCCCTTAATTCCAGGTCCATGAAACGAGGGATATTCTCATTGAACCCATATTCTGCTACGGCAGTCGAATTACTATTGGGGGAGTTATGACATATCTTACTAGCAGCAATGCCAAATCTAGTAGGAGCCTTTCCACATTCCATGGCCGGGTTCCTATTATCAAGGGAATCAACTAAGGCAATTCCTTGGTCTTCTTCTACCCTCTCCTTGGATTGCGCCTATTTCTCCTCCTACGAATTTGTCTTGCCTTGTTTGACACTTTTGTTGTTCACCATGTCTGATCTCCATTTCTGGTGGGATGATTGATTGGTGTGGTTCGATGAACCACCGTACCTTGTTAACTCGGTACACAGAGGACGGAGATGATGTAGCACGTAGCCATTGACCATATTGTTCTTGATCTTGGGAAGCTAAATTCTGCTTTAGACATTTTCAACCCTTATGTTTCAGAATTCCACACTTGAAACAAAAGTTAGGGAGCCTTTCGTATTTGAAACTAATTCAGCAGTGCCTTCCTCCAAAATTGAGAAATCAACCACAAACAAGAGGATTTGTAATATTGATTTCCACCCTGATTCTAAAAATTCCCCCCATCTGAACCTTTCGTTATCTGCTTCCATAGTGATTACATTCCCAATTGTTGATCCAATTCTTTCGCCCACAACAAATGGGAGATTAAAGCACCAGTTGGATATAGGCCCCCCTTCAAACCTTTGAATACAGACCAAATGTCAATCAAAGGACCAAGGTCTCCCTTGCATGATTTTCTCCTTGTTGGCTGAAAGCTTAAACTCCAACAAGAATCTGTTAACTCCTACTTCTTTAATCATTACCCAACCATCAAAATTCCATACTTTGCCCAGTGTAGACTTGAAGGCCTCTCTGTTTGCTTGTTTGTCGTTGCTGAGCAGAGTAAGGAGGCAGTGTTTTCCACTATTTTTTGAAAAGTTCACTGCTTCCTCTAACAAAATGATCTCCTGTTGTTCTTCATCTATCAGTTTCAAGCCTTCCCACATTCTAGGACACTCTTCAAACTGAGTCTAAGAGACAAGAGCTTTGTTAGAGCAAAGAGTAAAAGAAGAAAGATTCTTTCAAACTAATAGTTTAGATCATCTGAACTATTTATTAAAAAATTATCGAAAGGTCTCACCATAATTAACATTTTTAGAATAATTAATGATGATGTTGTTACTTAAAGTCATGAAAATGTTCTATGTTTGGGTCTATTTTTGGGTTAAAATATTCTTTTAGTGAAAATATCTCAATTTGGTTGCTCCAATAATGTTTTTTTATTATTATTATTTTTTGCATTTAATTGTAAAAGGTGAAAAATTGTTAGTGGTTGAGCCTGTTTTGGCAGTAGATGAGGGTGTTGTTTCTATTTTGCGTCTTTTGATACAACCATGTGAAAAAACGTATTAGTATTTTGAGTTTTTTTTATACCTATAATGAGTCTAGAATGTCTATAATTATAAGTAGCATAAATTTTAAAAAACTATGTTCGAAATCCACTTAGGCTAATGAAGTCTAAAATGGAGAGCCCGACTGTATCGACTTCTAACAAGCAGTTAGCTAAATCTGGCGCTAAGGGTTTCTCTTAAGCATGTTTTTTCTAAATTAGACTTAATTGGTTTACTAAAGTTTAGGCATAGAATGTACATAGGTTAACATGTCTCAGAATGTGCATAGGTTACATTGCATAGATTTTCTATTAATATATTATTCTTTTAGCTGATCATGTATATATAGATAAATAGCAATGTTTTGCTTTGTTTTAGGACTTGGCTTGTGATTCTTGTACCTTGAGTTTTTATTCTTGTACATGCTATTCCTCTGCCAAAAGAGAGAACAATCAATAAAATAGACAACAATCTTTCTAAAAGTTGACTAATTTACACTACTAGAAGAATGTTGTCTCAAATGTCTTTGGATTGTAATGTGATAGAGGTTACAAGATATTGATCCTACACCGAACTTCTTATGAAAGATGATAGTGCCTTGTAATTTGAGCCTCCACATGTGACAAATTATTATTGTGGTAACAATCATATTGACAAGTAAAATAAATCATAGATATTCAAAAACCAAGGCTTTTGAAAACAAAAGAAATGACCAATAATCATTACCCCCATAAGCTTAGATCATCTACACAAAAATGTGGTAATTTTGCCTTGCGCTGTATCAAATGCCTCTAGTCTCATACAGAATACTATGCTTGCCCTAGTACCCCTAATCCCTCTTTCTTGCTCTTTGTTTGGTTTGTTGATATGCCACTTGATCTATGCACATTCATGTAACTCAGAGGCCCAATCCTAGCCCAGGCCCTAAGAGAACCCATTCGCTCAAAAATGATGTTGTTTGAGGTCAGAAACCCCCTCCATTCCCCACCCCACCACCACCCCCCCCAACATACAGAATACTATGCTTGCCCTAGTACCCCTAATCCTCTTTGTTTGGTTTGTTGATATGCCACTTGATCTATGCCCATTCATGCAACTCACAGGCCCAATATTTGCCCAGGCCCTAAGAGAACCCATTCGCTCAAAAATGACATTGTTTTGAGGTCAGAAACCCCTTCCATTCCCCCCCCCCCCCAGTTTCTTCCTTCCCCATTTTTTCGTCTCCTCCTCAATACTTTCCCTCCCATTTCACGCCACTTTTGTTTCCTTTCAACAAACTTCTCTTTCTTGCAATTCGCTCTCCTCCCTTCTCCAGTCTTGCATTGCCCCCATCATGACGGTTACCCTCTCAAGCCAATACCAGACCACAACGAGCCACCGTTGTCCATCCCATTGAGCATCTCGGTTTTTCTCCCTCCCGATCTGTGATTTTCCTCTTTTTCGTGAGTTTCTCCACCTTCAGCCACTAAGCATTGTCACAAATCACCACAAGAGAACCCAAACCAGTCACTCCTTCTACCGTACATGGATCTGCCACCACCGCCACTGCTCCACTCTGAAACACACGCATGAAGACTCTCTCTCTCTCTATTCAGATTGGGTCTATTGCCCCTTTTTGTGTCATCGTCGTCTAGCTCCTTGCCTCCAACCTTCAAGGCCAGACAGCCCGAATCCACCTTAGATCATGGCAAACACCCATGCCATCACTCACAAAAGACCCCAACTCGTTGCCAACCTCCATCACACACAACATCCCATATTTTCGCAACAACCCAATAACATCTCCATCGTGTTTGACGGTTACTCTCATTGGTCAAAATCATAGAGGTGTAATTGGCCCTTGATTTCTAAAAATTCATGGGTTATGCTAACTATGAATTTTTGTGTTGAGATTGTTGCTTGTGTGGATTGTTGTAATCGGTGGTTGGGGGAAATGTTTTGTAGTGAGGTTGTTATTTTTGTGGACTGTTGTAATCGGTGGTTGGGAAAATTCTTGTGTTGAGGTTGTTGATTTTTTGGATGGTTGTAATTGGGTGGCTGGGAACACTCTTGTTGTTAGATGCTAGTCAAGTGTATTGGATAGCCTAATGGAATGCTGTACAATTGATTTTGATGTTTGCTGGAAAACGTATTATGCCTCTATTTGTAAGATAGAATCGATAAGTTAAGTAAACTCATGGTGGGTTGGTGTGTGGAGGTCCTCTTGATTGTGACGTGGTAGATCAATGAAAGAGTGGACTTGGTAATGTGATGTTTGATTATTCGGTATGTTATCTTGTGGGCTGTTTGGTTGATATGTTGTTGTGAATAGTAAAGTGGAATTGAGGAGGTTGGGCTAAGGTATTGGTGTAGGGAGATTGGAGGTTGCTAAAGTATTGATGTAGGAAGTTTGGAGGTTGCGCTTGTGCCATGGTTAGAAATCAAGGCATTATTATGGATTAAGTGTGTTGAATTATAGTTAATAATTATGAGATTTCTATTAGTTATTTCGTAAAATCTCACTAGTAGATATAGAAATTATGCAAACAAGAAAATACAAAGAAATATGACATTTGACATTTGCAATTTATCAAACTCAAGTATCCACCCATTTATTACACAAGACATTACACACCCAAAAATCACGTTTTTGTTTTGAAAATATTTGTTTTAAATCAAGGTATGCACCGTGGTCTCCCAATAGACCATCCACACACTCTGACTCCCTTCGTCACACCACGGAAAATGACCATGCATGTGACTTCATAATAAGCGATGTCCAATTCCGTGCCTAGGACGTTTGTGGCCAAGCATCTTCTAACCTCCACTAGTAGCGAGGCAATGTCATAGACTCGAGAGCGTTACCATTTCGCCCAAACTCGTTGTTGCCCAGTAATAACCTAGGGGATGTTGCTTAGTTTTACGTACTCTCGAGTTGACTAGAAGAGCTCCACCAAAATAATGCAACATCTCGGCTTAGGGTCGTGAAACTCACACACCCTACATAAAATCCAAATAGCCATTTTGGTATTTTCCCAAAGAACCCCTTTTATTGATAGAAGTTTTGTGCTTTTGGATTAATGAATAACTATATAGTAGTTGGTTACAACACTTTAGGTAATATCACACTATATGGATATACAGCGTGGGCATTATTTGATTTTGGAGCAACGAGGTCCTTTGTATTAGCAACGTTTGCACGAACGGGTAACCTGCCGACAAAATTCCTACCTCAAACTGTAGTAGTAACGATTCCCAATGGAAGTGCAGTTACATCTACCTGGGTGATTAGAGATTGTCCTTTAAGTCTAGAAGAAAAGATTATAGAAGCAGATCATTATCTTTGGTTCGTTGGGGTTTGATCTAATTTTAGAAATGGACTGGTTATTGAAGCATTATGCCAAAATAGACTGTCGAAGAAGAAGATTGTGTTTGACTCACCTGATGTTGGTAGGATTCATTATGTGGGAGGAACTGTAAAGGTTGTTCCCTCATTAATCTCGGCTTTGCAAGTTAGAAACTACATTGTTGACGATGTTGTAGCTTATTTGGCTTTGATCATTGAAAAATCCAGTAGGGATAAGGAAATTAAGGGAATACCTATAGTGGAGGATTTTCTTGAGGTACTCATAGATGATTTACCAGGATTACTTCCCAATAGGAAAATAAAGCTTATTATAGAGTTGAAACCTACCAAAACTCTCATTCATAGAGCACTGTACCGTATGGCCCCATCCGAGTTAAAGGAATTGAAAGTACAAATATAGGAACTATTGGGAAAAGGATTTATCTGTCCTAATTCTTCACCTTGAGGTGCACCAGTTTTGTTCGTAAAAAACAAGGATGGGTCAGTAAGGATATGTATCGATTATAGGGAATTGAATAAGACAATGATAAAGAACAAGTATCCATTACCACGTATCCATTACCTATTAGACAAGTTGTAAGGAGCATCGGTATTCTAAAAAATAGATTTAAGGTTAGGATACCATCAGCTTAAGATTAGGGAACAAAATATCCCTAAGACTGCATTTCAGTCACGATATGGGCACTACAAGTTCGTAGTGACGCCCTTTGTATTAACTAATGCTCTTACAACATTCATGGATATGATGAACAGAGTATTTAAACCCTATCTATCTGGATAGGTTTGTTGTCATATTCATTGATGACATACTGATCTATTCAACAAGTGATGAGGAACATAAGAAACACCTCAGTTTGGTGCTAGAACGATTAAAGAAGCATAGGTTGTATGCCAAGTTTAGTAAGTGTGAATTTTGGCTTAAGGAAGTGAAATTTTTAGGGCATGTAATTTCAAGTAAAGGAGTAGCAATTGATCCTAGTAAGATTGATGCAGCAATGCATTGGCAGTGCCTTACCAATGTACATGAGATCCGAAGTTTTCTAGCTCTGGTTATATATTATAGAAGGTTTGTGGAGGGATTTTCCAAACTCTCAGGGCTGCTCACTACCCTAACAAAAAAGAATGTCAAATATGTTTAGACAGAGAAATGTGAGCAAAGTTTTCTAGAACTTAAGAAAATGTTGAAAACAACGCTTGAAGCATTGCCAAAAGCTTATAAACCTTATGTGGTCTACAACAATGCATCCAAATTAGGATTTGGATGCATGCTTATGTAGGAAGGTAGTCAGAATTTGGCCAAAATTTGACTAGGAAATTCACTTTTATAAATTTAGGTAGCCACTTTTTAACAACACCAAATAACAAACTCTCCAAATCTATTACCATTCTATTAAAATATTGATCTAGTCCATTTCCACTATATATGATCCTCCAAACTCTAAAATTTCAACCAGGAAAATCTCAATACAGAGCCAACCTGAAAAGTGGAAGACAGTAGAGGAAAAGAAAAACTACAAACCTGTTTGATCTAATTTCACGATTCAGAAAAATTAGAAAATTTTGATTAATTTATTGAAATGTTAAAAAAAATACAATCAGAGGAATTTGATGTGGCAATGAACATCAAGTAGCAGAAGCGTACCAGAAAAAGAATAAGGGTCCTTGAAAAAAGAACTGAAAAAGCTTTGGGAGGTTGTAGCAACAATGATCGATGTTTTGTTTCTCTAGGTGTGGTGCACGATAGAGATAGAAGCAGGAAGATTATTTTATGGCCAAAGTATTATTTGGCCAGCAGTCTGGGTTGGCTATATTTGGCCAGTAAAAAGGGGATGACTAAAATTAAAATAGAATTGTTGAGTTTGGTGTAGGAGGTTTTTAAGCAACTTAACTATAACTTGGCTAAAATTTAACTTTGACTAGGCCACTACTAATGCTGTAACCCATTAGTTTTGTCATTTAACATGTTCTCAAAAGTAACATTTTTTTAATTGTAAGCATTGTTATTTCTTCGGGGTCTTATTGACAAATGACCATTGGTTTTCTATTCTTTTTGATTTGTGAAACTCCGAACCTTTTATGTTCTAATTCTTCTCTTCCCTCCTATGCATTTCAATTTTCGTCTCTGTTCACACCTAAGCTTTTCATTTATGAGTTGTTTCTATCTATTATCGAGAAATGATTTGCATAAATCTCAGTAGGCAAATTTGCATGAGCTTTTCATTTTGACTTTTGTAAGGGACGAAATCCTCACAAATAATTTTTTGTGACGGTTTGAGACCGTCACCACGACCGTCACATAATGTTTTTTTTTGTGACAATTTATTGTTCAATTGTCACAAAAAGTTTTTCTTTGGTGACGGTTGGAAGTCTTCCGTGAGTGTAACGTTCGAAAGCAATTTTTTTGTGACAGTTAAAATCCATCATAGAAAGTAACGTTCACACATAAATGCCGACGTTCAAACGTTAACCAGATCGATTAACATTTGAACGTAAAAAATTAGACATTCGTTGTTTTTGCTTCGCACGAATGATATTTACGTTCAAACGTTTTATTGGATACGTTTGAATGTAGCATTCAAATGTTAGTGGAGAAGTATTTGAACGTAAAATTTTAAATATTTGGATGTTGGGTTGTTGTTCACACGTATCTAGTCTAATCATTCGAACGTTTAGATCGTTTATGCATTGAAACGTGCGAACGTAGTGTCTTTTATTCGAACGTTTTGTTGGAATTCGGTGGTAATTGGTTCGAACGTGAAGCCATGTATGAACATTCTTTACATGCGAACGTTCTGATCATAAATAGTAATTTCATCAAATTAAAAAGCATAAAAATTGTTTTTTATTACACCATAAATATAACAACTAATATTGTCTTATAGAGTTGCAAAAATAGACAATAAAAGTTTCTAATAATGATAATGATAATGATATATTGATCATTTCTTTTTATTTCCTCACCCATCGTGATCTTGTTGAAATGACATAACGCGTTCCATCTAGACCATCATTTTCCTCTGTATTTACTCTTACACTTCAATGCGTATTCTCTCATCTTGGTCTCTTTGTTGCTCCTACAAATGTGTCTCTAAATCAGATTGTCGCGATAAGAGAGACTCCAACTTCAGCTGTCTTGACTTCATCAGCTCAATTTTTTTGCGTGCTGCGTCAAAATCTTTAGTAAAATTGTTAACTTTCGAAGTTAGGGTCATGAAGGATAAACCGACACGCTTGAAAGAATATCCCAAACCTCTTTCCAAACCAGACTTGGTCCCAAACACTTGCATGAATATGTCAATGTCACTAGGAGAGGATTCCTCAGAGGCTGATTGGGTCTCAATTATTTTTTCTGTAATTATAACAAAAACACATAATAAGTAACATATTAAAAGAAATGAAGAATCAAACATAACATGAATTCACATGTTGCATAATTTATTCACAGAAAATAACCTCACTTACATAATTATCTTTAGTAACATGATCAACCCACTCACTGTGCTCATCAGTGTGAGTAGTAGCATAGACATGAATGAGGTAGAAATTCTCAGGATCATCACGTTTCTAATAAAGTCACATTACGTTTCTAACAAAGCCACATTAGTAATTTTAAAAAATAATGTTAGTACTTAAATAAAAGAATATGATAAAAATGAGTGAATTTTAATAAGTTATTAATTACCATTTTATCGGCAAGATGTTGAAATGACCTTGAACCAGAGCTATGGTGGATTGTCAAAGCCATTCTATTCTATACATTGATAGAACTTAAGTGCTGCAGGAGAAATTAACAATGTTAAATATAATATATGAAATCAATATAGATGTAAATAACTTATAGGAAATATATCTAGAATACCTGATAATCTGGACTTGCGAAAAGATCACAACACTTTCTCCAATCATCCAACTTTATTTCCTGAAAAGGGGACTGAACAGCCTCTTCCAACGTCTCAAATTTCTTGAAGTGGTCATGGCATCGTCCCTTGTGACACCAAAATAATGTAGCCATCAACTCATTCACAGTTCACACATCCTCGCTACCCCAAAATTGAGGTCGAATTCATCCTAAGAAGTGAATTACGTCAAAAATATGAAATCAAAACATTTCTAAAAAAATTTACGTTCATATATAAACTCACCAGTACATGACTTCAAATGTGATCCTTCACCTCATTCGAAACATCTTTCTATGATCGTACATAAAATGGGGCATAAGCTTGGACTAGTGTGTCGACATAGGAGAAAACGATACTGCACTATCATCCACTCCACCAGTGAAGTTATCAGGAATGCTGACCTTGATTTTTTCATGTCTTTTACTTCTTTCAAGAGCAGGGCCACTCGATAAGCCACGCCCACAACTTGACAAGGCATCAGCTAATATTTTTAAAATTATTAAATACAATACCCAAAGTATTGAAATATAATTAATTGTCAACAAAATTTTCTTTCTAGTAGGTGTTGGCATTTTGATGGATTTTGTACATCCAAGATAAAGCTCATACTTTGCATCTTCCCACATTGTAGAAAAATTCTCTGATTCAGTCTCTCGGCTACTTGAGGCGTCCTCGTCTATTTCATCCATAAACATCCCAGTTTCAATGTCACCCAACATCTCCTCCATCTCATCCTGCTCATTAAGGTCATTCCATTTAGTATCTTCATCCATGTGCTGCATATCAATACATGCTTGAACATAACCTCGGTTGATTATTCATATGGCTCACCATGAAATACCTATTAGGTATACCCCAAATCCCTACCATTCACAAATATATTACTTTCTACTTCATCCAATCTTATAGCGCACATATTTTTGCACCCTCGATATGGACACTTAATGTAACCACGACTATCGGTAGAAACCCAAGCAAAATCAATAAAGGCTCTAACTCCACATGCATACGATATATAGTCATTTCCAAGTCTATTGCCAAAACGCATCCAGCTTTTATCAATTTTTAAAAAAATCTATTGATTAGTATAATCCAACTTTTAACATTGTATAAAACTTTCTTGAAATGTATACTTCATTTCTACAGTGACTTTTGGCCACTTTCATTATGTTTGAGGTGTTAGGGAATGGCTGAGTGGACTAAGCCATTTTTGTCTTGTAACATTCGAATATTAGTTCCTCACATTCAAACTTATACCTTTCAAATAAGGAAGACGACATAAACATTCGCACATTAATCAAATAACATGCAAACGTTCTATAGTATTTGCAAATGTACGTTTGTAACACTCGTACGTATGATCGTTCATATTCTTCAGTGGCACATAGATGCGAACGTGTGTATTATGTGCGAACATTATTTAACATTCGTTCAAATGTTAAACCTTTTAGTTGCCAGAAAGGTCAAAAACGTTCAAACTAATAGTTAATGTATGTTCGAATGTCTTAATAAATACATTCAAGAGCATCCTTACGTGTGAACGTATTTGTTTTGTACGTTTAAATGTAAAAATTTTCTATTTATTTTATTAATATCATGCAAATGTATATTTGGTTGAATTCGAATGTGTGTTTGCCTTCATCACATTCGAACGTAACTCATCATGACATTGGAATGCTTATCCTAGAGGAAATTAATGTGCGAACGTAAAGCCTAAAACGTTCGCACGTATAAAGTTAATGTCCGAACGTGATATTTTACATTCAAACGTGTTCTCAAAATAATTTAGATTACAGTATATAATATGCATCATAGTACTAATATTGCTCAATGTTTTTCTTTATTTCAGGATATGACTTATCTTCTGATGACTAGGAAAATGGGGAGAGAAGGAACAAGCTGGGACATGTCTTGAATCGGGGCTTGAACAGTTATGTTTGAAAGAGAAGTCATGATCAACCAGTTCGACAAGCTCATATGGGAGTATAAGAACGTTAGAGACATGTTCTTAACGAGTGGCTGGATGAGTATCTACACATTGAGGGATAGCATATACCCCTCAATGGTTTGGGAGTTTTATATGGAATATACTCCATGCCTCCAGGATGCATCCTCACATCGTGATAGTACGCAGTGTTCAGTTCGAGATCTCAGCGGATGTCATCACTGAGTTTCTGGGGATTCGTCGCATAGTTGAGATATCGATTGCAGGAGATGCTCAGCCTTGGGATGGATCCTAAGTAGATGCAGATGTAGGCACTCTACATCATCTACTGGCCCAGTTAATCAGCCGGAAGCTAAAGATATTGATGAGGAGGATGATGACCGAGAGTAGCTCGATAAGAAGAACTCCTTCAGCCAGGTACAACTCGTCCCTTTTTTTCACATGTTACATCTTATTATTATAACAAATGTGGATCCTGTGGCACATGAGGCCACATTTAGCCGGACTCACGCACAGTTCCTTATACGAGTAGCACGTGGAGAACCCATCGACTTGTCACTTCATATTTTTTAGAGGATCCGTTACGAGGCGAACGTCGTCTTCACAGATAACTTCTCATATGCAGGAGTCCTCATTACCAATCTATTATTGGCCCGGAGGATGCAACCCCAGTGGAGGAGTGGATGACAGAGCAAATCAGCCCTATCGATAGGGGAAGAGGCATGCTCGACGTCAGCTTGGCCTGTACTAGATCTTATTCCTCCGACCCAGTCTGGGCCCCGTCTTGCTCCCCATATTGGGAGTACTAGTCAACCGCCGATGGGTACATCTATGGGAGATGTGCGGTCTGCTTGGCTCGATGTGTGCTCTGCTTGGGTTGATGCGATGGTCTTAGATATTACTGTGTACATCGACCAACAGAACGAGTCAGTAGAACAGAGTGTCACCGATTTTGTCACCGATGTTGGCCATTGGATAGATATCCTAAACGAAAAGGTCAACACATTGACTGATGATTTTAATAAATATGTAAACAACTCGTACTGAGTATTTTTCACTTTTATCGTGTTGTTTACAATATTTTATCATATTTTGTACTTTATTTTTATTATATGTAATAAACAATATTATTTAATATATTTACTGTTTTTGAATTTTAATTCTCAATCTTTTTTAATATTAGCTTATCCAACTTTAATATTAAATCACTATACATCAATTCTCAATCTTTTTTTAATTTGAAATATCTAACTTTAATATTAAATCAATTAACATTTGAACGTGAATCACTAACTTTCGAACGTTGGTGCAAAAAATTTCCACGTTTGCACATAAATAGCCTCTACGTTTGAATGTCTAGGGCACGTTCTAACGTGAATATGTATAAGTTCGAACTTAATGTAATTTCTTGGCTGCCTTTAATGACGGTTTCCACAAATCGTCACAGAAAATGCTTTTTTGTGATGGTTTGGGCACTTTCACAATTGCCAAATCGTCACAGAACCTCATTTGTGTTGTAGTGGTGATACCCACATTTTTGCAAAAAATCTTTACGAAACTTGTCTATTTGAACCTTGTACGTAACATTACTCTTACTTATATGGTTTATTGAACTGTTTTTTTGTTTCCCAATGAGCCACCTCAATATTTTAATATTTAACATAAGGTTTTTTTTATTAATTTATTGATTTCTTAATTTTATTATTTCCTAAATTCACTTAACCCATCACTTATCAATATATTACTCTCCTTATTAGAACTGATATTTGCAATATTAGGATATATGTGCCAGTCTCAAGCACCACATTTGAAAAATGAATAAATATGAGACTCATATGAAAAAATTATTTTTTTAATAGTAAATTCAATTTTCTTCAAAAATAGTACACGAAGATTGCACACCTTAAACTCTATCTAGCATTACTCTTTAACATAAAATACTCAATTCCCAAAAAAACCTTTTGATTTCCACTTCCAAAAATACTTTGCGAGTTTTCACTTTAATACCGTGAAAAAAAAAACTTTATTTTTTGCTTTTCTTATTCTTTTAAGGCACATTATTTCTTTTTTTATCATTTAAAATTAATTAAAATAAGTTATAAGAGTTAAATCTTGAAAGGTCGATAGACTGCCAACCCTAGTTTTTCTTAGAGAAAGACTCCTCATTCTCTCTAGAAATCCCCTTATCTCTCCTTCGGTGCAGGATGAGCACTCCTCCCTCCTGCATCTCTCCTTCCTCTCATATTTAGTTTTCCCATTTTCTTTTTCATTTTTGGATGTTTTTTTCAGGGCTAAGTATGGAGGAAGGCCAATCTACTGCTCTTCGGCGATCACTGTGCACCCCACCACAGGCTTTCCAAGGTGCCAATCTTTCAGACTGGCGAAGAGTTTCGACAAACGGAACGGCACATGAGCCACAAGTGCGGCCCAAAGAGAGCGCGTGTACTCCATGTGCCCTTCTGCAGCCACACATGTCCTTTCTGGGTCTAGGACCACTGGCTACTCCAGACCTGACTGTCCGCCATACTCCTAGGATGGCGCGTGGCTCTCACGTGCCATCACAGTTGCTGTTTGTGTTGCCTTTTTCCTCAAAGGTTGAAAATGCGGATCTATATCTTTCTAAGATGTATTCCATTATTTTCTCATGTTTTTTAATAAAAATAAAAATAAAAAAACACATAGTCTCTTAGACGTTCGTCTGTAGAGTGTGTCTTCAACTCCGTCTTAAATGAAGTGTGGGATTTGGTTTACTCTACTCTGTCTTAGATGGAGCATAGGGTTTGATTAACTTTGTCTTGGGTAGAGTTGTGTTGTCTCTCAGATTTTAGATCTGTAGAGGTTTGTAGCATTGGACTAGACCATGTCAGTTACGAGTGTGTACTGGGGAGCTATTAATGTTGTACTTGGCTTATAATGTATGTTTCAGGTCCAGTTTATAATGTCCGTTATCAATGAATGCAATATGCTTTCTCTCAAAAAAATAAAAAATATTGAAAGGTCAAAATAGAACCTTTCATTTTCTTGTCAACGTTATAAACTGTTTGAATCCCTTATATTAAAAGGGGAAAAATAAAAACTGTTGCAGTTTTGTTTCTGTCTAATAGATGATTCTGGTGAACTTTATCTTTTGTAGACAGGCCGAAATGGTCTTCGTTTCTACTCCTGAGTTTTTTCCATTCAACGTTAAGTAATTTGTAATGCTAGACAATTTAAAAATAATATGGTCGAAAATGGCCAATAGGGACTGATAATTTGTTGCGACACATACCCCGTGGCAACAAGTTAGTATTTGTGGCGATTTTGAACTCGCTGCAGATAGTCTGGTTGCAATAGACCTTGTGAGGTGTAAACTGGTAAGATCGAGATTATCCGTAATTTTTTTAAAGTACTCTTATATTTGAAAATCTCTGCTAATTTTAGAGTCTATAAATCTCTTTGGAGAAAATTATTTTGAGTTTTTTTTTTGTTAAAAAGATCTTGGAAATTTTAAAAAGTTGAAAACAAATAGACAAAGCACGTCTTTCGCTACTTCTCTTTAAATTTTCACATAGATGAACTATTTGACTCCAGGTAGGATTATGATTATCTTAACGGCTAGAATCAACAGAAACTAGAGATTGAGATTGAGAAAAATGTAAAAAAGTAAAATTCCAATTATTATCTAAAAATAAAATAAGAATCTTGCCAAAGATAAGGCCCAAATTAAAATAAAAATCATCTATAAAAGTGATAGCTAGCGAAACATTTCCATAAAATAAAAATAAATTAAATTGACTATTCGTAGGGGAAATTAGATGATTTCGAGGTCGAAACAAGAACTTCTAGGCATAGCATAGTGACCATGACATGGGCACTAAAAATAGCTTTATGAATTAAGGCCATATATATGCACGATTTTGATACTCATAACTAAAGTTATGTCCAAAATACTGATATGTATGCAATATTGCCTCAATACAAGAAATCTTCACATTTCCTGCCGTATTTATGCTAGTCTACGTTTTCGAGGTAGTCCAGCACTATCAATATAGAATATGTCAATTCAGTACCATCAAACCTAGATCCTCCTACATTGCTTCTGTATTAGTGGGTTCTATTCATGTGACTCGTGTTAGGCTAGTATTCTCTTTATCACTTTTCAAGATTATAGACACATTCTCTAATCTGTCTACACACGTCAATACATTGGCAACATCATTAAAAATGTAATAAACCTAAAATACATAAATTTTTCTTGAGTTCAAATATAGTTTGGGTGTTTAAGAAAATGGAGCCTATATCAGCTCTTGAGGTCCTCATCGATGGAGGTGACACAGACCGGGCCGGGTGGGCTTTGATTCTTCTCTTGCAGTACTCAATGACACAATGACGGGTGGAGGCCAACTTGGGTATTTTTTCGTAAAACAAAACGACCTTAGGTCTTCCCCCGGTGGATTCCTCCTAGCCTACTCCTTGGAAAGCGAAAAGGCGCGACGAAAGGTATCTAGTGGTCGTCGAATTGCGTTCCAAAGTTCATGCAAAAGCAGTTTTCGTACGTACAAAAAAGACGTACGTATGTACAGGTTCTTGCTCGGCATATAAATACTTGCTTCACACTATCTCTGACTACTTGCAGTACTCTCTGGCTATAATCTAAGATCTGGTGGCAATTGTGTCATTGTCCGTGTGTTTTGGGATGGTATGGAAATGACGGCGAGATAACACATCAAAGAGATATGGAGAAAAAAGTTTTCAATCGGAGGAGAACTGAACCCATTGACGGAGGATCTTCACCAGGCCGTCAAGAACCTCTCTGCTGAACTTTACGCCAAGGATGTCTCATGGAACTCATTCAGGTTCCTCACTCATGATTCTCTCTCATATGCATGGTTTGCTTTGTGTGTGTGTTTGATGATCTTCGTGATGATAATGATGATCGATGTATATGCTAGTACTTGACTAAAAGTCACCTTAATTAGTTGACTTTCGAGAAAAATGATCAGATTTTGAGATTTCATTTTCAGAGATTCAAATCATGTTATATAATTAACACCTTCATTTTCACCAGTCCAATAAATGCAGCATCATCAATAAACTCTAGTTTTCATTTTTTGAAAGGACGTTGTTGGATAATCATGAAACGGAACACATGCATGCATGGATGCATGATATATAGGCCAGATAATTATAATATATTTATATATATATATATTGAAAGCTAGTTGTGTCTTTCCAGCTTACAAAGTAACCAAATATACATATATATATATAAATATATATATATTAAAATTAAAGAATGGTAATATAACAACTTTTTTTTTTAGGCTGACGTGGAGGGCGATTTTTTCCTCTACTAGGGTTACTTTCGTTTTTCATTTTCGTGAGGGCGTGGTCAAGCCTCATGGTCTTGTCGTGTAGCCCTCTGGTGGCTGCCGGAGGGGTAGGTGCGACTGGTGGTCTGGGAGAGGGGGTAGGAACTGGTTCTGGTGGTGTTGGAGGAGGGGTAGGATTGGCCTCTGCAGGGGGTAATGGGGGTACGTTTGCTGAAGCATTACATCGGCCCCTCCCGAGTGCTAAATTCATATTGCCGCTGAGGAAACCAGAATTGATTGATGGGGCTTTGGGATTCGTTTTCTCAGATGTGGAGATGGCTAGAGCGGCTGAAAAATTAAAGTTTGCTTTGGTGTTAAAGTTTGTGTCAAAGAGGCCTTCAATTGACGTGTTGCGGATACAGATCATTAAAACTTGGGGATTTTCATAAGTCCCTATGATTAGTTTCATGGATGGGGTTCATGTCCTATTGCATTTGGCTAATGAGAAGGATTATTTGCATGCTTGGGCGAGGGAAGGGAGGATGGTGGCCGGTTGCCAATTTCGGTTGTTTAATTGGTCGATAGATTTTGATGTAACGAAGGAATCCTCCATTGCGCCACAATGGATATTTCTGCCTGGGTTGCCTCTTCATTTATATCGTCTAGATTGTCTGCAGATTCTGGCATCTCGGTTTGGCAGATTTCTTGGCTCAGATAATGCGACGTTATACCAAACTCGGGCCACAGGAGCAAGAATTTGTGTGGAAGTGGATCTCCAAGATGAACCTGTGGAGGGTTTCCCTCTGATTGTTGGTAAAAAACAGATTTGGCAAAAGGCTACGTATGAGAAAATGGGTTTCTATTGTGTGAATTGCTTTAGACAAGGTCATACGGTTGTCGCTTGTCGTTCCGGAGAAAAACCAGGGATAAGGAAAGCAAAAGAAAGAATGGGAGGGCTAGGAAAGGATCGTGAGGAGCAGGTGTGGAAAGAAGTGGGGCGGAAGACAAAGGTGGCGGGTCCATCCGGTGTTACGAAACATACTATAGAGACAGGGAAGTTGAATAATTTACTGCAGAATGAGGGGGAGGTGCGGAATGAGGAAGAAGTAAGAGAGGGGGCTGTTGGGACAGAGGATGTCGATCAGATAGAAAGAGATGAGATAGTGCAGTCTAATGATGCTATGGTGGGAGGTGTTCCTAGTAAAGAGGTGGTAGAAAATGATAAGATAGGAGATGTCACAGTAGTCCCAGTTGATCTTGTCAAGGGGCTTATGGCAGAAAATGAGTTAGTACAGTCTGAAAATTGTGAGGTCCAGAAGAATAAAGAAGGAGGAATAAATAAGGAGGTGAGGGATGAGGAAGAAGTAAGAGATGGGGTTGTGGAGACAGAGGAGGTCAACCGGATAGAGGAAGGTGAGTTAGTGCAGTCTGATGATGATATGATAGGGGGTGGTCCTAGTAAGGAGGTGGTGGAAAATGATCTGGTGGGGGATGGAATAGCAGCCCTAGTTGATCTTGTCGAGTTAGTGCAGTCTGAAAATTGTGAGGTACAGAGGAGGAGTTCGGCACCTACCCTGAATGATATGGTATCTGATAGTGATGAAGAGGATTGTGAGGTAATATGGAGTGATGTTGATCCAAGAATTATATGTGGAAAATCTTTGGTTACAGAATGTCTTTCTCAGCCAAAGGAGGGACATCAAAGCCATAGTCAGGGGATTGTGGAGCCGGGCTATTCATCTGAGCGAGAACGTGCGGAAGTCTCTTTGTTAAGGGGCAAGGAAAAAATGTATGAGTCAAACACGGAAAAACATTTAATTAATAACCAGAAGATAGAGGAAAAGGCTGTGCGAAAGTCACAGAGGGTGCATACCCGTTCACAGAAATTGGATTTATGATTGAATCAATTTTGTACTGGAACATTAGAGGGCTGGGCAGATCGAGAGGTAGACTTAAAAAATTAATGCAAAAGTTTGAAGTGGATTTATGTGCTATAGCAGAGCCATTTTTATCGGAAGAGCACATGACTTTCTTGGGTAATTTTGTGGGATATCATCATTCCCTTCCAAATGAATGTCAGGGGGGAAACTGTGGGTTTTTTGGAAGGATGCTAATGCCTTTGAGACAGTTTTATCTACAACTCAAACACTATCGGGTTGGTTTAAAAAGAATGGTCAAAGGATTTTGGTGACATTTGTATATACGAAGTGTTCATATGTGGAGAGGAGAGAGCTTTGGAGGAATCTGGCAAGGATTCACGGTCTTAATGACCTGTGGGTGGTCTTAGGTGATTTTAACACCATTCGAACAGATAAGGAGAGGATTGGTGGGAATCCTAGGCCTTTGGTTTCTATGTCAGAGCTTAATGATTGCATTCATCGGTGTGGGTTAGTAGATTTACCAAGTTCTAGACAACAAATGTCGTGGTGCAATGGCCATGATGGAGTTTCTCGTAGCTGGGCAAAAATTGATAGGGTCCTTGTTAATACGGCTTTCTCAGATTGTTTTACCTCAGCTCACTACAGATTTCTGAGTCGAAAATTTTCTGACCATCGGCCAATGGTAGTTCATTTACATCGTCCCTTTTCCTTGTATGGTCCACCTCCTTTTCGGTTCCAAAATATGTGGTGTTCACATGATAATTTTTTGTCATGTGTCAAAGAGGCTTGGTGCAGGAATGACTCGGCAGTGGGACTCTAGAAACTTGCGATCAGATTGAAGCGCACTAGAATTGCGCTTCGTGCGTGGAACAAAGATGTTTTTGGGAGAGTGGGTGTTCATCTGCAAAATCTTGAGGAGAGGTTGGAATTTCTTGAAAGCCAATTGCAATCAGACTATTCGGAGGAACTTGAAGATGATTTCTTGGCTACAAAGCTAGAGATACAGGTGTGGGAGAATAGAGAGGTCACTCGGTTGGGACAAATTGCAAAAAGAGAAAAAATGGTTAACTGAGGGGGATCAAAACTCTAAATTCTTTCATTCGGTAATTAATCAAAGATGTAAGAAGGGTCGAATAGATAGAATGGTCCTTCCTGATGGCAGAATTTTGGAGGGTGCGGAAGTAGTGCATAATGAGGCAGCAATTTTTTTCCAGAATTTCCTTCAGGAGTCGTCTAATATAGAGACTTGTGATCTCTCGTTGCTTATTAACAGGTATATTTCTGAGGCTGAAAATGATTTTTTATGTGAGGCTCCAACGGAGGAGGAGATAAGAAGAGCTGTTTTCTCTATTCCGAAAGAGAGTAGCCCGTGGCCCGATGGGTTTCAGTCTGAATTCTATATGTCTTGTTGGGAGATTGTCAAGGATGACCTCTTGGAAGCGGCAAAACAGTTTTTCCAAGGTGCTCAATTGCCCAGGTTTTATTCTTCTTCGTTCATTATTCTTATTCCTAAGGTGGAAACTCCTTCGAGCTTTGATAAGTTCCGTCCCATTAGTCTTTGCTCGGTGGCCTACAAAATATTTTCAAAGATTATTGTTTTCAGACTCACTAATATTGTTGATAAGTTGGTCTCGCATGAGCAATAAGCCTTTATTCCGGGGCATAGTATTTTTGAGAATATTACACTTGCATAGGAAATGGTCCATTCTTTACATAAGAAAAGGTCGGGTGGTAATGTGGTGGTAAAATTGGATATGGCCAAGGCATATGATATAGTGAATTGGAAGTTTCTCTTGGAGGTATTGAAGTCGTTTGGATTTTCTGGGGAATTTTGTAATCTTCTAAAAAATTGTGTGGAGGCCCCGTGGTTCTCGGTAATAATGAATGGAACCAATAAGGGCTTTTTCCAATCTGTCCGGGGTTTGCGACAAGGGGATCCCCTATCTCCTGTATTGTTTATCATCATGGAAGAAGTCTTAACAAGACTACTTCGGCAGAATTTTGAGGAAGGTCGTATTGGGAAATTTCATCATTCTATTGGGGTGCCGTTAGTATCTCATATATTATACGCAGATGACATCCTTATATTTGCCAATGGCGGAAAAAGGTTGATAAAAAATTTAATGAAGGTTCTTGAGACTTATGAGAAGTGGTCGGGTAAGAAAATCAGCAAAGTAAAATCTGCAAGTTTTCTGTCAAAACACATTAGCCCAGCTCGTAAAAGATGTTTATTAAGAAGTACTGGCTTCACGGAAGGTAGTTTCCCAACGCTGTATTTGGGTGCGCCTTTGGTTTTAGGAAAGTTAACTTCCCGGACTTTGGAGCCATTAGTGGAAAAGATACGTGCGAAAATTGCAGGATGAAAATTTAAATTGCTATCGCAAGGTGGAAGGTTGATCTTGCTTAGATATGTTCTATCGAGTATGTCAGTTCACTTGATGTCCGTGATTTCTGTTCCGATGGGCATTTTATCCCATATCAATTCTCTCCTAGCAAATTTCTGGTGGGGCGACGTGGAAGAAAAAAGAAAAGTACATTGGCTCTCTTGGGGTAAGGTCTGTAAACCAATCTCGAAAGGGGGATTGGGTGTGCGAGATCTAAAGGAAGTCTAAAAATCACTGCATATGAAGCTTGCTTTTCGTTTGATCACTTCAAATAATTTATGGGCAGACTTTTTCATATCCAAGTATTGCAGAAACACCCATATTGTAGCTCGAAAGGAGAGTCCCAATGATTCGCGGTTTTGGAGATCGATGCTGGCTGTCATTCCGAAAATAATGGAACATGTGAAAATTTTGGTGCGAGGTGGAAACTCTTCTTTCTGGTTTGAAAGGTGGCTTTCTTCTGGTCCGTTGGCTGTAAGCATAGAGGGTATTACTAATAGTAAGCTGTGCATTCGGGATTGTTGGAACCAAAATAACTGGAATGCTGATTTATTAATGGAATTGGTGGGAGCTGAGAAGACGCTGGAAATTATGCAAAATGTCCAACCTGGTAAAACAGGTGAGGACGTGCATATATGGAAACCAACTTCGGATGGCAGCTTCTCTACAAATACGGCATGGGAAGCAGTAAGGAAACATGGTGATATTTTAGAGTGGAGCGACTGGATTTGGCATTCTTTAATTCCCAAAAGAATTTCCATTTGTGTATGGAAAGCCTGGTTTAGATGTTTGCCCGTAAATGAGAGAGTGCAGACAAAAGGTATTGTGATGGCGTCGGCATGCGATTGCTGTGTGGACAGGCATCAGGAAAATTGTGACCACATCCTCTCTTTAGGTGCGTTTGCAGTTGAAGTTTGGCGTCGATCTAGTGTATTGCTGGGGGTTCCGTTTTACATGCCTATCCCCTGGAAAAACAGAGTATCAACCTGGTTTGCTTACGCCAAAAAGGCATCGATAAAAGGCATTTTAATTGGGGTTATTCCGACTGTGATTACATGGTGCTTATGGAAGAGAAGATGTAGAGCAAGAATGGAGGGGGTTAAACATAACGCGGATCAGGTGTGGAGACAAGTAAGATACTGGGTTAGTATTATTGCAGCAGAATCCAAGACCTTACGCAAGTTTTCAAATTCGGACGTGGAGATCGCACGGGAGCTCCAGCTTCCAGTTTCTTTCCCTCCCGTAAGACCAACTACGTATGTCACGTGGAACAAGCCCCCGACCGGATGGGTTAAATTAAATTCTGACCGCAGTTGCAGGGGAAATCCAGGTAACTCAGGAGGTGGAGGAATTATTCGAGATTGTCGTGGTAACGTGATTGCGGCTTTTTCTACTACTTTTAGCTATGGCACTAATAATAGTGGATTATTTGAAAGCAGTTTTGGCAGGTATTCGTTTGTGTAAATGACTGAATTATTTGAATGTGATAATTGATTGTGATTCGCGTATTGTAGTGGATTGGATTTGCAAAAATACTTGCACACTATGGTACCTTTGGGACTTTTGGGAGGACTTAGTTGCGGCTTTAAATGGAGTGAATTTCATGGTAAAACACCAGTATAGGGAAGGGAATAAGGCAGCCGATTTCCTTGCGAAAGAAGGTGAGATGGGCAAAAACGTTATTTATGAGGCGGGATCATTGCTACCTCGTCTTCTGAAGGGTATTCTTCGTTTGGATAAGTGGGGTCTCCCTGCTTTACATAAATAGAAGGGGTCTATTTAGTTTGAGTTGGTTTTTGTTTCTATTTCTGGGTGAGACTTGTGATGGTCGGTTTTTGTTGGGTTTATTTGTCTAGTCCGGTTTTGTTGGTCAGGATGTTTTTTAGGAATGTTTGTTTACACGGTATTCCTCCGCCATAAGTGAGGATTTTTTAATAAACTTGGGCCGGAATCACGCCGCGAGTGGTTACCGACTATTTAAAAAATATATATATATTAAAATAAGAGATACATGATATTGGTGAATTTAAATATTGTGTGTCTATGTCTCAGAATGCGGAGGATAACGAATACATGGATGGGGTGGGTCCATCGCTTGAGTTCCTGATAACCTCGGAGGACATTACGGGCACGGGAGCTCCATCAACATTACTTATTTTCAACAACGAGAAAGGTTTCTCTTCTAAAAACATAGATCACTCCTTTTGTAGTGTTGGTCGGTCCACCAAGAAAGGCAACAGGAAACGAGGTTATATTGGAGAGAAAGGTACCTACCTATATATATACTACTTTTTCACTCCAATTAATAATACTACGTACTCCTTTACTTTATACCAGCGATATTATTGGACTATTCTCACGTATCTTAAAAATGCTTGTATATACATGATGTGTGTCTGTAATCAAGACTTCACTCATTTTTGGAAAGATTAATTCAGAACGAGCATGCATATATATGCATAAGCATCATTGATGATGGGGTTACAATCTTGAGAACAGAAAGGAAAGAAATAAATGTAATTAATTGTAATTATTGCATAATTTTAACAACTAATTTGGTCCAAACAAAGTTAGAAAAAATAAGTACTGAATATCACATATATATAATCTTTCTAACTGAGTTTCTCAAATACACATCCAACCCCCTTAAAACAACTATTTATTGTCGAGTTATCCATTTCTGTTGAAGATCCTGCATCATGTTAGATCTATTGAAAATTATGAGCATTATGTCTCACTACAAGGGAAGTCACCTTTCCCAGCGATTAATTTCGTTGGGAAGGAATATAAATCGCCGCCAAATAGCTTTCCCAACAACTTATACATCGCTGGAGGTTCACCAATATTAAAACCCCATTTCTTATCTACTCCAACGGATGCCAAAAATCGTCGGGAAAGACTCTTTACGGCAAATTTTTTTCGCCGCAAATAGTACATATATTGCCGCCTTTGTAAACTATGGCTCAATCCGTAATCGTTGGGAAAGATTAATTCCGGCGATTCACGTGCGTCGCTAAAAGTCATTAAATCAATGCAAATATATTTTCCTCGCATTTTCAAAAAATCGCCGCAACTAACAAAACGGTTTTGAAAATCTGATTGCGGCGATAAAAATTTGCCGGTATATATGAATACTAGCGAGTTTACAATCATTGCAATTGAGTTTTTGGTTTGTGGATCAGTTGCAGTGATCATAAAATCGCTAGTATAAAACAATATGAGGCGCTCGTGGCAGGACTTTCTATTGCCTCCAAGATAAGGGCAACCGAGATAGAGGCCAAATTAGACTCATAGATAGTTGTGAATAAGGTTTTGGGACTATATGTGAAAAGGAGGAAAAGTTGAAAAATTATTTAGAGCGAGTTTGGGCGACCTCTTCTCGTATTTCAATATAACTCAAATACCAAGGGCGGACAACGAGGTGGCAGACAAGTTGGCACAAACAGCGTAAGGAATGGAAGAAGTACCTCTCCCATGGCAAGTTGAACGAAGAGTCATTAAGGTCCCAGCCATTGGGACGGAAGTCAGCACCGTTCCAGCATCCCAGATTGGGCCAGCGAGGTGGTGGAATACTTGGATGAAGGAAAGCTGCCTGAAGCAAAGGAGGAGGCGAGGAGGATAAGAAGGAAGGCAACGAGGTTCCGGCTCATTAATGGAGACCTTTATAAAAGGGGCTTCTCCACTCCATTACTACGAGGCATTTCCACACAAGAGGCACAATATGTCTTGGCAAAAATACATGAAGGAATATGTGGAAACCATTCAAGTGGGAAAACTTTAGCAGGAAAGGCAGTAAGAGCAGGATACTACTGGCCCAACGGGTTGAGGGATGCTCAAGAGTTCAGTAGAAGGTGCACCGAATGCCAG
The DNA here is from genome assembly GCA_003123785.1 of Pterocarya stenoptera. Taxonomy (NCBI): domain Eukaryota; kingdom Viridiplantae; phylum Streptophyta; class Magnoliopsida; order Fagales; family Juglandaceae; genus Pterocarya; species Pterocarya stenoptera. The sequence goes on from QEOT01000424.1 coordinate 59,920, forward strand.
GCGTATGCCCCAGTACCACACGCCCCTCCAGAGGAGTTAACGTCCATGACCGCGCCTGCCTTTTACCCAATGGGGCGTGGACCATGTTGGACCTTTCCCGCCAGGAAAGGACGGGATAAAATTCATGATTGTAGCTATGGATTACTTCATAAAATGGGCGGAGGGATAACCATTGGCATCCATAACGAGCAAAACCGTAACAAAATTTCGGTAGTAAAACGTTGTTTGCAGGTTCGGGATCCCTCAATGCATAATGACAGACAACGGGCGCCAGTTCGACTCTAACCATTTCAGAGAATGGTGTACGGAGTTGAAGATTAAGGTGAAGTACTCCTCATCAAGTCACCCCCAAGGTAATAGTCAAGTAGAAGCAACAAACAAGGCATTACTCTGAATCCAAAAGAAAATGGTCACGAAAAAGAAAGGAGAATGGGTGGAGGAATTGCCCGGGGTGCTTTGGGCGTACAGAATATCAGCAAAGACTCCACTAGGAGAATCCCCATTCACACTAGCGTATGGTTGCGTGGCAGTAGCCCTAGTCAAAGTAGGACTCCCAAGCTATAGAACGAGTCATTTCTCTGCCGCCCAAAACGACAAGAAGATGGAAGATTACCTCAATTTGTTAGAAGAAGAAAGGGAAATAGCGGAACTAAGAATGTTGCAAGAAAAAGCTAAGGACAAGCAATACTTCAACAAGAGAGTAAGGTCTAGAACCTTTAAAATAGGAGACCTGGCCTTGAAGAAAACGGGGTGACTACCCAAGGCGAAGGAAAAATGGGGCCCCGATGGGAAGGGCCTTATCTGGTGATTGCCAACAACAAGCCTAGATTGTACCGACTAAAAGACAACCAGGGCAAATAGGTGCCACATCCATGGAACGCAGAGCATTTAAAGAAATTCTATCAGTATCATTTATGGTATTTCCATTTTTGTTGAATTTTTCTATATCCACGTTGCTGCATTCATATTTATGATTATGGAAGTATTTGCATTACCCTGATAGTATTCACAAATTGTCACGTTTTGAATCCTAAGTGAAAAATAAGCATCACCAAGGCAAACATCAAATGCAAGCCTTAGCAACTTATGGTGCCATGTAAAAAGGCGCAGAGGTCATCAGACCACAAAACCACCAGACACCAAAAGCAAGCCTTAGCAGCCTGTGGTGCCATATAAAAGGCAGCGGAGGTCATCAGACCATGCCACCCCTAAACACCAAAAGCAAGCCTTAGCCGCCTGTGGTGCCATGTAAAAGGGCGCGGAGGTTATCAGACGACGCCACCCCTAGACACCAAAAGCAAGCCTTAGCAGCCTGTGGTGCCATGTGAAAGGTCACGGAGATCATCAGACCACGCCACCCCTAAACACCAAAAGCAAGCCTTAACGGCTTGTGGTGCCATGTAAAAGGGCGCGGAGGTCATCAGACCACACCACCCCTCTCTAGAACTCCAGCAGTTTGTAAGGCCAAAAGCAAAAGAGCAAGCAACCCAAATGAGTAAAAAGCTCAAGACAAGATGTATAGCAAGGAGCAAAGCAGACATGCACCATTACAAATTTTGGAACAAAACAAAGTCCTTTATTTACAAAAAATACATCAAAAAGCAAAAGATACAACAGTTCCAAACAAAAGATAAAGGGGCCAAGGAGCTAAGGAGCGTCATCAGGCGGCGGCAGTGGGCATACGATTATGAAAGCGTTAGGCAAATGCCCAAAAGTATCAGCCCGACGACAATTATTTTCTTCGGGAATGAATAAGCCCCGGTCTAAAGCCACAAGGTCCGTGGCAGGATCAATCATAAGCAAAGGCACGATCCCAAGTTGCAGGAACACAGGCCAACTGATTGCACAGGTGTTCAACCTCAACTCAGGCAATGGCAAGCTCGTCCTTCTTTTGGGCCAGACGATGGTCCTTGGCAACAACTAGCAAGCTTGCCTTCCTAAGGTCCTCGTCCAAATCCAGACGGTCGTTCTTATATTTCTAATGGCGTTCTTGAAGCTCTGCAAGAGCCCCTCGTGCCTCAGAGAAATCGAGGGCAGTAAGGTGAGCTTTCTTCAAGGAGGCCGCCAGCTGTTGAGTTAGCTCCAGACCTTCCTTTTGTGAAAGAGTCAGCTCTTCACGAGTCAAGTCGAAGTCCTGACTGCGGGCAAGAAGCTCAAAGTTAAGGAAGGCTAGCTTGCCTTCAAAGCCCTCTTGAGTCTTAGAAAGTTAGGAACTCGCCAAGTCCCTTTCAGATTGAAGAAGCTTCAGGGTGAGGTCATCCCTAACTTTCGCCACTTGAGCCAGGCGCACAGCTTCACGTAGCTAGAGAACCTCTTCACGAATCTCCAAATCACCTTGTAGTGAGTGGGAATAGCCCGCCGATTGTTCTAGCAAAATCTCAAGCTCCTTCTTCTACTCCAACAAGGAGTCCAGCTTAGCCCTGTCCGCCTGCCACTTCTCAGAAGCATGCTTGGTTGCATGACACAACTTCTGCCTCTCCTTAACCTCCGCCTCCAGGCTGGCATGTTCCGCAATAATCCAAGCCACCAGATCATTAACACCCTACAAGAAAGAAGAAATAAAACAACCCAAGTAAGGAATTGCGTGATAAAGAGAGAGAGAGAGAGAGAGAGAGAGAGAGAGAGAGAAACAATTCCCATGGGTACCTTGGAAAACCAATCCCTCAAATAGTTTGTCATTCGAGCAACGGCTTCAGCTTGGATGTTGGTGGAGGTAGAAGAGGCGCCTCCACTGGCATCCCCACCAACCCCAAGCAAAGGTGCTTCTGCCAACCTCAGGTTTGAATCCGTCCCCCTCTCTGGTGGACTCCCAAGGCGTATAGTTGGAGGGAGGGACTTGGTATAGGCCAGGTCAGCCTCAATCAAGCGAGAGTCTTCTCACAAAAATTTGCATCATTCCTCTTCATGAAAGGAGTCGATATCCCCCCAAAGGATGGGGTACAGAGGGGGGTAAAGAAAGGTCTTCGCCACTACCGACCGGCGAAGGGGTAGTTCCACCAAAGATAGTGACTGACGAGGTCCCTGGGGCAGGTTGTGTAGCTTCCACCTCAACACGGACGACCTCACGGCGAGGAAACGTATGCCCAACAGCGCTAACCGGCTAGACATCTCTGGCGCCCAAGTCTTCACAAAGCTCGGCGGCCGTAACAACATCCAAATCAAGGGCGACCGCAACCTTAGTGTCCAACTCGCCCTCTCTCACCCGACCTTCAACTATTGAAAATTTAGGTATAAGGGTGTCTAGCAGTGGGCCTGCTGGTAGAGGGGGCTCAACATGAAAGGTAGCCGCCAAAGCAAAAATGGCCATACTGGCCAAATTTTCAGTGTCTCGTAGGCCAAAAGAGCATGGCCTCACAGAGGAGCTGCAAGGTGATGGAAGCACGGCAGTGATTGGCCGGGTGGGCAGTTGAGCCTGACCGCCCCCTGAAGGAACAGTAGTTTCCTGCAACTGCCATACAAACATATGAATATGAGCCCCCTCCAAAGGCGCCAAATCATCTGGAAACAAAGGCGTCTGGACCCTGGCACTTCAAAGGGTGCTAGGGTTTTCTTTTGAGGAGGCGATGAGGTAGGAGAGCCTTCAGGGAGGCTTCTTTTTCTCTGACTGCCATCATCATTCTTTCTCTTGCTCCTAACCTCCCTCTTTTCTTCACCTTCTTTCTTCTCGGATCTTTTCTTCTTCTTCTCTTTCTTCCCTGGATCAGAACGACTATCCTCTTTATTTTGCTCATAAGGTTTTCATAAAGGAGTAGGGATTACATCTGAAATCATGAACGAACGCCCCTGAGCATGGGAGCAGTTTGGGGACATCAAGAATCGGTCAATATAGTCCGGCATCAGCAAGAAATTGGTCCAAAGATCTTCAGGATGGGCCTCCGCCCAAGAACAAACAATCTCAATTAGGGACAGCTCCTGACCTGCAAAGGCAGCATTTTTGCCCACAAACTCTTGTCATCAGGAATAGGGCGCCAGATCGCCCTAACTGGAAAATCCCAAAATTGAGTTTCTGGGGCAGGAATGTCCCAGCCCATACCAAAAATAAAGAAAAACTTGTTCAACCAAGCTTTGGCATTGGAATATCGGGAATCAAACAGGGCCAAAGCCTGCCCTCTTTCTTTCTTACGAAAGCTAGCGACATTGCCCTTAGCAGACGACCTCACAGTATAGAAAGCCAAAAACTCATGGGCAGTTAAGACGGGGTAGACATCCTTGAGAGGCTCCAAAACCATAAGGTAAAAAATGCAAGCGCAAAGATAAGCCCTCAGTGCAAATGGATGGAGTTGAGCAGGCACAATATTGAGCAAATCCAAGATGTCACGAATGGGGCCTACAGAAAGGAAGTCTCAACCCATGAGACATAAGAGACAGGGTCAAAGTAACCTTACCAGCAAAACCCTCAGCATCACAGCACCCCGATGGGGGAGCCTTCGTTACCACCCGTGAGTTTTTGGCTTTCTATACTATGAGGTCATCTACTAATGGCAATGTCGCTAGCTTTCGTAAGAAAGAAAGAGGGCAAGCTTTGGCCCGGTTTGATTCTCGATATTCCAATGCCAAATCTTGGTCGAACAAGTTTTTCCTTATTTCTAGTACGGGCTGGGACATTCCTGCCCCAGAAACTCCTTTTCGGGATTTTCCAGTTAGGGCGATCTGGTGCCCTATTCTTGATGACAAGAGTTTATGGGAGAAAATGATGCCTTTGTCACGTCGGAAACTATCCCGAATTGAGATTGTTCGTTCTTGGGCGGAGGCCCATCCTGAAGATCTTTGGACAGATTTCTTGCTGATGCCAGACTATATTGATCGATTCTTGATGTCCCCTAACCGCTCCCATGCTCAGGGGCATTCATTCATGATTTCAGATGTAATCCCTGCTCCTTTATGAAAACCCTCATGAATAAAATAAGGAGGATAGTCGTTCTAAGCCAGGGAAGAAAAAGAAGAAAAAGAAAAGATCTAGATCTGATAAGAAAGAAGGCAAATAAAAGAGGGAGGTTAGGAGCAAGAGAAAGAATGATGATGGCAGTCAAAGAAAAAGAACCCGCCTTGAAGGCTTTCCTCCCTCTTCACCTCCTCAAAAGAAAACCCTGGTGCCCTCTGAGGGTGCCAGGGTCCAAACGCCTATGTTGCCAGATGATTTGGCGCCTTTAGAGGGCTCCCAGATTCATACGCTTGTACGACAGTTGGAGGAAACAGCTGTTCCTTCGGGGGGCAGTCAAGCTCAATAGTCCACCCCGCCAGTCATTGCCTCACTTCCATCACCTGGCAGCTCCATTGTGAGACCATGCTTTTCTAGCCTATGAGACGCTGAAAATTTGGCCAGTACGGCCCTTTTTTATTTGGCTACACCTTTCAGGTTAAGCCCCCTCTACCAGCAGGCCCACTGCCAACCACCCTCATACCTAAATTTCCAATAGTTGAAGGTCGAGTGAGAGAGGGCAAGTTGGGCGCTGAGGTTACGGCCTCCCTTGATTTGGATACCGTTAGGGGTGCCGAGCTTCGTGAAGACTTGGGCGCCAGAGATGTCGAGCCGGTTGGCGATATTGGGCATACGTCTCTTCAGCGTGAGGTCGTCCATGTTGAGGTGGAAGCAACACAACCTGCCCCAGGGACTCCGCTAGCCACTATCTCTGGTGGAAGTACCCCTTCGCCAGTCGGTAGCAGCGAAGGCCTTTCTTTTCCCCCCTCTATACCCCATCCTTTAGGGAGAATACCAACTCCTTTCATGGAGAGGAATGGAGCAACTTTTTGCTAGAAGACTCTCACTTGATTGAGGCTAACCTGGCCTATACCAAGTCCCTCCCTCCAACTATACTCCTTGGGAGTCCGTTAGAGAGGGGGGTGGATTCAAACCTGAGGTTGGCAGAAGCACCTTTGCTTGGGGTTGGCAGGGATGCTAGTGGGGGCTCCTCTTTTACCGTTGCTCGGATGACAAAATATTTGAGGGAAGCATTTTCCAAGGTACCCATTGGAATTTTTTCTCTTTTTTTTTTTTTTTTATCACACAGTTCCTTACTTGGGTTGTTTTATTTCTTCTTTCTTGTAGGGTGTTAATGATTTGGCGGCGTGGATTGTTGCAGATCGCGCCCGCCTGGAGGAGGAGGTTAATAAGCAGCAGAAGTTGTGCCATGCTACCAAGCATGCTTATGAGAAGTGGCAGAAGGACAGGGTTGAGCTGGACTCCCTGTTGGAGCAGAAGAATGAGCTTGAGATTTTGCTAGAATAGTAGGAGCGCTATTCCCACTCACTCCAAGGTGATTTAGAGATTTGTGAGGAGGAGATTCTCCAGCTTCGTGAAGTTGTGAGCTTGGCTCAAGTGGCGACAATTAGGGATGACCTCGCCCTAAAGCTTCTTCAATCTGAAAGGGACTTGGCGAGGCCCCAACTTTCTGAGGCTGAGGAGGGCTTTGAAGGCAAGCTAGCCTTCCTTAACTCTGAGCTTCTCACCCGCAATCAGGACTTCAACTTGACTCGTGAAGAGCTGACTTGTTCACAGAATCAAGGTCTGGAGCTAACTCAACAGCTGGCGGCCTCCCTAGAGAAAGCCCGCCTTACTGCCCTCGATCTCTCTGAGGCACTGGGGGCTCTTATAGAGCTTCAAGAATGCCATCAGAAATGTAAGAACGACCATCTGGATTTAGACGAGGACCTTAGGAAGGCAAGCTTGCTAGCTGTTGCCAAGGACCAGCATCTGGCCCAAAAGAAGGACTAGCTTGCCATTGCTCTGGTTGAGGTTGAACACCTGCGCAGTCAGTTGGCCTATGTTCCTGCAACCCGGGATCGTGCCTTTGCTTATGGTTATGGCGCTAGCATTCTAAGGCTCAGCTCCTGCCTTGTGATTGATCCTGCCATGGACCTTGCAGCTTTAGACCAGGGCTTATTCATTTCCTAAGAAAACAATTGCCATTGGGCTGATACTTTTGGGCGAAAGGCGATGCCTGACGCTTTCATAGGTGTACCCCCTCTGCAGCCTCCTGATGACGCTCCTTAGCTTCTTGGCCCTTTTATCTTTTCTTTGGAACTTTTGTATCTTTTGCTTTTTGATGTATTTTTTTGTAAATAAAGGACTTTGTTTCGTTCCGAAATTTGTAATGGTGCATGTCCACTATGTTCCTTACTATACATCTTTTGTCTTGAGCATTTTACTCATTTAGGTTGCTTGCTCTTTTGCTTTTGGCCTCGCAAACTACTGAAGTTCTAGAGAGGGGTGGTGTGGTCTGATGCCCTCCGCGCCCTTTTACATGGCACCCCAAGTCGCTAAGGCTTGCTTTTGGTGTTTCGGGGTGGCGTGGTGTGGTGACCTCCGCGCCCTTTTACATGACATGACAAGCCGCTAAGGCTTGCTTTTGGTGTTTAGGGGTGGCATGATCTGATGATCTCTACTCCCTTTCATATGGCACCACAGGCTGCTAAGGTTTGCTTTTGGTGTTTGGGGGTGGCGTGGTCTAATAACCTCCGTGCCTTTTTACATGGCCCCACAAGCTGCTAAGGCTTGCTTTTGGTGTTTACCTTGGTCGTGCTTATTTTTCACTGAGGATTCAAAACGTGACAATTCGTGAATACTATCAAGGTAATGCAAATACTTCCATAATCATAAATATAAATGTAGCAACGTTGATATAGAAAAAACCAAACAACAAAAATAGAAATACTGTAAATACTACTGATATAATTTCTTTAAATGCTCTGCATTCCATAGATGTGGCAGCTTCTTGCCCTGGCTGTCTTTCAAATGGTACGATCGAGGCCTATTGTTGGCAATCACTTGATAAGGCCTTTCCCATCGGGGCCCTTCGCCTTAGGTAGTCACCCCGCTTTTCTTCAAGACCAAGTCTCCTACTTTAAAGGTTCTGGACCTTACTCTCTTGTTGAAGTATTGCTTGGCCTTAGCTTTTTCTTGCAACATTCTTGCTTCCACTATTTTCCTTTCTTCCTCTAACAAATCTAGGTACTCTTCCATCTTCTTGTCATTTTGGGCAACCAAGAAATGACTCGTTCTGTAGCTTGGGAGCCATACTTCGACTAGGGCTACTGCCTCGCAACCATACACCAATGTGAATGGGGATTATCTTATTGGAGTCTTTGTCGATATTCTGTACGCCCAAAGCACCCCTGGTAGTTCCTCCGCCCATTCTCCCTTATTCTCTGTGACCCTTTTCTTAAGGATTGAGAGTAATGCCTTGTTTGTTGCTTGTGCTTGACCTTTAGCTTGGGGGTGACCTGGTGAAGAGTACTTCACCTTAATCTTCAACTCCGTACACCATTCTCTGAAATGATCAAAGTCAAACTGGCGCCCGTTGTCTGTCACTCTGCTTTGAGAGATCCCGAACCTACAAACGACGTTTTTCCATGGAAATTTTGTTACGATTTTGCTCGTTATGGATGCTAGTGGTTCTGCCTCCGCCCATTTTGTGAATTAATCCACAGCTACAATCATGAATTTTACCCCGCCTTCCCTAGCGGGAAAGGTCCAATGAGGTCCACGCCCCATTGGGCAAAAGGCCAAGGCGTGGTCATAGACGTTAACTCCTCTAGAGGGGCGTGTGGTACTGGGGCATTCACCGGGCTTCCGATGCACCTTTTACTGAACTCTTCAGCATCCCTCAACGCGTTGGGCCAGTTGTATCCTACTCTTACCACCTTTCTTGCCAAAGTTTTCCTACCTGAATGGTTTCCACATATTTCTTCATGTATTTCTGCCAAGACATATTGTGCCTCTTGTGTGGAAATGCATCGTAGTAATGGAGTGGAGAAGCCCTTTTTATAAAGGACTTAATCAATGAGCAAGAACCTCGCTGCCTTCCTTCTTATCCTCCTCACCTCCTCCTTTGCTTCAGGCAGCTTTCCTTCATCCAGGTATTCCACCACCTCGCTGGCCCAATCTAGGATGCTGGAACTTAGGCCGCTCACTTATGTCCCAATGGTTGGGACCTCAACGACTCTTCATTCAACTTGCCATGGGAGAGGTGCTTCTTTCATTCCTGATGTTGTTCATGCCAACTTGTCCGCCACCTCTTTGTCCACCCTTGGTATCTGAGTTATATTGAAATACGAGAAGAGGTCGCGCGCTTCCCAAACTCGCTCTAAATACTTTTTCAACTTTTCCCCCTTTGTCGCATATAGTCCCAAAACCTGATTCACAACTATCTGTGAGTATGATTTGGCCTCTATCTCGGTTGCCCATATCTTGGCGGGAATAGAAAGTCCTGACACGAGCGCCTCATATTCAGCTTCGTTGTTCGTGACTTTAAAAGTCACTGTTGCCATGTAGTACCGTTCTTAGCAGTTAGGGCTCACCAAATATATTCCCTGGCCCTCGCCCGCCTGGCAGGATGAGCCATCTATGAAAAGTGCCCATGGCTTGCCCACTAGGGCTATCGCATCTTCTTGAGGGAAGCTTGAGAATTCCACCACAAAATCTGCTAGTGCTTATCCTTTAACCGTCCTCCTTGGCTTATATTCTAAGTCAAACTCGCTTAGTTCCATCGACCATCCTATCAACCTCCCCGTGCTGTCTGGTTTGCTTAAAATTTTTGCTAAAGGGGCATCCGTAAGTTCCTTTATTGTGTGGGCTTGGAAGTACAGGCGGAGCTTTCTGGCTGCCGTTATTAAGGCAAAGGCTAGCATCTCAATCCGAGGGTACCTTACTGCTCCTTTGAGAGCCCGACTCATGTAGTAAACAGGATGCTGGGCAGTCCCCTCCTCCTTCACTAGGATGGCGGACACATCATGTGGGGAAACTGCAAGGTATGCACAACGCACATCGCCTTTCTCTGGCTGCCTTAGGAGTGGCGGACTGGACAGGTGCAGCTTCAACTTCTCGAAAGCCTCATTGCACTCTTCATTCCAAGGATGCACCTTGCGTAATACCCAGAAAAAGGAAAGACATTTGTCTGTCGACCGGGCTTTGAACCTACCCTGGGCGGCTACTCTGCCTGCCAACCGTTAAGTTTCGTTCAAGTTTTTTGGTGGTTTCATGTTGAGTATGGCTGCTATCTTCATTGGAGAAGCCTCGATTCCTCTTTCAAACACGATGAATCCCAATAACTTTCCCCGACTCGACCCCAAAAGCGCATTTGGCAAGGTTCAATCTCATTTTGTAGTGGGGTAAAATCTCGAATGCCATTCGCAGGTCATCAAAGTGCTGGGCGGGCTCCTTACTTTTTATCAATAGGTCGTCCATGTAAACCTCCATTGATTTCCCAATCTATTTTTTAAACATCCAATTAACCAACCTTTGGTAGGTTGCCCCTGCATTTTTCAACCCAAATGGCATGACCTGATAGCAATACAGCTTGCGGTGCATTATAAATGAAGTTTTCTCCTCGTCTGACGCATGCATCCATATCTGGTTGTACCCTAAGTAAGCATCCATGAAGCTTAACATACAGTGCCCTGCCGTTGCATCCACAATCATGTCAATGCGTGGTAAAGGGAAATTGTCTTTTGGGCAAGCTTTATTCAGATCGGTGAAATCCACGCACATCCTCCACTTTCCATTTGCCTTCTTTACCATGACCACATTGGACAACCACTCTGGATAGGGAGCTTCCTTGATAAAACTGGCAGCGAGCAAACTTTCTACCTCCTCACTACTGGATGTATACTTCTTTGCGTTGAATGATCTTCTTTTCTGGGGCACTGCCTTGTGTGCGGGGTCTACACCCAAGCGGTGTTCAATAATGTCTTTATCTATTCCAGGCATTTCCTCATGGCTCCATGCAAAGACGTCCCTATGTTCGATCAAGAGCCGCTTCACGGCTTCTCTGTCTGCTAGTGGCACATAGGTCCCGATGTGTGTAGTAGTCCCAAGGCGATCTGCATGCAGCGTCACTAGCTCCAATGGTTCGTTGACTTCAGCATGGTGCTAGTTCTGCTCGTCCCTGACTTCCACATTTTCCTCAAAAGTTACCGCCAGAGACGGAGGAAGAGGGGGCGTTAGTGTCTTGTTCCGTTCCGTTATCACACAAACCTCACTCCGACCCTTTCTTAATTCTTGCACATAGCATTCCCGTGCCAAAGCTTGCACGCCTAGTGATTCCTCTATCCCGTTATCTGTTGGAAACTTCATCTTGAGGTGGTATGTGGATGTTACAGCCCTGAGATTGTTGAGTGTTGGCCTCCATAGTATGGCTTTGTAAAAAGAGAGAGCTTTTACTATCAGGAAATCAGTCATGGTGGTTGCCGTTCGTGTTCCAGACCTGGCGGTTACTGGAAGGGTGATAGCCCCAATGGGCTAGATCATGTCTCCAGAGACGCCTTTCAATGGTGTCAGGGAGGGCCTCAGTCTACTGGCCTTGATGCCAATTTTGGCGAACGCCTCCCAAAATAGTATATCGGCTGAAATTCCATTGTCGATTAGTACCCTCTTGGTCGTGTAGTTGGCTATCACAAGGATGATTACTAAAGCATCATCGTGTGGGTACAGTACTCCTTCCCGATCCTCTTCCCTGAAAGATATTACCACCCGATTGCCACTAAGTTTTTGCTGCTTGGGAGCTCTATCCGCCACATATACTTCTTCATATCTCGTATTTCGTGCATTGGCCTTTCGGCTAGATGTGGATACACTGCTCCTGCGAACCCCCTGCTATTGTCCGAATTTCTCCTATGGGCTTCCTGTTCCCTTCTTCCCTTATGGGCGCTCTGTTCCCGTCGTTCTGGCAGTCACTAGCCTAGGGCCGTTACTCAGGACTACTACTCCTCCTATTTTCTTGTCTAGTTTCTTGGCGCTTTCTGGGTTTTGAACGTTCTGCAATCATCCGTTCCAATTCCCCTCTTCTTGCCAGCTCAACCACTCTTTTCTTCATAAGCGTGCAGCCTTTGGTCCAGTGGGACCCCGTCTGGTGGTTTTTGTAGTAGCGACCACTTGTCTTGGGCCGACGCCATTCCTCCCTGTCTTTCTCACCCTCCCGCATGTTCAAATTGTTATGTATTAGCCTTGAATTGTATTATGGCCGCTTTTCCTGCCTCTTCGCATGTTGACTTGCATCGGCTTTCCTTTCAACTTGTCTGCTCCTTCGTTCCACCTTGTTGTCCGCCTTACGGGGAGCCACCAAAGCCTGCAGAGTATCTTCTGCATTAACGAAATCATCCGCCCTATCCATGAACTCCCTGAAGGTGTGGGGTGTCCTTCTGGCTAGTTCTGCCATAAAGGGACTCCACAGCCATATCCCGCCTAGGAGGGTGGCGAGGGTGATCTTCTCATCCTGGTCGTCCGTTTTCAAATGTTCTTTGTTGAAGCAGGTAAGGTAGGTCTTGAGGTCTTCATCTTCTTCTTGTTTGACCATTAGCAAGTAAGCGGTTGGGCGTCTACGCCCCCTGTCGGGCATAAACTGGGTTACGAACTGTTTAGCCAATTTTTTGAAGCTGTCTATTGATTTCGACTTGAGGGACCTAAACCACCCTCTCATTGTTCCCTTTAGGGTTAAAGGGAAGGCCCGGCATGCAATCTCGCCTGGAAACCATGGAGCGTAATGTGGGCTTTGAAGTTCTCCAAATGGTCTACCTAATCTTTGGGCCCATCATACATGTCCACCTGGGGTACTTTAAACTATGGCGGGAGGGGCACGGCCATGATGCGTTCGCTGTATGGCAGATCAGTTTTGTTTAGCAAGTATTCCACTGAGGAAGATCCCCCCATCCTCTTCGCCATCTCCTCATATTTTCTTGCCAACTCCTTTAACTCGTCATGCATTTTTTCCTTCTCTTTTCGTCCTAGGTTCGACTCCATATTGCATGGTTCCTTCCCCTCTCCTTGCTCACTATGGGCGGGCACAGCGGTATTGCTAGATTTAGCATTCCTTCGCCGCAGATCGTCGTTCTACTTCTTCAAGTTTTCTAGGGCCTCCAATGCTTGCTTCAGTCTTTCTTCGACCACTGCTAGTCGTGCTTCCACGGATGCATCCATCGCTCAGCTTGCTACGGAACGGGTTACAGTTGGCATGTGAGAACCACTTAAAGCGAAAAGAATCCCACAGACGGCACCAATGTAAAGGACGTGTCTCACCCGCAGTCTGCAACCGTTCACTTGTGTGATCAAAAGATGTTCTGGATTTGTACGTCTGGGGAAACTCCGATGCTTAAGTCAATAAGTGAAACAAAATAATTTAAAATTTAAAAGAGAGATCGATCCCCCACTATTGGGATTTACCTGGTATATATAGACTCCGACGTGATGCTTATCGGTTCAAAGTTTATCGGCGTAGATTATTATCCTGTAACTAAATTGATCACGTATCTACACGAAATCTCGATCTTCCCGTGAAAGGTGGTGTGCGATGTGTGTGACTTTGATGGGCCTTCTCTAGTTCCTTTTAGTTAACCAAGAGCCTTTTGTATTGGGCTCTCTTTATATTTGGGCTTTTAACTCGAAATGGGCATTTAACTAAAATAGGCCCTCCAGATATTAAAAGATAATATTAAAAAAATTCACATACTTGAATTGAAATATACAAAAAAAACAAAAAAAACAAAAAACAAAAAACAAAGAAAGAAGATAGCTAACAAGTGTTAAAAATAATGAGATATAAGAAATGAAAAAAAAAAGACAGATATTTAAATTTACGAAAGTTTAAGATTACACAAACACCGCCGAATTAAAAATTTATAAAAATGAGTCATGACATTCGAAATTGTCATTAGGATCATAATGTAAATTTCAACGAGAATGATCGAAATAGATTGAATTAGCCAGAATAGACCAGAGTGGACCAGATTTTAGAGCAAAACGGAATGAGAAAATATTATATACATGAGCAATGGAAGGTTCCCGCCAAAATAGACGAAACAGAACAAAATAAAATACTATGATATTAATATTGCGTGCCAACTTTTAATTGTTTGAGGCATGGCATGGCATCAATACCCCACATGGTATAAATATATCCATAGAAACTAATTGGAGTTTGAGGAAGGTATCTAATAAAGAGTTTTGGCTGGCTCTTGATCATAAGTTTGTAATTAACACAATTATTGCCTTACCTTTGAAAACGATGAAGGAGTTTCTCATAAATGATAGATGTGAAGGTGTGGATCATACCATTAATTTAAAGGAAGAAAGGGAATCATGACCACGGAAAGGCTCATCCTTGTTCCGGCAAGCTTCCCTTAGCCCTTAGGGACTGATTATGCTGGTGTCCTCTCCATTGATCTTCAACACAATCGTAGTCTTCGCAGAATCATCAAGCCGCATCATGCATAAGACTATTCATATTTCAATGCCTGTCACAAATATTGATATCAGAAATGCTGCTAAAGAAATCAAATGTTGATTGTTATGACTAAGCAATAAATAATTATAATAATAATAATAATAAAGAAAGGGGCTATTTGAAAACTTGTCCAATATCTCTATACAAAATCTATCTCTTGCTTGAATCCGAAGAGCTCTGCTTGGATATTATTTGTTATGTGCAGTCTCTGTTCTAGTCACTGCAGTTATTACAGATGTTATAAAAAAAATGCTGTTGGCCGTCGACCTCGGCCAGACTTCTTTTGGCGTTGTTTGTTTATATCATGCCATCCATAATGGCAGTTGATAACTAGTTTCTTCTCAGGTTTTTGATACATTGGATAACATTATATGCCATGGTAACAAATATGTGATAAAGGAAGGACTTAATGTAAGATCTGATAAATATAATGGAGAAAATATGCACTTTTAATGTAAGAAAGCGGTGTGCAACTGCTCCCTCGTGAAGCTTTGAAGTCACTTGCTTTCTTCAAGACTCTGGAGAGAATAAAGAGTAAACACTTTGCGAACCTCACAAGTGAGATTTTAGCTTTTTGTCCAAGGTCTGTCACTCACAGACCTGATGTCCATCTGACTCCAAATATGACTGAATGAGAGATCTTCGATGTCAACCGCCCATTTGCCCTCTGAACTTAAAGAATGGTAGAGAGTGAGTTACTTATTAAATCCTAATTAGGGGAAGGACTGCAAGAGTGGACCCAACAAAAGTTCCACGAAGCCTTGTCTCATCATGCGTTTAATAAGCATAGTACGTTTAATAAGTTTGAGATGTTTAATAAATGTAAAACGTTTAACAAGTCGAAGGATAGTAAGAAGTTTTAAGAAGAGTTGTGAATAGTAATAAAAAAGTAATAAAAAGTAATAATAGAATATTGAATAGTAGTGAAAATTTATGAATAATAGTAAAAAGTAGGTAAAAAATAATAATAAAACAATGAATAGTAATAGAGTATTTTGGTACCCAAACGTCACCTTCTTTTAATAAGTATAAAACGTTTAATAAGTTAAAAACAATTAATAAATTTAATACATTTATTAAATGTTTATGCCTATCCACTGAATCTGCACTTGAAGTTAGGTTACCTGTAAATGAGCAGGACGATGATAAGTTACCAACTTATTAAACGTTTTAGACTTACAGTAAGTCTAAAACGTTTAATAAGTTTAAAACGATAAGTCTAAAATGTTTAATAAGTCTAAAACCTTTAATAAGTCAAACGTTTAATAAGTGTACAACGCTAAATATCTAAAACGTCCCCAAATCTTCCATAAAACCATTGCCATTTCTTCCAATTCCTCCTTCTCAAGCTTCTCAGCCATAGATCCCAGGGTGTCCAAAAGACTGATTCATTATTGATAATGTTTGCAGACCTTGGTGTGTGCGGAAAAGTAATGACAACGTGCTTTAGCTGTAGGGCCAATGCTGTATTTATATTGTAGGTTGTACAGACTACAATCAAGAGGCTTTTTGACATAATATTCTAAAGTAACCAAAAAGGCATATACAAAGATATTGATTCAATATTGATTTCCTTCTTTATTAGCCTTGCTGCATTGAATTGAATTCTTTACGTGATTTGCTGAATGTGTCCATATCAAATGAAATTATCCTTAACAACCCCCCCTCCCCCCCCTTCCTCTCAAGTTGGCTGTGGGGGAAGATGAGACAGAAGGCTTGGAGTGGAAGAAGAGAAATTGAGGCCAAGATACACTTTTTGCGAAGAGATGAGCAATTTGAGGATTAGAGGGAATGAATTGAATGCAAAGGAGGCCAGTAGTCACATTCTCACGTATAAAATGATAATCCAGATCAATGTGCTTGGAGTGAGCATGGGAGACTGCATTGGCAAACATGAAGATTGCATTGCGATTGTCACAGAGAATTGTAGGGGTAGCAGAGAGAGGAACTCGAAGATCACGAAGAAAATGTGCAAGCTAAGTGACATCAGCTGCAACCAAAACAAGAGAGCGATACTCAGACTCCGAATCACTACGAGAGATAGTAGGCTGTTTCTCCACACTCCAAGAGGTTAAATTCCTGCTAAGATTTATGACATAGCCAGATGTAGAACATCTAGTGTTAGGGCATCCAGCTCAATTCATATTTAAATAGGCATGGGGTTGCTGAGAAGGATGAGAATAAAGATTCAAACCGAATTGAAGAGTACCCTTCACGTAGCATAGGATGCGCTTAACAGCACGAAAGTGATCATATGTAGGGGCATGCATATGTTGATAAATTGTGTTAACATATGTAGGCAAGCTCAGGATATGTGATGACCAGATATTGTAGAGCCTTAACAATGGAGTGATAAAGAGCCGGATTAGAGAATAAGGAGCCAGCTTAAGTGAGCCTTTGACCAACTACCATAGGAGTAGCAATAGGCTTGCATTCAACAATATTTGCACATTGGAGAATGTCAAGAGCATGTTTAGTTTGACTAAGAAACAAACTGGAAGAGGTAGATTGAACCTCAATGCCTAAGAAATAATGAAGGAAGCCAAGATCCTTCATAGCAAATTCTTTGCCAAGGCAAACTATGAAACTAGTGAGGAGTTGAGAGTTACTGTCGATAACAACGATGTCATCAACATAGAGAAGAAGATAAATAGTATCAGTGGACTTGTGATAGACAAACAATGAGGAGTCAGCACAGCTAGGAACAAAGCCAAATTGAAGCAGGAATGCACTAAACCGATGGAACCAAGCGCGAGGGGCTTGTTTAAGGCCATAAAGAGCATGTTGGAGACAACAAACATAATTAAGAAAATGTGGATCAATATAACCTAGGGGTTGATAGTGCCATGAAGGAATGGATTCTTAACATCTAATTGACTCAACAACCAGCCAGCAAAAGTGGAAGGAGAAAGAATCAGGCGCACTAGTAGCCTTCACAATGGGACTAAAGGTTTGATCATAACCAAAACCACGAAGTTAGGTGTATACCTTAGCAATAAGCCACGCTTTGCAACACTCAACAGAATCATCGGGAAGAAGCTTGGTTTGTAAGACTCAACGACATCCAACAACATTTTTGTCTAGCAGGCAACGAACCAAGGACCAGGTATAATTGGAGTGCAAGGCCTAAATTTCTTCATCCATGGCCGAAACCCACTCAAAGTGCTTGGAGGTAGATTTGAAACGACGAGGTTGCTTCAAGGCAAGTAAGGATTTAAATAAGTAAGTCTACGACAAGCTTGTGACACTATGATAGGCTTTAGACTTGAAAATACCAAACTTAGGGCGAGTAGTCATGGGATAAGTATTGCGTGCAGTAGAGACAGTAGAGGAATCAGTGGCACGCAAGGTGGTCATTGGTACAGACGGAGGATCCGAAGCAGGCGACAGTGGAGAAACAAAGGATGAGGGCTGAACAAAGATACAATCATCAATAGCACACAAAATGCAAAGAGCAGAAACAGGTGATGGAGAAAAACCTGTAGGTGAGGAAAAAAACTAACAAAATAAGGTGAAGATTGAGAATGAGTATGATCTAAAAAGGTGAGAAAATCATTCAAGGAGATGGAGGAAACCGAAGGAGCACCTGCAAAAGGGAAGTTAGATTTGTCAAAAATAACATGAAGAGAGATAAAAACACGTTGAGTTTGACGATCTAAACAACAAAAACCTTTATGCATGGAACTGTACCCAACAAAACTACACGAAGTCGACTTAGAAGCAAGCTTGTGTGGTTCATAATGACTATGATAAGGGCAACACAAGCAACCAAAGGTACAAAATTGAGTGTAGGACGATGACATACCATAAAGCACAACAAAAGGTGATTGACCTTAGAGAGTCAGTGTTGGAAGCAAATTAATGATGTCTATAGCTGTCGAAAAGGCTTCAACCCAAAGAGATGAAGGTGAATGAGCATGAAAAATGAGAGAAATACCTGTTTCAATAACATGACGATGTTTGCATTCAGCATGCCCGTTTTGGGCGGGTGTATAGGAACAAGTGAGGCGGTGCTTAATGCTATAAGAGGATAAGTATTACTTAAATTGGTGGTTGGTAAATTCTTCGCCACCATCGCTTTGGAAGGACTTGAGGGAGTGAGAAAATTGATTTTGAGTAAATTTATACAATTTAGAAAAAATGAAAAAGAAATCAAATTTTTGCCTAAGAGGATAAAACCATGTAAAGTGAGAACAATCACCAATAAAAATAATACAGTAGCGAAAACCAAAAGAAGAAACAGTGGGAGAAGGTCTCTTTAAATCACAATGAATTAATTCAAAGGGAATAGACTGCATTTTTCATTAATGGAGAAAGATAAACGATGACTTTTTCCTAGTTGACCACTATTACATAAATTGGAGGATAACAAGGAAGGAGAAAAAAAAATAAAGATGACACCATCTTTATTAAGAGTCTCGATAGTGCGCTGAGTAGTGTAACCCAAATGAGCATGCCATGTATCAAAGGAATTATGAAGGCTGGTATCATGCAAAAATGTGAGAAAGGCTGGATGGGCACGATTGAGAACATAGAGGCTGTGCTTCAGTCTATCAGTTTCCAACAGTGCTCCCGTGCGATGGTCTTGTACAGCTAAACCAGAACCAAAAAAGGTGATTGAGCAACAATTATTTGAAGTCAACTTACTAATGGAGATTATGTTTTTTGTGAGAGAGGGAAGAACAAGAATATCAGTTAAAACAAGAGATGAGAGCTAAAGGGAGAGGTGTGAGAAAGGGAAATTGTCTATATAATGGGAAGAAAAGCACCATTGCCAACTAACCACTTGATCTGAGCCTAGGTAACGAGGAACACTTGGCAACTGACTAGCATCATTAGTCATGTAAGAGGAGGCACCACTGTTGGTCTACCGGTCAGAATGTGGCGAATCTTGAATGGAACAAGATGAAAAAGCTTAGGCAACATTAGCGGTCTGAGAGCTTTCATATCGATCCCAACAGATAGAAGCAAGGTGGATGACTTTGCCACAAATTTGACAAGTCGGTCAAGATGAAAGTGGAGGACAAGAGCCAAAGTGCTAGTTTCAAGAATTGCCATTGGAGTTGGAGGACGGAGGGCCATGACTGCGACCAACCGCTCATTTTCATCTTGAGTTGGTCATGAGTCTTTCCTAGTTAGTTAAAGAACCCCGAGTAGAATTACCCCACCCACGATTTAGAACTAGTAACCGTAATTTTCACTTTGAAGTAATGGAGGCACTACTTATATGGAAAAACTTGCGAGAGATTCACTGACCATAAGAGCCTCAAGTATTTGTTTAGCCAGAAGAATCTGAATATCAGGCTGAGAAGATGGTTGTAGACGATTAGTGATTACCAATGTAAGATTAAATATCATCTTGGTAAAGCTAATGTTGTGGCTGACGCGTTAAGTCAGAAAATGCAAACGGAAGGTCTTGAAAATCCACCCCAGAAATGATGTATCTTCTGAATAGCATGAGGAATTTGCTAGTTAGAAGTCTCCAACAAGAACCAACCCCTTGTTGTAGTATAGGAAATCACACCCTTAGAATGGGAAGACGTAAAGGAGCGTCAAATGGAAGATAGCAAATTGTTAGATTTCAGATTGAGGGTGGAAAGAAAGGAAGGGCCAAAATGGTTCAGGATCGGAGAAGATGGTTTATTGCACTTCAAGAATCAAAAGGTAATCCCAACTGATCCTAGAATAAAGGATAGAATTTTGAAGAAAGCACATCAGACTCCGTACATAGCTCATCCCGAAAGTACAAAGATGTAGTAGGATTTGAAATAGCATTTTTAGTGGGAATGTATGAAAAAGGATGTGGCAGAGTATGTTAATAAATGTTCTATATATAGAGTTATAAAAGCAGAACATCAGAAACCAGCTAGTGAGTTACGACCGCTAGCAATCCCATAATGGAGATGGGAGGAATGTTTCATGGATTTTGTGATTGAATTGCTAAGAATATCATCAAGATATAATTCTATCTTGGTCTTTGTTGATTGCTTAACAAAATGAGCTTACTTTTTTATATTAAGAACACAGACTCTCTAGAGAAGTTTACCCGGTTGCTTGTAGCAGAAATAGTTCGCCTGCATGGTATTCCTAAGACGATCATGTCAAATACGGATGCACGTTTTACATCTTAATTTTTGCAAGGTCTTCAAAGCATGATGGGCACAAAGTTGAAGTTTAGTAGTGCTTATCATCCCCAAAATGATGGACAAATCAAGTGAACTATACAATCTTTAGAATATATGCTAGGAGCTTGTGTTCTGCAAGAGAAAGGTGATTGGGAGAAACAATTGCCACTAACAGAATTTGCTTATAATAAAAACTTCCAATCCACCATCCAAATGGCGACATATGAAGCATTGTATGGTAGGAAATGCAGATCTCCTTTAGCTTGGACAGGAAGATAGGCTTGATACTACTTTGCTTCTTCTCCTGGTGCATAAAAACTCTTTGCCTTATGGTTAGGGCCTCCATATTGGAAGCATGTGATACGTGGTGCATTACTACGACCACCACAGGTTGAAGATGGATTGTTGCCAAGAGATAAAGGCTATGAAGTATGGTTCTTAGTAGTAGAGGTTCGACCTTGTGGGCAACCATCGCCCCCCCGGTTGTTTTTGTAGCATTGTTGATTTGTAAGACCATGTCCATAATTATTTGGCTACCCTTGGATTTGTTATTAGAACCCTTATGGTTGGTGTAGACTGCAACCATCGAAGAGGCTTCATGAGTGGATATTATTCGCATGAGAAATCTCTTAGTTTGTTGGTTACAACTTCAATGGAAGGAACAGTGTCACTAGCATTAATCGTGGCAACAAAGGGATCAAATTCAGATCCCAGACCTCGAAGCAAACAGATGATAAAATCATCATCATCTATGGGTTTCCTTTCACCACACAGAGATAAGGCCAAAGATATGGCTTTGGGAAGGTAATCTTCCATTGGAGAAGAGCCTTTTGTGAAGGGGGCTGCAATTCACCCTTCATTTGTTAAACCCGATCACAAGTATGTTGACCATACAAGGTTTCTAAAACTTTCCAAGCTTCGTGGGAGGTTTCACTGTTGATTACTTGAGAGAGTGGAGCATCAAACAATGAGCTATTGATCCAACCAAGGAATAGTTGGTCACTATGCAACCAAATTGTTGTTGCTGGGTTGGGGTTCGAAACACCATTCTCACCAACAATGTTGGTAGGGGAGATAGGATGTCATTGGTGACATACCCTAAAAAACCATTGAGCAGATAGTTGGTGTAGGCTAGTTTGATGGTAATATCAGGGAGCTTTGTTTAGGTAGAAAGTAGATAAAGGGAAGCCATGTCATCTACAGGTGGGATTAGAAGGTGGATGAAGAAGACATTCTTATACCATGGTCGTGATTGATACCATGTAAATAAAATAGCCTACAGTTTGTATGGCCTTTTGCATTAATTTATATAGTGTTTACAGAAATCAAAAGTTGACATTTGCAACTCTACTTCTAGTTGTATAGAAAGGCTATACAAGGAAAGACATAGGTGCTATCTAACGAATACAATATTTACATATAAAATTATAATCATGCATCATTGTAATCTCGTAGAAGTATTTTAATAGCAAATCACGAACTTGTCTCTTCACACAACAAAAGATGAGCACAGCAGATGGATGATTTCGTTATGCATAGGATATAATCCAGTGCATCGAGGTTTAATGTAAAACAAAATAGGAGGTTGATGTGTCAGCCTCCAATTGGACGGTGTAAATCTCACATTTCCACTGCATCCGGCTGGAAGGGGGACTATATATTATCGTAATTTTTTTAATGGGAAATAAAACTTCATTTCATCAAGAAACAAAACTACAAGATTGTTTATCAAGCCAAATAAAATTTTCAACAAAAAAAGGAACACTATGCCACCAAACTTGCATATTAGTTGTATATCATGCATGTCTTACAAGTCTATGTGCCAAGTTTGTTGCTCTATTTGTATGTTGCAGGTTGCACTCCTTGAATCCCTACATTAGCCTTCAAACCTCAAGCACCAGAGTTCTATTAGTTGTAAAAGACTCAGTACCCCTATTGACCTCTTCTATCATTAATAAGTAATCACTTTCAAGGACTAGATGATCAAAACCCCCATTCACACCCAATTGTAAGCCTCTTAACATAGCCAGCACTTCAATACTTTCAGAGCCAGTTACCTCACTTTCCATCTTGCTAACAACCATAAGTACATCACCACTAGAATCCCTTAAAACAACACCTACACTTGCTTTCTTCATATCAAAAAATAAGGCTCCATCTATATTAAGTTTGAAGAAACCATTAAGAGGAGGGGACCATTTATAATCTATTTTTTGGATACTACCTCTCAAGTGTACCTTAGGGACAGATTTAATCTTCTGTGAAAAGGCAAAATCCATCACCTGATATGGAGGTACACAAATCTAGTCATGTGTGATCTTATTACGTCTAAACCAAAAGCCCATGCCATTAACACAAAGTATGCTAAATCTTTAGATGAGCCTCTTGAATGAAAATCCATTACAATAACCATAAAAGGCCTCTAGAGATCAAACTGAAGAACAACTGGAAACTTTTTTACCCAATAATCATAGATAAAAGGACATGAAAACAAAGCATGTGCTAGATCTTCAACTAAGTTTTATAGAAACAGCATTGTCCATCCACTTTAATCTTCCACTTCATCAGATTAGCCATAGCAGACAGTCCCTCCTTTACAAGCTCTCCAAGTAAAGATTTTAACCTTTTGAGGAACTTTTAATTTCCAAACAGCAGTCTAAAAAGTTTTCTGGGATGTCACAGTGGAGGTTTCCCCCATAGCAAGCTGCACACAAGTCTTGAAAAACCTGTAGGCACCCTTCACACTAAACATACCACTCATTCATGCTCCCAAATCCATTTGTCAGTACCATTTGAGGGGCTATGATGCAGCTTCAAAATTTCTTCTGCTTGTTTTGGATTAAGGAGATATCTCACTTTAGCTATGTCCCACCATTTAGTATTGCTGTCAAAAAGCATTGCAACCTGTCCGTCCAATGATTCCCACTCCCCATTATGTTGTAAACTACTTCTTTCCATAACCTTTCCCAAATTTCGAATACCAGGGATCCAAGCATCCCTCAGAATATGAATGGAACAGCCATCCCCCACCACCCATCTACCTCCTTTAATGAGAAAAGCTTTTGCTTCCCAAATTCCTCTCCAAGCATAAAGGGATTCACACCAAGGGTAACATCTAGCAGGTTACCCTTTGGGAAATATTAAGCACTATAGACTTTGTAAAACAGATTATCCTTCTCTTCAGTAGCCTCCATCCTTGTTTAGCCAAAAAAATCATATTGAAAGTCCCAAACTCCTTAAATCCCAAACCTCCAAAGAACTTAGACTCACACATTTTAGACCAACTGACCCAGTGCACTTTCCTCTCCTCCTGCTTTTAACCCCATGAAAAGCTTGCCATCATTCTCTCAAGATCATTTCAAAGCTTGTTAGGGAGCTTGAAACAACTCATAGAATATGATGGTATAGTCAAAGCAACTACCTTAATCAGAATCTCCCTACAACTTTGAGAGAACATGTTTTCCTTCCAACTTTGGAATTTCATCCAAACTCTGTGTTTGATGTCTGCA
Source organism: Pterocarya stenoptera (assembly GCA_003123785.1). NCBI lineage: Eukaryota > Viridiplantae > Streptophyta > Magnoliopsida > Fagales > Juglandaceae > Pterocarya > Pterocarya stenoptera. Next base: position 83,767 of record QEOT01000424.1, read on the forward strand.
AAAGCATGGCTGTTTAACTTACCAACCATAGGAGGCAAGCCCAAATATCTCTCATAAATTTGCACTTGACTTGTTCCCCACAGGTCCATGATTTCTTTCTATTTTTCCCTACTAAACATTTTTTTTGAACACCATAGCAGTTTTCATCTTATTAATCAATTGACCTGAGGCACTTCATATTGTTGCAGCAGCTTTTGCAAGCCCCTATTTGTCCCCTCATCAGCTTTACAAAAAATCAAACTATCGTCTGCAAAGAGTAGATAATTTAATATAGGAGCCCCTCGACACACTTGAATCCCATGAACAGATTTAGAAACCACAACACCCTTCAACAAGCTAACTAGACCCTCAGTATAGATTAGAAACAAGTATGGGGATAGGGGGTCCCCTTGCCTCAAACCCCTTATAGGAACAATATGACTAGTAGGAGAGCCATTAATAAGGATTGAGAAAGAAACACTTTGCCTACATTTCATCAAAAGTTGAATCACATTTGAATGAAAATCCAACCTTTGCAAAAAAAATTTTGAGAAAACCCCATTCTACCCTATAATATGCTTTACTCATATAAAGTTTTAGATAAATCCCTTCTTGCCTCGCTTCTTCTTCCTCAAATAATGGAGAACCTCATAGGCCACTAATACATTGTCAGTTATAAGTCTTCCTGGCACAAAAACACACTGAGAATCTGATATGACAGCAGGTAGGATTGTTTTGAGTCTGTTGGCAATAGTTTTTTTATATAAGCTTATAAAGCATATTGCACAGACTAATTGGTCTAAAATCATTAACGATTGAACGATTCTTCTTCTTAGGAACCAAAGTAATAGAAGTATGGTTAATAGCCTGTGAAAAACCACAGCTATTGAGAGCTATCAAGACTGCAGAAGTAACAGATTTACCAATATCAGGCTAGAATTTTTTAAAGAACACAAGAGGCATTCCATCAGGTCCAGGGGCTTTCAAGGGATGCATTTGCTTTAAGGCTCTCACCACCTCTTCTTCTGTGTAAGGCTTTATAAGATCCTCATTCATTGAGTCAGAGACCTTCCTCTCCAAGTTATCTAGAGTAGCTTCTGCATTTCGAGTACCAGCAGGTATGAAAAGAGGAGAAATAATTAATGATAAGCCTGTCACACTACTCTCCCTCTTGCCAAACTCCATTGTCATCTTGCAGCTTCAAAATACTATTATTTTTCTTTCTTTGGGATGCTTTAGCATGGAAAAACTTTGTGTTTTCGTCTCCCTCAGCTAACCATAGGGCTCTTGACCTTTGTCTCCACATCATCTCCTCCCTTTCCAACCATTTTTTAACTTCCTATTTTGCTAAAGAAACCCCCACCTTATCCAAATCCCTTGGATCCTTTCCTTGTTCCAGTTTGAGCCTTTACTTTGCCTCTTGTAACCTCATGTGGACCCTGCCAAATTTTTCCTTATTCCATTGTTGCAACTTTGATCCACCCGCAGAAATCCTATCCATCACTCCTTGCATACTTTCTTGAGAATCAGCCATCCTCCATGTATCATTCACAATCTTTGAACAATCCTCTTCACCTAACCACATGGCCTCAAACCTAAAAGGTCTTCTTCTACTCCTTCTCTTAAAGGCACCCTCCAGCTCCAACTAGATAGGGAGGTGATCAGAATATGCTACAAAACCATGCATTATAGAAGCCTTCTCATACAAATTGCACCATGCTAGATTTCCAACAAATCTATCTAACCTTTCAAAGATAGTAGTAGCCCCTTCTCTCTTATTACACCAGTATATTTAGGTCCATTGAAACCCAAATCTTTCAATTTACATTCAGCTAACTGTTCACGAAAACTACCATTTGTTGTTTAGCTCTCCTAGCAACCTCAGGGTGCCCATAAATTCCAGTTAAGCACCACTGTTTGAAATCATGCACCACCTTAGCATCAATGTGTGAAAAGAAGTAACTTAGAATAGAGAAGTCAACTTCCTTCTTCCATAAGAGTGCCAATCCCCCACTACGGCCATTAGCATCAACTGCTAAGCAATTCGCATATCTCAATCTAACTCTACATTTCTCCATATCAGCACTTTTCAATTTTTTTCTTGTAAAAACAAGATATCAGGATCTTCCGTATTGATTAGATCACAAAGGGTACAAATACCACGAGGGTTCCCAAGCCCTCGTGTATTCTAACTCAAGAGTTTCATTGATCCTGACGAGGCTATGCAATAGCCTCCACCAATAATATAGAAATGTTGTTTGACACACCACCATTATCTCTTGCCTTGTTCTTCAATTGTTTTAAGGATCTGCAAATCTCCACCTCAGATTCATAGACTCTCTTTTTTCCCACCTCAGCTTCTATATTTACAGGCTTTAAAGGAGTAGTTTGATCTAGGGGTATCAAATTGTGTTAACAGGTCATGTTCGTGTCGTGTCAAAACATGTATATTATACTATATAGGTCAACCCTAACCCGACCCATTAAGCTTATCATGTCAAAATCTCAAACCCTTACACAACCCGTTAACATAACGGATCGTGTTGTGTCAACCCGTTTTGACCCGTTTATTTAAATCTATTGAACAGACCCGAAATTAGCCCATTTGACGTAGTTAAGTTTAGCATAATTTTATATAAATGTTAAAATCACAATGTCTATAAAAAAAATATAAAACTAACTACAAGTCCAAAATTACAATCCAAACAATAAAAATATCGAAATTAAAATCCTAACAATTTTATTTTCAGGTATAAGGGTATAATTGTAACTTTAACTTTCTTAACGAGTCAAGACGGGTTGACCCGTTATCAACCCGTTAAGCAATCGTGTCTTAACGGATCAACCCGTTTTGACCTGAACCTGTTAAGGCTAAACCCTAACCTGTTTTTATCGTGTTGTGTTCATGTTGGGTTAACGGATTGTGTCACATATTGTCACCCCTAGTTTGATCCAGTCTCTTCCACTTACAGGTAGCTGTGAGAGATAGTAGCAAACACTTTCCCGCCGTCCTGTGAATTCAAACCTTCATCACTACTAAATACCAAAACACCCTCCCGTTAGCAATCCTTCTCAGAGGCAACTTTCAAACATTCCCCATTTGAAATTCCTACATTATAGCCCACATTATCTCTAATTGATCGTTCTTTCAATATGTGCTCCAATAATATCCTTATGTAACGACATACTAGAGTGAATATCTTTTTCTTGTAATCCCCCCCCCCCCCGGGGGGGGATCATTTCCTCCACCAATTGTGCCAAATTTGAATAGACAAAATTAACTTCCTTTTGGATAGAAACCAGAGGATCTTTGATCATTGGAACAGCCTCAAAATCCAATGACTTCATATTTTCTTTGTGCGGAGCACGACTCTTAAAAGGACCCCCAAACCCTACTACATGAAGCCATGGTCGACAAGGTAAGTTCGTCAAAGCTACATGCTCCATATCTGCATTCTAAAGTTCACAATCACAAGAACTATGCCCGAGTTTTCACAGAGGTAACACAAATTTGGGAGATGTTCAAACTTAAATTTCACCCAAATGGGCTATGAAGACCCCAGACAGAGCTTCTTACCTCGTAATAGTGGTTTATATATATCCATGCAAACTCGAACCCTCATGTACTCCCCCATGCCATCTCATCTTTATCCAAGTCCACTTCCTTTACCTTCCCAATCGCCTTTCCAATAAGATTACCCATATACGCATTCCTTGCCATAAGGGGAAGGTCATGAATCTGTACCCAAAACTAAGGTTGTACAGGAACCGGCCAAACCAACCGTCTCCGATGCAGACAGGCTGCTAGATTCAGGAACCGGCCGAAACTAGTGAAGAACTAGTCGGCGGGCGAGAGGATTTGGGGGAAAACCGACGTCGGCGGTTTGGCTGCAATTTGTACCCCTGGGAAACTGCTGAACTGGCCGATCCTTTCTTTTTTTTGAATATATGTATATAAAACGGCACCGTTTCACTTAAATGAGTGAAACGACATCTTTTTTCCAAGTAAAAAAAAAAAAACCATATAGAACAACGTCATTTGTCTTTAAACCAAACGTCTCCGTTTTGAATTAGGTTTCATTAACCTGCCCTCTTCTTGTTCTTCCTCACGTGTTCTTCTTCCTCCTGCGTCTTCTTCTTCCTCTACAACCCTACACCTTAAGCTTCTACTCTCCCTCAACAATGGACATGGCATCCCTCATCCGTCACAGAGATGCTGACGGCAGATCGAATAATTGAACCGCGCCATGTCAAGACCGATAATATCTATTTTCTCTCCCCAATCAAGCTGTTTCGACTGATGCTAAGCTTTCATGGCAGATGTCAGTGGGGTCTCGGTTTGGCGCCAATACCATCGGTGTACACCCCTGGGCCAAAACATAGCCTCATTGAGTTATACCTAGTGAACCTGTTTAAGTCCATCCACACCACCCGTCAGTACAAGGTTCTCATCAAACGTCTAGGGGTCATCACGTTTAACACGTTCCTTATCACGAAGATCCTCAAACTCTGCTATAACCATCAATGAATTCAATTCACGTATTGTTAATAACTGCACAGGCCTCCAAATCCTCTTCATAGTCTTCTTAAAAGCCTTTTTGTTGAAATGCTTTGTAGTAAGGAGTTTGAATATCAAACACCTATCTCCTCTTGCTAAAGCATCATCCAGATTACTCTCCTCTACTGTAAGCACTTCTTCTTCCTATTTTGTGAGAGACAAACGTTGGCACAATGACTCAATGTCATCCTCCATTTCGTAATCACTTGCACGACAGTATGAACCTGCACGAACGTTGAAACCATGCAAAACCTGTACTAGACAGGAGGAGAACCTCTACAAAAGGGATAGCCCTTTAGAGGAACGTTTATTTTTTAGTTATTTATTTTTTATATTATCGTAATTGAAACACGAGAAAGTATCTTGTTTTAGTCAGGTACGGAAGCAGGATTCAACATCCAGTTGAAAATTCATGACACATGGAGAACCCAAAAAAATAAAGAAAGTTCAACTCAAAGTTTAAAATGCTGCATTTTGTACCGAAAGGGGAATTAGATGAGGAGCATTATTTGCTAATGCTCTTTGGTCTCTCTATGTATTTTTATTTTTGGGGAACATAACTTGCTTTTAAATTACAACTAAATTTACATTTAAATTGTAGCATTATTTGCTAAATGGTCAGTTTAGTGTGACGTTAGCCTATCATTTAGTGCTTCAGTTAAAGAATGTTACTGCTGCTAAAAGCAATTCTCATGTAGACTTGACTAGATCTTTTTGGAAGGATATTTGGCACCTAAAGTTACCTAACAATGTTAAAAATAAAAAATAAAAAATAAAAAATTAATTTTGTGGAGAGCATGTAATAATGGCTTACCCACTAAAAGTCAGCTGCACTATCATCGAATAATAGATTCTGATGTTTGTGATTTATGCCTTGTGAATTCTAAAGATGTTTATCATGTACTATGCAAATGTTCTAATATTTCAAGAGTGTGGATGAAATATTTTGAAAAAACTTACATCTTTTGGATGCACATTTTCAGTTTGATAGTCTGGTTGGGGCTGGCTCTTAATGATCCAAGTTTCTTTCATGTTTTACTGTTGTGCTTGGGGTATTTGGAAATTTAGGAATTTAAAGATTTTCCAACATACAGAAGCCTCAGTTTGTGGTGTTGTTAGGAATTGCTTTTCCTATGTTGATTGTTATTTGTTGGCATGACAATGTATGCAAGTTCCTCAGCATCAAACTTTGTTGTGTTGGAAACTTCCACCAAGTGGACAACTCAAGTTAAACTTTAGTCAGAAGTTAAAGTTTGGACTGGGTGCAGTTTTAAGGGATGACGCAGTGAGAAAGATTGTGGTCATGTCTAGAAAGGAAGAAGGCATTCTTTTGGTAGAAGACATTGAGGCTTCAGCGGCTTTAAGAGCCTTACAAATTATTTCTCATATGGGAATTCCTCATTTGATCGTGGAAGGAGACTCTCGTATTATAATTGAAGCAATTCAATCAGCCACTGGTCAAGAGTTTAGTTATAGCCCTATTATTAGGGAGATTCAGTTATATTGTTATCTTATTTTCAATCTTATGATGTTTTTCATATTAGACAGCAAGGAAATGAGACGGCACATAAATTGGCCAGGCATGCACGCGTTGTGGAAAATTTATGTGCCAGGCATGCACGCGTTGTGGAAAATACTCTTCGATGGTGGTTTTATCCTCCTGATTTTATACAAGCTAGTTTAGAAATAGATGTTGACGGCTGTTCAAGGGTGTAATGCATTGACTAAAGTGTGTTTTGTATTCATGCATTCTGATACCCTTACTTCTTTATGGTGAATGAAGCATTATTTGATTCTCAAATAAATAAATAAAATGTAGCATAAAAGACAAATCAAACTAGATAGATTGATTTTTTACTTTAATCGCAACAAAAGGTCACTTGAAGTCTAAAATGGAAAGGTAATAATTTTGTTTTGAAGTCCCTTGAAGATATATGCCTTAATCTTCGCAGAAAAAAATATGTACTCATGGAGATGAAGAAAGTCAATGTATTTGAGTCTTTTCATCGACACCTGAAGGCTGAAAACATGGCTCTAAAATATAAAGATGGGAGTTTTCCTAGTACATGTTACACACATCCTATATACAGAAAACTCATGCACATGAACAGTGTTTGTGAAAACTAAACTTGCGTGATAATCACTTCAAACGCCATATATACTTCTAATTAATGATCTTCAGCACTGAAATCTGGCTCAGCAGGCTTCGGTGGTAGTAGCTGTAGCACTCTTTGTGGCGCTCTGGTACTGCTGCGTCCACCCTTTGGTCGCCGCAATGCCCGAAGTAAATGGGCAGCAAACCTTGAAGCATAAATAGTTGCACCAAGACTTGCCGAGGTCCCAGCTTCATTTGCCAAAGCAAATTGCAGTTTATTTTCGGCATCACGCAAAGCCCTCTCATGGGTTTTCTTAGAGTAGCGGCGCCAAGCTGATTGGATAAAACAGGCCGCCCATGTTCTCCATTGTTGGGAGTAGAACCTGACAGATTTTTGCATATTTAATTATATCAAGGATCATTCGCGCAGATGAGGAAGATTATCAGAGTTCAAGTAGCGATTATTGTACTCTTTTTATTAAACGCTTCATATTTGCTCAAGTTATTATAAATAATTCGTGTGACAATGATAATATTGCAACAAAGCAAGAAAAAACCATCATCTTTGTCTGTTTTGATAGCTATAGAATAATTATCCAAAAAGTTAATACGCATGGCTTAAACCCTTACTTGAAAGTGTGCTGCAACTCCTTGCTGTGGAGTTTCCGAAACTGAGAAGCCACAGTCTTCAAATCCTCGGCCATTAGAGCAAAGGCTTGAACCTCTGCTTTTGCAACCACTGTTCTTGTTGAAATTGGGAATTTGGTCGAGGACTGGGGATACAGGGCCCAAGTAAGAAGCTCTTCTCCACAAAAGTCGCCGGCTTTAAGATCAGCAGTGTTGAAAAAACCAGTTATTCCACCATTGGTAGTGGAAGTGGCTAGGTTTCCTCGCATGATAAAGAGCATCTCGTCCACTGGATCCCCTTCACGAACAATGTAGCTCTCTTGTGTGTAAAGTACTGGCTTGAGACGATCAACCAGCGGATCCCACAGTTGTTGATCCATCTTTTTGAACATGGGCACCTTAAATATAAAATTAACTCAATGAACACCTTAGCTAAAAAAAGGACAAAATGATGCACAAAAATAATCAATGGAAGTATTACCTTCATAAGAAGATCGAGGCAAAGATGGCGCTTTATGTCCCTCCTGAGATCCTTGGGAAGGTTACGGATGAGATTCTCTTCCTCCACACCTCTTGTTTCTAGCCACTTGTACTGTTCATATCGTCTAACCCGCTCCCTTAATTCATTAGGGAGCATACGTTGGGACATCCACTGTTCGGCATCAGTCTTCCTCACTCTCATTTCTTCTACTCTCACTGTTGTGGATTGCAGATATTTCTATAACAGCATAAGAAAAATGATATATATCACCTCAGTCCATTCTAGAACAATGGGTGTTCTGCAAATAGGTTTTTAGTTTTAGTTGAAGTTTAATGGATGGTATTAGAAAGAACAGACGCATATCATCATGTTTTCCTTGGCAACATAGCAGCTAGAAGGCTGCAATAGAATACAAGAACTGTTGATTGAAGATGGCTGGAGTATATATACAAATAATTAGGCATGTAATTTATATTAATGAGTTAGCTGAGAATCTGATTCTGTATAAAACAATTAGTTGGAAGGTTTAGATGTGGTGTACATGGATTGAAAAATTAGAAGTGCATGAAAATGTTCTCATAATGCTACAACAATAGATTAGCAAGAGAATCCATGAGGACCAAAGTATTACCTGCATATTGCCTATAAGTAATGAGAATAAGACCAACCCAGCGATGGCTATGGAAACAGCAAAGACTATCTCCCAGAAATATGTACTTGTATCCAAGTTTTGGCCAAGAGAACTGAAAGATCAAAAAGGAATGGTACAAGTTAAAAATGGCTTACTATAAGTTGACAAGCTTTGCTTGGAACATACTAAAAAATCCATACTGACAATAACATTTACGCTGACAATAAATCCATACTAAAAACTTGATTGACATATGAAATGGATCTATAATATTTAATGAGTATTGATGCTGACCGAAAAATCCATACTGACAATGAAAAATGCTGCAAGGCCTGTCTCTTTCACTTGAGGCCTTATGTTCAAACAAAAACTTGACCGGATCTTTTTTTAGGATTTATATATTACTAACCTCAGACTACGCAATCCCCACCAGAAGCAGTAAGACAATTTGTCTAAAAAGAATTTTGATTCCACCACTCCAGACTTCAAAACTTTAGTAAATATTCCATAGTCGAACGGATCAGCAGGTGAGTTTTCCTTCTGATCATCTGGTTCGACAATACGACAAAACTGACTAATTTTATCCAAATAGTCTTTAGCACTCGGGTTTTTAGCACTGCAGTAAAAACCTTGATCTGGACATCCAGTAATGTTCCTACTGCACATATTGCTCCAGCAAGCAACCTGACGTTCTACACCAAACAAGTACCAAAAGGCTCCAACTACCTGGTACATACATTGTTCGTTAACAAACAATCTTGGATTAATAGGTTGAAGAATTTGAACCCAAAAAAAAAAAAAAAGGTTTAAGTAATTTACGTGACTAGCTAGCATGTAGAGGAAAAGATTATAAGCAGCTCCAGCCCATGCTGTCTCAGTCAGAATGCCAGAGGTTCTAGTTACTTCTACATATAGTGGGTAGATCCGCAAAAGCCTCGGCACATATTGGGAGAAGATTACTGCCTTCAACATCTCCTTCAACAATGGCACTTCGCTTTTCGGTGCCAAAAGTACTACCACCTGCAACACGTCAAAATTGTAAGACTTGCACCTTAGAGAGAGAGAGAGAGAGAGAGATTTATATATATATAATTAAACATATATCATATATGTATAGTTCCTTCCTTTACACTGAGCAATTGACACAAATTTAATTTCAGCTTGAGTTCTAGTCACCCAGAAGTATCTCCATTTTGATATATATAGAATTTGGTATCCAATTAAAGTCTGCGCGTAAACCACTATATTTGTTGTGGCACTAGTTTAACTTAACAAAAAAGTTAAAAATACAAATAATTTTTTACTCATATGAATGGAGAAATTTATCTAAACTTTTCTTACTCTCTTTTAATTCTCTTGAAATATAGATTACAATGCTTCAACTTATATATAGGCACAGAAGACTCATCATACTTGATAACCATTAAGTTACTCTTGAAAAAATAAAAGGACACATTATCGAGAAATAAAAAGACAACTTCGATAAATTAAAAGACAATTTTGAAAAACCAAAAAGTCAGCTTCTTCGTAGAATGCACAAAAGTATTCATACGTTGGATTTGTTTAAACTTCCAACACGCACCCTCAAATCAAATCATTATACCAAGCATGCTTAGCCTCATGAAAGTTTTACCAGATAATGGCTTGGTAAAAATATCTGCTACTTGCTCAGTGGTGTGACAATATTGGAGCTCTATTGTCTTTTGCTTCACATGGTCTCTAAGAAAATGAAACCTCGTATCAATGTGTTTGCTTCTCTTATTTTGCTTTAGGTTCTTTGCTAACTCTATAGCTGATTTGTTATCCACATAAATTATTATTGGTTCTTCCTGTGGATGCTCCAATTCCTTCAAGAGATTCCTTAGCCATATAGCTTTACAAACTGTAAAGGAGGCTGCTACATATTCTGCTTCACATGTAGACAAAGCTACAATTCCTTGTTTCTTGGATGTCTAAGAAAATGTTGTTGAATTGAGATAAAACGCATAGCCAGTAGTACTTTTCCTCTCATCTTGATCACTTCCCCAATCACCATCGAAAACCCAACTCATTTTTCTTCTTCGCCATAAGCATAAGATAAACCAAAATGCTAGGTACCTTTGATGTATCTCAATATTCTTTTTGCAGCTAACAAATGAGTCTGCATTGGCTTCTCCATATATCGAATCACAAGTCCAACTCCATAGACAATATCAGGCCTTATGATAGTCAAGTATCTCAAGCTTCCAACCAAACTTCTATAAAGAGTCGTTTCAATGACTCACCCATCTCCTTCTTTCGATAATTTTGTACCTGTTGCAACTGGAGTATTTAAAAGGTTACAACCATCCCTTTTGAATTTTCTAAAATATCCCTTGTATACTTCTTTTGGGATAAAAAAATTCCATCATGTTGCTGCTTCACTTCAATGCCAAGAAAGTAGGACATCAACCCATTGTGAGTCATCTCGAACTCCTTGAACATTGATTGCTTGAATTCCTCAATTATATTCTCACTATTTTCTATGTATAAAAGATCATCAACATAAAGGCAAATAATTAGAAATTCACAACAATCATTTTTCTTTATATAGACTGCATGTTCAAATGGATATTTGGTAAAGCCATTATGATGAAGGTAACCATCAATATGTGCATTCCAGGCCCTTTGTGCTTGTTTTGAGTCATACAATGCTTTCTTCAGGTGATACACCTTGTTTTCTTCTCCTTTCTTTATGAAGCATTATGGTTATTGTACATATTGTCTTCTTTGAGGATGCCATTGAGGAAGGCAGATTTGACATCAAGTTGGTATATCTTCCCTCTATAATGAGCAACAAGTGAGATCAACAATATCACCTTATCAAGTTCCCTAAGACTTCTCATCTTGGCTCTGCTTTGATTTGTGGAGGATCTGTCACTGTTGTCTCCAATAGAAGGTGGAGAGGTTCTATGTGCTGCGGATAGTGTGGTGGGTTGAGAAGATGGTGGGGTGCTTGGTGGAACTTTGGTTGAGATTTCTTCTAGGTCCTCCAACATGTACTGCTCTTCTGCAGTCATTTCATCTTTCCAACTTCATGCTCCTTCTTCATCGAAAATAACATCTATACTAACCACTACTTTTTTTGTTCGTGGATAGTAGAGTTTATATGCTTTTGACTATGCACTATATCCAATGAAGATACATTTCTCACCATGATCATCAAGCTTCTTTCTCTTGGCTTTGGGAACTTGGGAATAAGCAATGCACCCAAAATTAAGTGTGTGACACTTGGTTTGTAACCGCTCCACACCTCTTGAGGTGTCATATTCTTGACACTTTTGGTAGGACATCTATTGAGTAGATAAGTTGAGCACGCCGCAGCCTCTGCCCAAAATTCTTTTGGCAGTCCTTTTTCTTTGAGCATAGTTCTAGTCATATTGAGGATAGTTTGATTCTTTCTTTCAGCAACTCTATTTTGCTGTAGTGTGTAAGCAGTAGTAAATTGATGCTTTATGTCATTTTCCTTGCAATACTCGCAAATTCTTTTGAGATGTACTCACCACCTCAGTCAGCGTGAAGAATTACAAGCTTTCAACCACTTTCATTCTCAACAAGAGCCTCAAAATTCTTAATTACATTAAAAGCAGTGGACTTTTCTTTAAGAAAATAAACCCATATTTTTCTGTTAAAATCATCAATGAAAGTAATAAAATATTTATTAACTCCAAAAGATATGGGTTCTATTGGTCCACATGTCGGTGTGAACTAGTTGCAATTGTTGTGTGGCTCTCCAAGACTTTCTGCTTGGAAAAGGTTGTCGTGATTGGTTGCCAAGTATGCACCTTGGCAAATGTTGCTAGGTGCCTCTATCATTGGTAATCCATGCACCATGCCTAATGAAGATAGTAACTTCAGGCCGTTGAAATATAGATGGCCAAAGTGAATATGCCATTTCCATGGCTCACTTTCCTTGATTCCATAAAAGCAATTCTCGAACTTTGTTGTAAGATGCAATTGGAATATGCGATTGCTGGTCATTCAAACACGAGCCACATTTCTTCCACATCGATCCATCTCTCAAAGTGAGAGAATTGTCCTCCATGTGTATGATGTCTCCCTTCTCAAGCAATTGTCCAAGGCTGAGAATATTGCTTTTCATATTTGCTACATAATAAACATCGGAGATGTATTCGTTTTTACCATTCTTTTGATAAATGTTTTTCTTCCCTTTGCCTTCAACTAGGAGTTAGGATGAGTCTCCCAAGTTCACATTTCCGCGAACTCCTTTGATGAGTTCTTAAAATAGTTTTTTCTTTCCACACATGTGATTGCTTGCACCAGAATCAAGGTACCAAGCTTCACATTGTGAACTTTACTCATCATGAGCATGAAGTAGGGTAGTGTCACTACCAGTATCATTTGTTTTTCCTGCAACATTGGCTTGTTCATTGTCGTTATTCCAGCAATTCGAGGCATAGTGTCCAAACTTGTTACAATTGTACCATTGGATGTTCTTGGTATTTCCACTTCCATGTAGCGTGGATCTTACTCTTCCTCAATTGCCTCCTTGTCCTCAACCTCGACCTCTTGAGCTTCCTACTTTCCTACTGAATCTGGTCATGTCGTTGGTGACTTCCACGCCCCCTACCTCTGCCATGACCTTGGTTGGGGCTGGATTTTTCTCGATCATTTAGAGTCATTTTTTACTCTAATGCTTGTTCTAGCATGGTAGAATTAACACTCTTTTGCATCCTTTGCTCATGTACTTGGAGAGAACCCATCAACTCCTCAAACTCGGAACCCGGATAACCAGATTCCAATTGCGGTTTTTGGCCGGGACAAAATCTAGGCCGATGACCGCATTGCAAATCCGGGTATATTCTAGTCCAGGTAAGGGTTAAAAACTCAATATTCGGGTTTAGGAATTTTTTTCCCAATCACCTCCAACGAAGATTTGGCCAATGTGATCGAAGAATACAATCGAGCTTCATTGTCGATGTCCCATCCTCTGAAGATCAAGGTGGTCCTTTTGCCACCAAAATCTCTCAAGAAAATCTCCCCTCCTCTTAGCGTTGATTTCTCTGTGTCTAGATCACAGTTCGTACCTGCCGAATCGTTGGGGGCTTGGCGACCTACCACTACGTCTCGCGGACTTATTCGCCTCCGATTGGATATTCAGCCAGTGCTCGGAATTGCTCCACAAAAGGGAATCGGTATAGCTACCATGTCCAGCATAACCCTAGAGTTCTATATTTGTATTCGCATTTTGTTCCACAAAGCAATTACCGGCACTGAGCACCAAAAGCCAGAGATGTCTAGACTGTACTTGAAGTAAATTACACACCATCACAGCACCCAAAAGAAATTTGATGATGGCAAAAAAATAGTAGACCAAACAAAAACAGAACCCAGAACCCGAAATCTAGGTTTTTAAAAACCACATTCCAACGGCCTAGGTCTAAAACCCGAGTTCTGGTCCAGGTATACTCAGTTTCCGGGCCACAACCCGGATGAACAATCTCAATCTCACCTGTTCATCTCCTTTGAAAATGGAAGTAAGAATCTCCCATGCTTGTTTACTTGTCGTTGCTTCTACAACTTTTTCGAATGTAGCATCATCCAACCCTTCATAGAGTATGAATAATACTTTTTTATCGTTCATTCCTTGCTCTTTAAGAGTCCGCTTCTCATTTATAGCGTATGCGGTTTCTTGCAACTCAGTGGGCTCCGTAAATCCATCGGTAACAATCTCCAACAAATCTTGAGACCCAAACAGGGCTCTCATTTGGATAGACCACATTCCATAATTATCTTTTTAAAGCTCTCGAATTTGTTGTTATACAAAGTTGGAGGCCATCTTTGGAAAAGTTTGAATCTGTCGTGACCCAGCACTCTAATGCCAATTTGAAAGGAGAAATTTATTTAAACTTTTCTTCCTCTCTTTTTATTCTCTTGAAAAATATATTACAATGCATCGGCCTATATATAGGCACATAAGACTCATTGTACTTGATGACAATTAAGTTACTCTTGAAAAAATAAAAGGACACATTATCTAGAAATAAAAAGATGACTTTAATAAATTAAAAGACACTCTTGAAAAATCCAAAAAGTCTTATTCATAGAATGTACAAAAGTCTTCATACATTGGATTTTTTTAAACTTCCAACAACATCAAGTGTGATAGGTGTGTTAATAATTCAGCTTGCAAATAAATATTATACACGCAAAACAAATACACGACTGATATAGAAGCTTGCCACGTCAAGTCGTATAATGTTTTTCTTTTCCCTGAGTTTTTTATGATTGGTTTCATAATAAGCGACGTATTTATGCACAGACTTGTAAAAAGTAACAGAGCAATCTTAGCAATAAACCAGATTACAGATACTTGAGATTGATTGAGTATCACAATAGTACCCATACCTGTGGGCAGGGAAGGATTGCCAGAATGTCGATAATGAAGTATGTGGACAAATATCTTTTTGTGATTGCCATAGTATCAACAATCAAATCTCCTCTTCCAAACACACGAGAAGGTGGGATAATTCCAGTTCGAAACTGAAAGTATATATGTATTGCATAGAAAGCATCTGTGACTGAACGAAGAACAGAAGCAATAATCGCCAGAGTTTCGTCCGGTTCAAAGCTTAAGCACTTCTGCTCCTCATCATCCACCTTCAAAACTGGGGTGTAAAAGAAGAGCGGGTCCAGTGCCACTGATACCACACAAGAAAGCACAAAAATTTTGTTCCATGTTTGAAGAAATTGCTCCTGAGGATCAAGGATTTTAGTCTTCTTAGGACCTGAGTGATCTTTTCGTGGCTGACCATCTACAAAAGGGGTGCTTATTGGATTGTTTTTCAAACTATTAATTGTCTCAGACCCTCTCTTAAATTCTCTCCGAAAACTCTCAAACAATCTGCCAAATGTGGTTCTAGAACTGTTTCTTGAATATTTTCGATCGTTCATGGAATGTTGATGCTCAAAACTGGAAGATTTCTCCGAACTCCAACTTTGAAACCTGGAAGAAAGCATTTAACGTGTCAAATTCCAAACCAGAGGAAACTGAGCAAATAAATGGAGACTGTTGGGGGAAGTACTCGGGCTTGAACAAACTAACCTTACAAAATTATTTCGCTTGGAATCCATTCCTGCGGCCAATTAGAACTCCAATAGAAAGAGCCCAACTCTTGATTTTGAGACACTTTAATTACCGATAACAAAAACTGAAATCCAGGCGCTGCAGAAGTAGAAGTTCAGATTCCATATTCTCTACAATGGAATTACAGAATGTCCCATGCTACGTAATGTGAAAGCCAAACAATATGAGGAAGAAATGCGATACTTTTAGAAATTTATGACTAATATTTATTACTTTTCGGAGAGGGGACTAGTCAACTCTGAAGTCAAGCGAAAACTAATATTTACCCCTCTTAATCCCGTTTTTACAGTCAGCAGTAAAAATTAATTGGAATTGAAGACTTTGGTACTTCAGAGACAGCATGATAAACGATCAAAATGTAAAGCAAGTTTCTCAACTGGAGTAGTGGTGATAAAAAGACTAAGAAGGAAATAAAAAGCCGACATAACCTGATCTGTTTGGTTGCAGAGAAAAAAACAAAATTAGATATAATTGTGAATTGTCCTTTACTGTTACCTCACCTTTCGTCGTCTTAACGAACAACAACTCCCACAGCCTGACTGACACGCTATTTTGATATTTCTGTTTCAGCAGACTGTGCCGGCAGTCCCCATATCGCCTAACTTCTCTCGCCTCGAAAGCTCCGTCCGTTTGTTTGCACTCAAATATCAAATATCAACTTTCTGTTTGTTTGCCGAGAGTGAAAGGAAATAAGAGTAGAAGAAAAAATTTATACTGTTATCTACTAATTTTGTCGGCGCTTCAGAAAGAAAATAAAAATAGAACAAAAAATAAAAGCCAACCATATCTACCAAGCGAAACTGGTTAAGCAAACTAAATATCAGTGTAAAGGGTCTTGTTCTCTGGGGTTATTTTCTTTTATTTTATTTTCTAACCGTTTCTTATCTACCAAACAAAAACTGAAACAGGGTGAACGAAAATGCATAGAACTGAGCATATTTGGAGTTCCTTACATCTGTGTTGCTTTCATGGATGCTGCTGAGAAACAACAAGAACCGTCTTCGGTATTTGAAGAAGAAGGCAGAGAGCTCGGAAGAAAGTTCGTGCGAGCGATGACTATGAAGTCAGCCACCAAAGTGAGCCTCCATGAAATTATTGAGTTCTGTACTGTGTTGGCACCCTCCTGGTTCTATTATTCGTTCTTTTTATAAACTAATTTATGTTTAGTATGAGATTCTTAATTAATTAATGTGAAGTGACTTTACTTTTTACTTTTTAGAACTGTTTATATAAAATCAAACTATTTTTATAATTATTATAATATTTTTAAATTTTTATATTATATATTATAAATAATTTACTTTTTTTAAATTTTAAAATAAAAATAATATTTAAATTTTATTTTATAATAATATTTTATTTAATTTTTAAAAAAATATTTAATCTCAATTAAAAAACTGGACTATATGCCAACAAGTCATTAGGTTCTTGACAACGTCAGTCTTACCTTTCTTTATTCTTTTAAGATTAATATTATATATAATCTTATAATATATAAATTCTGCAACTTTGTGGGTTCTTTCTCCGGTTTTTTTCTTTTCCTTTTCGCGCCTGCAACTGTGTGGGTTCTACTTTGTCCGAATCTCACTCTCACTATCATCGGGTTGTTTTTATAAATTTATGTATTTTCAATATCAGATTCTTAATTAATGACCCACATGGATGTGACTTTACTTTATAGTCTTCTTTTCGTTATTTTTTTAATTGACTGTTTAAGTCAAATTTTTCTCTAAAAGAATAATTGGCAAATGATAATTTCAATCTCATGGTAATATAGAGAGGACAAGGACATCTATATATAGTTTTTTTATATTTATGATTTTTCTCTTATTCATTTTTATAAATTAGAAATTAGAAATCAGAAATCAGGACCTCGCTTTTTTTTCTTTCATTTTTTTTCTTAAGTACAAACACCGTATTTACAATTGAATTACAAATCAATAAATATGAAGTACGGATTTGTTTATTAACCCGAAGGAAACAAATTATATTAGAATATTATCATATTTATAATATATTTATATATTATGGTAATATGACTTATTCTCTATCATATTTAGTTTATAGTATAAATCAATTAATATTATTGATTTATTATCTTTTCATTCTTTCTCTACCTTGATCGTTCCCTATAAATAGGGATATATGTTATGTATTTAAGTACAATTAAGAACAATAAAGATATATCCCTCAAAGTCTCTCTCTCCTTTCCTATTTATTTTATTTTATTTTCTATATGATATCAAAGCCACAGCTACAGATTTTTTCCATAATTTTTACGACATTTTTTTTTCCGACAAGCTTGTCAACGCTAGGGTAAATTTTAAGGCATTCTATTTTGGCAAGCTTGTCAACACCCAGTACTTTCCAACCTTCAACGCTACTCGTTCTGAAACTAAATTTCAAAATTAAGTTTGCATGGTACAGATCATATGATCTATGAAAGACTCAATCCCATATACAACAAAACTCTTTCGGTAATTTTTTGGCATTCTTTTTCGGCAAGCTTGTTAACACTGGGGTATTTTTCGGAGTTCTTTTTTGGCAAGCTTGTCGCCGCTCAATGCTTTCCAACCTTCAATGCTATTTATTATGAAACCAAATTTCATAATTAAGTTCGCATGGTATAGATCATCCAATTTGTGAAAGACCTGATCCCAGATCCCATATACCATTACACACGCTACCAGGTCTCATCCACATGGCTAGCAACTTGATCTTACCTCTAAATTTAAGATAGTGTCTTCATCGTCATGCCAAGTTTGAGGAGAGATGTTAATGTATTATAGTAGAATATTACAGTAATACCCAAGTCTAAGGCCGAAGCCCAAACCAGGCCCACGAAAAAAAATTCAACCCTAGTGAGGAAATAACATAATTTTGTTGGTAAGGTTTTTTTTTCCCCTCTTCTTCCTTCTCTCGTCCCGGGGGTTTCTTGCCCCCAATATTTTCTCCCCCACTTTCTCTTCCCCGATCCCATCCCCACGCATCTTCAATGTTTCTTTCTCTCTTGTTTCACCAGCCACCCCCACGATATTAGGCAAGATACTCCATTATATTAGGCCCGGTTGCACAGTTACATGTGCGATATGAATAAATTATGATTGCTGGAAAAATTTTAATGAACTATATTTCTATGGTAGAACGTATTGCTCATGCATTTGCTTGTTGAGTTGTTGTGTTTGGAGTCTCTTGGTTGTGCGAGGTGGATAAAGATATGTATAAAGAGGCTGTTTGGATTTGTGTGGGTGGAGTTACATAGCTCTTTGGGTTGAATGATGTAGTTGTCCGGAGTTGTTTATGATTGTTTTTGGGAGGATATATTTTGGACGGGTTGTGTTGGACATGTTGTGAGCTGTGTGGATGCTCAGGGTTGACGTGTTGGTTGTATTGGGTTTATATGTTGGTTGTTGAGTTGGTAAGTTGTTTTGGGTTTATATGTTTTCTTGTTGGGCGGCTGTTGGATATGTCGAAAGTCTCAAATTTTTGGAGTTGTGAGCTAAGTGGACGTGATATGTGCTGTTGTTTGGGTTGAATTGTTGATTATTTAGGTTGATAGGTGGCTATTTAGGTTGATGAGTATGGTTGTTGGGTTGTTTATAAACTTAACTACTTATAGGCTCGTATTAGTTAGGTTTTTCTACTTATATTTATTTCTAACGTGCGAGCAAATAAATTTTTGATTTAGGTTATTTTGATTTGGCTAGAACACAGACTCAAAACGTAGATAATACACAAAAGTTAGATAAGCGGAGTTCCTATAATAGACTTTGCATAAAAAAAAATGGACTGAGGTTAATTTGTGAAAATTATGCATGTTTTATTTTGAAAAGAAAATTGAAATTGTTTCAATTATTTGTTCTGCATTACTCATGAAATCAATGTAAAAGAGAAAAGAATTTTCTGTCATGACTAGTGTAGACATGATCAAACTTTGGCATTCAGTTTTCTGTTGTATAAAAAGAGCGAATGCTGAAAATTTGCGCATGAGTATATGAAGATGCTATGAGTCTTGTTTTGAATATGTGGTAATGATCTAAATCTATTTAATATTCTGTTTTGATAAGATGTGGCGTCTAAAACCCTTTGGTATAACATTATGATTATGTATCTGATTTTGTTTATGCTATGCTCTACTCTAACCTTATTACGGGTGTAAAACTATGGTCTCTATTTAGGTTGGTACTAACTTCTCTGTCTCTAAGTGCAATCACTTTGTTTCTAAAGTTATTTTTTGTGTAGTCTTTCTTGTTTGCGCACTCGAGACTCCGAGATGATAAATGGAATATTCACTTTTGTCTCTGCACGGTTTGGCCACTAGAGATAACATAACCCAATCATGGTGGTTAAACATGGATCATGTTCTAATATGATGCTCGGATATGATATGATATGACGATGATGTTTAGTTTATGTTGTGCCAAATGATTTTTGAATATGAATATTTTGAATTATTGCTTTGATATTTTGATAACATGATTGTTTCTGCATTTTGAAACTCTATAAATAGCTCATGTTTACATATTAGTATATATTCTCTACTTACTGAGTTGTTGATAACTCACTCCTTATCTTCACAATACTTTTTAAATAATTTTGATGATTCGATTGGGAGTCAAATTTAGAAAGCATGGGTAGAGTTTAGCTTATGATTATTTATTGAGTACCTAAGGGTATTGAAGTTATTAGAAGATATTTTACTTATGTTGATTTGATTTATTGGGAGATTGATATTATTATGGAGAATGTGTAGAGTTATTAATTGATCTTGTTGGATTATTTCATTGATAACCTTGTAGATGATTGTATATATGTTTCGTTAAAATTGATGAATTTATGGAGTACTCGAAAATTATATTTGTATTGTTGGGAGATGAATATTGGTGACAAGTAATAATTCTCTAACGTCCAGTAATATTCTAGTATGTATGGTAGTATAATTTATTCTCTACCTTATTTAGTTTATTGTGTAAATCAATCAGTATCAATTAATATAATTAATTTATTGTATTTTCATTGTCTTTTTAGGATCTCATTTTCCTATAAATACGGTCATATATTATGTATTCAAGCACAACTGAAAATATGCCCTCAAAGTCTCTCTCTACCTTCCCCATCGCCTTTATTTTATTTTATTTTATTTCTACAATTTTTATAAATTTATGTATTTTCAAAGTCAGGTTCTTAGTTAATGATCCACATGAACCTGACTTCACTTTCTAGCCTTCTGTTCTTTATTTTTTGACAAATACTAAAGTCACCGATATTTGGCTCCTGATAACTTTTTTTATTTTCTACTTAGTGAATAAAAAAGTATTTTTAGTGATGTTGCAAAATTTTGTTTTTTAAAAAAATATTTAAGCATATAAAAAAAATTATTGAAAAAAATTAAAAAAATATTTTTGTTCTTCTCGGGACCGAGCTCGTGCGGATGGACGTAGAACTGTTCTTATTTTTTTAATTGGCTGTTTTAGTCAATTTTTTTCTCTGAAAAAGTAATTGGTAAATGATAATTTCATCTCATAGTAATATAGCAAGGACAAGGAATATTGAGAACCGTAATTTGCTTATATCTAAAAAAGATTCTATAATATTGAACTTTATTTTCTCTTAGAAAATGTCGATTTTGCTTATGTTTTCAAAGAATTATATACAGAAACTAAATAACAATCTCATTTTAAAAGATAAAGAATTTTCACCGAAAAAATTTAGAATAATACTAGATAAAATTATAAGTTGTATAAGCATTAAACATTTCTTTTGAAAAATATAAGAGTCCATTAGACCCTATAATTATAAATATCATTTCTAAAAATTTTAAGCCACGTAAACAAGCATTTAAACATTCACGTTGTCATCTATTCCTTATATAATATTAATTAATTCTTTTATATATTTCACCAAAATCTTTGGGATTATAGAATTTTAATTAAGTGTGTAATGAAATTGGATTGTTTATCTAAAATGAGCAACTCCAGTTAATAATTACCACATGTGTTTATATGCAGTCACTTTATGAATAGAAGTGAGATTCGGCCCGGTTTGGATAGACAGTTCAGATGAAATGAAATGTTTTGAATAGTAATAAAAGTTTTTGAATTAAGATGAGATGAAATAATTTATAAAAAGTGTATGTTTGGATAATGAGATCAAATGAGATAGTTTTGACTTTTTGATATTTAATATGCTTTTTATTGTTCATGTTAGAAATGTTTGAGATGAATTTAAAATTTTATAAATAAAATAGAAATGAGATGAAATAAAATATTAATTGTTTGGATGTTCAAAACTCTCTCATCCGTACAAAACTAGAATTTAGCCAGCCGAACCTCATACGACTTTGTTGTTGATTTTTCTTTTTTTGAAAATAGGCTTCATTTCATTCAATAAAACTAGAGTTATAGTTATGACTTACCAATATAAAAAAAAAAAAACTCAGACTACAATTCAACTTACGCATCTACTTTGGAGCACTTTCGTACATAAATTTCTTTATAATGAATATTGTCTTAATTTCTATAAATTCTCTACGAACAAATCTTCTTGATTGTACGAGAGAATAGTGTTACGTAAAAACCGAATTAAATGAATCCTCTCCAAAACAAGAGAAGTTATCACATTCGTCCTCCCCAGGAGGAGGATCATTCCGCTGCTCCTAAAGGAAGAACGAGAACAGTCCCGGTTTCATCTCTAACTAGTCCAGCCGCTCCCCTCTCCTTCTCTTTTCTATTTTATCCTTCTCCTGCTACCGTTCACTGCCTTCGCAGCCTTCTCTGCCCCATACCCCCTTCCGCCCCCTTTGCTGGCTACGAGCACCGGCGAGACTCTCACCTCCGAGCTAGCATCGATGATTCTCCCTACCACCTACCAACATTCCCGCATGAGCACTTCATGCCCCCCGCACTACCACCTTCCCTTGCGCCCACGCCGATATGCTCCTCCCGCCACCACCTGCGCAGGTGGCCTACCTGCTCATGCCGATCGCACAAACACCGGCCCCCAGCCACACGATCAACGACCATTTCCTCCACCGTTCGTCTCGCCCAGCATCGGCTTCACCCACACTAAAGCGCACCGGCTGCGCCCACACCAACTCGGCACCACCGGCTCGAGCATCGACCACCCATCTCGAAACCCATCGCACGAACACCCAACTCGAAGATCTAGAAGGGTTTGGATCAGGGTTAATGTGTATCAAGGGTTATGTGGTATCCTCAGAAATCAAGACAGAGAATAGAGGCTAAAATAATGTGGAGACAGGACAACCAAAGAGTATTCTTGCTTTATTAGACTTGAAAAAACACATAAAATAAAACAAACAAAACACATACCAAATAAAAAAAAAGAAGGGTAGAAAGGAAGTGAGGGTAGGAAAACACATGCTCCTACGCCCTCGAGCAAGTTTTGAAGTGACGGAAGTGTTTAGAAAGAAAGTGGAGGTTCTCGAGGTTCTCTCTCTAGGACCACCGGGCTTGTTGATTTTTCTTGAAAGCAAAAGTTCAAAACTTTTGTTATTTGATTGTTACCATAAAATGGGATCCACATATGATTGGACCCATTAATTAGGTAAATGTAAAATATTCTTAATATAACTAATTAATCATTTACATTTTGAATTTTGATCTTTAATGACTTTTACCCTAATTTTAATAATTTATAATCATTTGAGAAATTCTTTCAAGGAATTATTAATTCTGTATAATTTATATTATGCATCCATTTCTCTAACAGCCTGAGGCCTATTTGAATTGAGAAATGAGATGATATGAGTTAAAATGGTTTGTGAATAGTAATAAGATTTGTGAATAATAGTGAATAATAGAGATATTGTAAGTGGGTTGTAAGAAAATGGTCAAGTCCCTAAACACAAGTGTGTGGAATGAGTCAACTAGGGTTTCCAAGTATGGAAATCCTAATATGGTAAGTGGGTTGGTCGACCAAGGCTAATTCAAATATTGCAAGAGTGCCAAATTTGAATTCAAATTCAAATGGGAAGTGGGAATTCGGCTAGGGCTAGGTGGAAGAAGGGAGATCACTTATGGAAAGTTAACAAACAATGATGGTGGTTGAAATTGAGGGTGGAATGGATTGAATGAGCCGAAGATGCAATAATCTCCAAGAACACAAGATGATTGCTCAAGAACAAAATGATGAACTTGAATGAACAATGAAATAAATTCAACAATTGATTCACAATGTGCACCAAGATTGAATAAACCTCATATATTGATAAAAGTAGCAAAAAATAAGAATATCAACTTGGATTCAATGAATTGCACCAAGTTGATAAACAAGATAAATAGATTACTCCAATTCAATGAATTGCATGGAGTAATCCTCTCTTTGGGATTCAATGAATTGCACCCAAAAGAGCCCAAGTGTCTAGTACCGAAAATGATCTCTCAACAATGTCCTCACTCAAGTCAATTTTTCAAAAGATGTGAAAGAAATGATTAAGGGTCCTATTTATAAAGATTACAACTTGGAAACTCCCAAAAGGTTCCTATGCAATAAAAGAAATAAAATAAATAATTAAATAAAATAAATAACACAAATAAGATAGTGGCATGGACCACATGGCCGTGGCATGCATGAGCTAAGGGTTCGGCTAGGGTGGTGCATGGTGGTCCACGGTCTGGTCCATGGCTAGGTGGCTCGGCATGGCTAGCTGTGATGCATGGCATGGTACCATGCATGGGCCGGCTGATGGGCGTGGCATGGAGCCATGTTCAGCCTGCTGGTGGCTAGCCATGTGAGCTGGCCGCATGGCCATGCGCATGCCCACTAGGCGCACGGCCGAGGATGCCATGCTGGCCTCTCCTTGCTAGTGACGGCCATAGCTGTGCCTGGTCAGTGGGTGGAAATACATTGGTGCCGGCTACTTTAATGAAGAAGAAGAGAAGAGACATAAGGTTTCTTCAGCCCTTAAAGGGCCTTGGGCCGTGGGCCTTGGCCTAATCCAATAAAATAAAAAGTGGACTAAGGGAATAGCGGGCAACATAATAGGCTCGAGTCGGGTCTGTGGCACTATACAATAGGCTTGACCCAAACAAAAATGTCACCGTGTGACCCAACCCGTGGTCTCACCATTGAACTGAGTTTCGACTCGGGTTCTTGAACCGGTCCGGTCAAGAACCAGACCGGTCAAATTATAATATTATAATTTAAGAAAACCCAAAAACAATTCTTTGTTTTCTCTTCTCTCTCAAAGCATATGCTTTATTGTTTAATAAATGTATGAATTATTTAATATTAAATTATGACTATTAGTTATAAAATTCTTAATTATTGTTTCTCAGGAATTTTATTCTATTGTAGGCCATATAAATATATGAATTATTTGCACTTGAATTATGGATGTATGTTATAAACATTCTTAATTATTGCTTCCTACGAATTTTATTGTATGGTAAGCCATATAAATGTATGAGTTATTTGGACTTGAATTATGGCTATTAGTTATAAAACTCTCAATTATTATTTTTTATTGATTTTATTGTAGGTTGGCCATATATATAATTGTTTATTCTATATGGGGCAAATCGTTTGCACCAAAATTAAGGAAAATATTGGTTGTCCAAAAGTACAAGATTTTTTTTTTAATTTTGACTGAAAAATCCATTAAACTCCATAGTAAATGTGGATATGATGGAGTGAACAATTTTGTATGTCAAGATCTACCCTCAAATGATAATTTTGATGATACTACTAGTTCATTCATTAAAGCAAAGTTCAAGTGAACATTTTGTATGCCAGAGTTTACTCCCAAAGGAAAATTCTGGTTATACAGTTAATCCATCCACATAATTTCAAATTTGAGTGAACACTTTGTATTCAGATTTTACTCCTAAAGGAGAATTTTGATGATACAGCTAGTTCATTCACATAATTTAAAATTGGAGGAAACATTTTGTGTTGGAGTTCACCTCCAAATGAGAGATTTCGATGACACTATTAATTCATCCATAATGATTTAAATTCTATTATTGTTTATAAGTGTCGATCTCAAAGTATTATTGTGATTAAAATGTTTTTCTTACAATAAGTATATCAATATCTTTACAAGATTTTTTGTACGGAATGGACTCTAGTATAGAGAAACATGAGCATGTAAAATTTTCACTAAGACTCTAGTTTATCCATTTTAAGTCTAACATCAATTATTATTGAGAATAGTGATAAGGGTAAGAAAAGTACAATATTTAAGAATATTTAATTAACTACTACATATCAAACTATAAGATTTTCTTAGTTTTATATATAACGGTTTCCTTCAGAGGTATTATTATTTCATTAAATTAATGAGATATGAATAAGTTGGTAACATGGTTGTTAGCTAGATATAAATTTATTTTGCTAATTTGTATGAAAAATCATCTGTATCTTTTGGGAAAGGAAGGAAATTGTTGAATCCCAGGTTTCAAGTTTCATATAATTATATATCTACATATGGATTTTGATAATAACAAATGAATTCAAGTATAAAGGAGTCTCAAGGTCAAGTTGTCTACACAATGGAGTTAAGCATATCAATGAATTAAGCATAGACAAGAAAGGGAACAAGTTTACAAATAAAGTTCTTAGAGTAATTTTGTACATTTCTTGATAAAATTCGAAATTAGATTAAAACTCAAAATTAATATTTTCTCATGAAGCATCAAATTGCATTTCCACATATGCATAACATATTTAAAAATTAAAAGTTTGAAATTTGAATTTTTTAAAGATGATTGATTGTCATATTTCATATGTACATGTTTTGCTATAAAATTTTGAAAAGTGATTGATACTCTTTTTGACATATGCAAAATGAAGATGATTTTGTTTGAAAAATTTGAAAAGTAAATCATACTCATTTTGTCATATGCGAAAAGTAAAATGTTAGATTTGAAAATTTTGAAAAGTGAATAATGTTGTCTTTAACAATTGCAAAAAGGAGAAACTTTTATTTGAAATTTTTGAAAAGTGAGTGGTGCTCCTTTTTGACATGTGAATATTTTTAAATTTGAAAATGAAGTCTCATATACTTATAAATAGCTTAATTGAGATCTTCAAATCAACACACACAATAACAAGAGCATACACACATCAATTGCAAGTTTTACAAAATTCTTTCAAAGTTTTTAATCTCTCTTATCTAAGTATTGAACCTTAACCCTTGTTCATTTTTAAAGAGATATAATTTGTATTGTATTGTTCTTATTCCACTCATTGAGGAGTGTTTTCTGATAACCTATCCACTATCAGCTATTGTATTAGTAAAAGAGTGTGTATAACCGTTGTGCGTCTGGAAGGTGTTCTATATAGGGAATGGTTAAATCACCACGTGTAAGATGATTGTAAGTGTAGAGGGTATTCTGCACGGATTCTTTGTAGCGATACTGCTCAAAAGTGTAATAGATTTCTATCTCTACCTGAATGAGGTTGAATATTGAATTTGAGAATTCTCAATGGGTAGTTTGAGGCAAGGACTTAGGTAGTGGGACTAAACATCGTTGAAATACTGAGTTTGCTTCCTCTTACCCTTACTCTTTATATTCACTGATACTTCATATTTTGTTCATATTTATATTGGGTATTTGGTTTATAATTGTGAATTTTTAAATACAACCCAATTCATCTCCTCTCTTGTGTTAGTCATCTGGGCAATAGAAATGATGATGATGAAAATATAAGAATTGTGTCAATTGAAGTTTGAAAGAAATAATGACACATGAAGGTTTAGGTGCCCTAAGCATAAGACATGATTCGAAGGGAAGGGTAAACCTTTTTATGTATAAGTTTTGAATCAAATCTTATACATGTTTATAAATTCTTTTTAGATTAAACTCGAGTGCAAATTTTTATATTTATTTTGCCTATATAAGTTTCAAATCAAACTCTATAAATGTTGATACTTATTTTAATGGTTGAACTCGAGCACAAATGTTCAAATGTTCAAATTGTTTCAAAATTTCATTTATGTTTGTTCCATTTTTCCTTCTAATAAAATTTTTATTTGGCATGCCTTCATATTAGTGCTTTATTTTCCTTTTCACTCATGAGGCATGTATTGAAACCAAATGAAAAATAATTTATGAAATTTGTTTACAATTTGTGGCATAGAATGGGCAACCATTGCCGTCTTGTCCTCTCAACGCAGTAACTGGGAGATGCTCGCAAGGAAACAGGTAGGTCGAACCTACCCCAGGCCGTAGCCTTCTCGAATCCCGTAACAATGCTAGCACGATTCTTATCCGAACATTCCTTTAGTTTCATAAAGGATGTCGTCAGAGGGATCAATGGTCATTTATGCAATTATGTGAATCAACAATCAGGAAGTCAGTGACCCATGGGTATGGGGCAGGAACGACCTCACACTAGTTTGTATTCCTTCATTCAAGGGGTTCGGGGGGATGTGCCCCATGAAACAAGGGGTTCGAGGGGAGGATCCCCCTGAAACGAGTTAATAAAAAGAATAACTAAATAACAAGAAAAGATGCTATAAATTGTAACCTTTCGCTCAATACTCAAATCAACAATTTAAGCATCTAAGGTTGCATTAATCAGGAATACACGACAGAATGAATTGGTTTATTTACAAACCTCATCTCTGCCCTTCAACTGAAACAAACTATCAACCAGGGCTGAATCCTCAAATAAGGAAGGAAGAAGGAGAATTTTGAAAAGAAGGATATTAATGCTTTATGAAAGCAATCTGTACGAGGCCTCACTTTCTAAGAATCAGGAGAATCAAACATAATTTGTGACATTAAAGTTTGGAGAATATCTCTAAGAAACGTTGTAGAGGTTAGTAAATCAAATATTTTTTGCATTTAGATTTCTAATCTTAGGATGTGTGTTGATTGATATAAAAGGAAAACAAATCAAACATATCAAGAAAAGAATGTACAAGGAATAGAGAGCTTATTGAGATAATGCATATAGACGCATATAAACCTTTTTCTCTATTGTTTCATAGATATAAGTCTTTCATTATTTTCATAGATGATTTTCATGGTATTATCTATCTACTACATGAGAAATTTCAAGCCATTAGTACTTCTCGAGGTACTTCTCATGGGGAGGAATTACAATTAGATAGAAATGTGAAAATCATTTAATTGAATTGAAGTAATGTCATGAAAAAATATTAAGAGGTTGACCATAATCCTGACCTATTTCATTAACTTCTTGAAAAACTATGTAGTAAAAATTTTAAAAATAATGAAGTATATCTTATATCATGTTCCTTGTAAGTAGTCTAAAAGACTATTCTTGAGTTGTGGAGTGATAAGATACCTGATTTAAGGCATATAAATGTATGAATAATCAATCTAAAGTAAGACTTTACAATCCAAATAAAAGGAAATTGGATCGTATAACAGTTAATGGATACATTATTGATTACTCAAGGAGATTCAAATAATTTAGGCTGTATTATTTTTTATTTATAGATTGAATTTTGAGGAAATTGAAATCTCAAATTTTTTAAGTTTGGCAAAATTAGTAGGAGTATAGAAACTAGAGATGTGATTGTCATGAAGTGCATTCTTGTATTTCAAAAGTGTTTGTAGTTTATTTTTTTGATTATCTCAATGATAACATGGAACAACAAGTGAATAATCATCTATCCCATAAGAGAAACATAGCTAAAGAATTGGCCATGGAGACATTAGAATGGATAACCTCGTGTGATCTTCTTAATTTGTTTTTTAGTTAGGCTACGTAGTGTATTTTCAAAATATGAATTTGACATAGAAATAAATAAAGGTTCGCATATGTTTTCATAATTTACATAAATAAGAGATTCTATAAAAGACTTATGCATAAAAGATTGATTGAGATTTATGAATCAATATAAAGTCTGTAATTTTATCTAATTGTCTAAAAAATATAAACATTCGTATGTAAATGGGTTTTAGAGACAAGATTCTAATGTTAAAGGCAATGTTGAACGATATAGAGTTTATCTTGTAATCATAGATTTCACTCATAAATGAGTATTGATTAGATAGAAATTTCTAATAAATCCGAAAGAACTCATTAAGGATCACTATGATATTAGTAGCTTATTATGGTCTAGAGTTACAACAAATAGATGTGAAAACAATTATAGAGTAAAAGACTGAAGTCTACAATAACCAAGTAAAATGATTACTTAGAAAATGTAAGAGATCTTTTGAAAATTGGTATCTAAAATTTGATAATACCAATACTGTTTTTGGATTTAAGAAAAATATTTATTGTTAATGAATATATCCTAAGATCAATGAGAGTATATTTATATTTATGGTCATGCATATATGACTTTTTGGCAAGTATGAATCATGGTTTGTAGTATGACATTAAAGTTATGTCTCTAAAGAATTTTAAAAATGAAATTTATGAATGAAACCTTCTTTTGTAATTGGAATTGAATTTTAATAGCAAGACAAAA
Source organism: Pterocarya stenoptera (assembly GCA_003123785.1). NCBI lineage: Eukaryota > Viridiplantae > Streptophyta > Magnoliopsida > Fagales > Juglandaceae > Pterocarya > Pterocarya stenoptera. The sequence continues at coordinate 113,683 of QEOT01000424.1, forward strand.
ATTGTTGGGATTGTCTCAATATATTTGCATAGAGTTTTAAAAAACTTTGCATGCAGAATTGTTGGTTAATAGATGCTTTAAAAATAAAATGTGACATGTTCCAGTGTTCTTGAATTAAACAAATTCTGTATATGATGGTTATAAGGAATTTGATGGTTGCACAAAATATTATACAGTTGAACATCAGTTTTACCGGTGACATCCTTGGTTGTTGGCAAAGTAGTCCAATGATGTTTAACCAAAAAACTATGAAAAGAATGCAAAGTTATTTCCAAGAAATTAAAGATTATTGTTGCGTTAAGAATAACTAATACTCTTAAGGTAACTGAATATTTAGACCCTATTTTGTGGGAGTGCTTTAATGATAAAAAAAATACAGTTATGTTATGTATTTTGCTATTTAGTAGAGTTATTTTATGAAAATGTATGAGACAAATCTCTTACTTCTTCATGTGCAATATGGACTAAGTTTGTGGTATACTTTAAGGCCACAATATATGGTATCTGAGTGATGAAATTTATCTTAGAACTTAGAATTGTCGACTTATAGCTAAGTCGCTAAGAAAGTATTACAAGAATTTCTCATTTCTCCGAATGATAAGTGTTTAGTGAAATTTTAAATACCTAAGTATTAAGGAGAAAGTACAAAAATAAATATGTCCATAACAATAGTGGTTAACTTTAAAGGACATGTTGAAAAGATGAGTCATATGCTTATACCTATGATGTGAACATGTTAAATAGCTCATTGACATGCTGAGTATTTTGTTACTGAACATAAAAAGATATCTATTATAGTTGTTTCTATTGTCTTGTCTTTCACTTTATATGTACATTAAATGGTATGGATGAATGATGACAAGATAATGTTTGCAATAGACATGAATTGGAACCCAAAGCATCACAATATTAGCCTTAATTGTCCCAATTAAATATCATGTTAAATTAAGTTATTGGTGTTGTGGTACATGGAAGGAAATTTGTTAGTTATATAACAAAAACCGCCATGACTCGCATTGGTAGTTGATTTGACATTAATATTACAAGAACTCATGTAATGTATTTTAAGTTAGAAATTTCTTTTGGAAATGGACATGTGCAGTATGGTTAATTTTCTGTAATAAACCCATGAACGAAAAATGTTATTTATGGGTGTATGGGCCAAGTGGGAAAATGTAAAAGTTTGATTAAAACTCTATGTCCCAAACGCTCATATCCTAATGGGTTTAGGTTAGTTCAAATATTATCACTTAATTAATGAGTCACAGTGGGACAAGAATAATTCTATATCTAGTCACAATGGGATACAAAGTCTCTAGATTTCATGATTGCCAGAAGCCTATAAATAGCACTGATGAGTTAAGGGGTTCTTACCTACAACATTATTGTGCCTCTAGCCATCGGGAGACACTTGGAGGCGAAGTTGTTAGGATGATCTTCCTCTTATAGTCAGGTCAAATTCTTCATCTAACTGTGATGGAGAAATGTACGTATTTTAACTGTTATTATTTTATTATCGTGGATTATAGAAGATTGAAAATCTAATTATTAATGTTTATGTTAAAATATTTAACACATTTATCTATATGACTATAAATAAAGTTTGGTATATTGAAAAATTAAAGAGTGAAAGTATTGAATTATTTCTCTTGTAGGTATATTGAAGTTGTGACATTTATTTCTCCCTCTTTTTTTTTTTTTTTTTTTCTGTCTTTTTCATTCTTGATGGATATCTTCAAAGTTTTTATTTTTCTTGTTGATGAACTTTTCTTTTTCTATAGTTTGCTACTTTATTGTAGGGTCCAAAAATGTTTGATTTGTTGACTTTTAAAAGTCGCTTCCCTTAAATCTTGTAATTTTGTATTAACCATCCACTTAATACTCTATGCACTCAGCAAATTATCAAAACAGAAAACATCAAGTAAAGGATTGGAGTAAATACTTTAATTACATGGTGATGTAGTGCGCTGCGATAATGCAAATATATAAGTAAACCTTTCTTCTTTTTCCAAAAAGGTTGTATCTAGAGGTATAGAACTAGGCCGGAGTTTTGTTCCAATCCAGTTCGGAACCTGGAAATCTGGGTGAATTCGGGCGATTCTCCTTCTAGGTTGGACCCAGGCAGTTCATACTAAACCGGATCCGGTATAGACCCGATTATGGATCCGGCTATCCGTAATTGGGTCTTTTAAAAATAAAAATAAAAAATCGTTTTCACTTAGAGAAATGATGTCTTTTTGTTTTCCTTATTAATCCCCAACTTGCGCTACCCTACACACACTGAAGTCCCCATCGCTAAGTCTGCTCTCTCAACTCTCTACTCTCTCTGTCGCCCTGAAACCCTAGCACTCAATCCGTTGTCGTCGGTGAGAGGTCGCCGCCCGTTACGTATCTACATCAATTTTTCCTGTCTCTCTTTCTCTCTCTCTCTCTACATTTTTCCCTCTCTGTCTCTCTCAACTCTCGCTAATGTCGGTATGTTCATCTCTCTCTCTTGCTACTCTGTATTAGTTTTGAATGTGAATTTCAGTTGGATTATGAGTACTGGATTTTGTATGTAAACAATGGGTGTATAGGGATTTTTAATTAGTATCGAACCACCTATCAAAAAGAGTGTATTGGTTTATACAATGAGGAGATGCAAAAGCTGAAGGCTTTGTTGAGCAGTCAAAGAGTTTGTTTGACAATTGATATATGGACATCTATAAAAAAATATGAATTATATGTGTGTTACTTGTCATTATATTGATTGAGGTTAGGTATTGAAAAAGAAAATTATAATGGTTTTCCATATTTCTAATCATAGGAGTGAGTCTATTGGTCGGATGTTAGATTCTTGCATGATGGATTGAGAGATTGACCATCTTTGTATGATCACTGTAGATAATGCATCCTCTAATGATAGTGCTATTGATCATGTGAGGAGGAGCATAAGAGATAAGGAGTTCACAATTTTGGGACGCAAGTTTATACACATGCAATGTGCTGCACATGATATTTTAAACCTCATTGTAGGTAATGGTTTAAAAATTATACATGATGCAGTAAATAGTATTAGAGAGACAATAAGATTTGTGAAGTTTTCACCGGAAAGACTTGATATGTTTAAACCAAGTGCAAACTAGCTGAATATTGAGTGTGAAAAAATAGTGTGTCTAGTTGTTCCTACCAAATAGAATTCCACATATTTAATGCCGAGTGTTGCTGAAAAATACAAAAAAAAAAAAAAAAACTTTTGTATTAAAGGAAATAAAGGATGCACAACTTTTGATACGTCTGTATGAGGATTGGCAAAGAGCTTATATTCTTAAGATCTTGGAAGACTGTTATTGGAATGGCAAGACTGTTCTGTATACATCGATAGGACTTAAAAAACACGACAAATCCATGAAACTATGAAAAGCATTTATATGCAGGGCAAGTGGCATTAATTTTCCTTTCGGTTTTTGTAGGACAGGTGGACAAAAGTACATCATATATTTAATTTCTGTAGTCAAAATTAATTTCTGTTGGTACATCTTATCTGCTCCCGTAACTCATAGCTTTCTTGTTGATGGGTCATGCCAAAGGTAAGTCTTGTGCAGTGTATATTTTACTCTCTTTTTTATTTGGTTTTAAATTGCAGTGCATGCTTGTTTAGTTTTTTTCCAAATGATTTGGGTAGACTACATGGGTCCTTTTTGGGACGTTCTATACTATAAGGAAAGATGGTGTTTTTACAGAGTGAGATTTTCTAAAACATTATATATAGTTTTTTTAATAACTTAATATATAGAGTAAGATGCAATTTGGGTTGTCTACAAATTTTGGTGTAACATCTACATGAGCCAAAGTACTATTCAATAATACAGGCCGCAACAAGCCGATGCTTCGGATTTTCATACATTCATGCATGCAATTAGCTGGGAAGCATAGAAGATCAGACCATGCGCAGTTAGCTAGCTACTTGATCTGCATATTTTGAAGAAGATTCAGTACATATGTAATATCTAGTATTATGCATATATTGTATTAGTCTAATTAGTTGTGATGTATTATTATTTATTTTATTATTTGTAAATTGATTTTTTACATTGTGATGTAAACAACAATGTAATATGTAGCATGCATGGATTATGTGTGTTGATGTATTATTATTTATTTTGTATAAAAATAATAATAAACAAAAGGCCTATAAAAAAAAAAAAAGGTCTTTTAAATTGTTAAAAAGATTTTTTTAGAAAAAAAAAGATCTTCTAAAAAGTGTTTAAAATATTTTTTTTTTTAAAACATCTGGGTATTAAACATGAGATCCGAATTTTTTTTAAAAAAGTGCTATAAAAATATTTTAAAAAGTCTTTTTTTTTAAAAAAAAATGTATTAATAAACCCGGATATACATATAAAAAAAAAAATCCTATTTTCGAATTTAGACAAACGGATAATCATCCGATTTTTAAAACCTGGATACATTCCAATTATTGCCAATTATCCGGTTATACACCCCTAGTTGGATCCCCTTTTGTTACCACTCACTGTAACACTTTTCGTATATAAAACCTACCACTGGCCCCAATTATATCTGATTCTTTAATGTTGAACATGACTGCAGTGGCGTATATATCCTTGTTTGATTGTCCTATAAAAAAGAGCTTTTAGTTCAATTATGCATCCTTTCATTAATTTCGATAGCACTTATTGACAAGAAAAATCATTAAAAGCAACTAACAACTAACAACAGATTACGTAATAAAGTGTTGGAGTTTAAACAAATTCATGAATATAGGAAGACTTTTGGATATTCTATTAAGAAGACTTTTCCTTTTTTTAACAGTGTTTTTTAATTTTCAAAGTTTTCATTTTATTTCTCAATAATGTGTCATTTTATTTTTTCAAGAATATATTTATGGTCATCAAGTACTATGGGTCTTTTGTGCCTATACATAGGCTGATGGATTGTATTCAAGAGAGTAAGAAAATTTTAGATAAATTTTTCCCTTCAAATTGGCATAGAGCACTAGGTTATGACAGATTCTAACTTTTCAAGAAATGGCCTCCAACTTTGTCTAGCAACAAATTTCAAGACTTTCAAAAGATAATTATGAGACGTGCTCTATCCAAATGAGAGCCTTGTTTGGGTCTCAAGATCTGTGGGAGATTCTTACCAATGAATTTATGGAGCCCACGGAGGAACAAGAAGCTGCATACACTAAGAACGCGTATATATACCACTACTTCAATATTATAGGTTCGAAGATTGGAAGCACGCAATATTAGTGTAATGTATACAAAGACAAGGTAAGTAATTGTGATCATGTTCTTCTACGCGTCGCTTTATGGTAAACTATAAGGTCTCTTTTTGCAACTATATATATATAAATAGAGTAACTGTTTATCTAAGTTTGTATATGTATAAGCCTTCATTGGTAGCCCCTTTTTATGAATCCTATTTATGATGATGGTAATTGCAAGTGATTTTTAGAGTCTACATTAATGATGATGTGAATGAATATTACATACTTCGAATATATATTTTAAGGAATAAAATGTACGGTAAGGTTAAGGGAAAGAAAAGGAAATGAAATTGTATGATTGCATGTGTTTGATGAGGTAAATGGATGAGCCATCTGAGGATGAGGAAGGTACCTATGTGGTTCGGACGGATTGCAACCTCCGAAAGCATCATTGGTAGAGCACCAAGTGATGACCCATTCCTAAGGTTCGGTTCTATTCTACTAGTTACGGGTAGAACCATTGATCTTAAGGGTTGCTAACCCTAACAGTGCTTAATGTCCACAAAGGACGAGGATAAAAGAAATGAATGATTATTGCTTGAGATTGAGGAAAAGAAGGTTTTTCAATAATGCACTGAGGTAGAAGCATATTTTCTTTGATGCTCCAAGGTAAATGTCTTATGCCTAAGGCAATATTTTCTCAAGAATGTTAATATTAACTTGAACACTATGTTTATATTATGTTTACTCCAGGATGTGGTTCTTACTCATGAGTACTCAACTCATTTTAGTTATTGTTATGATTTTTTCACCCCATGTGTAGAAGATTATTAGCATGCTGTGGGTGAAAATGTTGTACTAGGGAATGACAGTGCCTCAGAGGTTTAAGGCACCAAGCAAGGAATTTTAATCCATTACTTGCTTTCAACAAAATTGTAGTACTAAACATTTTACTGTTTTATTAAGTGCTTCCAACCAATGTCACTTTGGGAGTTTTGGTTTAATGAAATATATTCCGCTTTACTTTATAAATATGATGGAATCTTTAATACCTTGTGCAAAGAATTTATGTTAAGTTAATAGCATCTGATTCTTCTAACTTTACAAGCCCTAGAGGAATAGGTCGTTACTATAGTAAAATAGTTTATAAATAGTAGTGAAATAGTTTAAGTTAAGATATTTTATTTCAAGAAATGAGAGAGAGGAATTTGAATAAAAATATTATAAAACTAAAATATTGTTAAAATATAATTTTTGTTGTGGGACTTGAAAAGTTGAATTATTTTTTATGTTTTGTTTGAAAGTTTGGAAAAGTTGTAATTATTAGATAATGATTAAATGAAAAAATTGAAAACTTAAAATTGAATTGTGTTTACATTTGTGGTGTTTGGATAAGATGAGATGAGATCATCTTGCAATCCAAAAGGGGCCTAAGTCTTGACAAATCCATGCAAGTTGCAAACAACTTCGAGTGCTAAGGGGACGTACCCCCTGGTTTTCATGAAATGTTGTGGGTGATAGGGACATGGCGTCCACAACCAAATTTGGGCCCTAAGGGGTCACCTAGTTTTCAAAAATCCTTTATGGTCATCAGGATAGGGCATCCAAAACTAGCTTCAAGCACTAAGGAAATGTACCCGTATCTTTACAAAATCTTGTGGATTGCAGGGATCTGGCGTCTATGACATGCTTCGAGTGTCAAGGGGATGTATCCCTTAGTCTTCATGAATCCTTATGGGTCGTTTGTGAAAAAGGATCAAAAGTGAAATAGGCATGTTTATAAAGATGCAGACTAAGGACCATGATTGGGAATACTACAAGTCCCCCTAAGGCAAACTCGAGGGGGGATTAGGCTAGACCATGGGTCATCCCAAGGCAAACTCAAGGGAGAACAGGTTAGCCCACAAGTCGCCCGAGACAAAATCAAGGGAAGACTAGGGCAACTGAGGCTGGGATTTTCTCGAGACAAACTCGATGGAGGATTAGGCTGGGTCACAGGTCATCTCGAGGCAAACTCGAGGGAGGACCAGATGAGGATGCTCATCACCTTAAGGCAAACTCAATTGCATATTAGACTGTGCCGTAAGTTGTCCTAAGGCAAACTTGAGGGAGAACCTGACTAAGCCACAAGTCACCCCGAGACAAATTCAAGGGAGGACTAGGGCATCTGAGGCCGGGATCTTCTTGAGACAGACTCGATGGTGGATTGGGCTGGGTCACAGGTCATCCCAAGGTAAACTTAAGGGAGGACTGGGTAAGGATGCTTGTCACCTTGAGACAAACTCGAGGGGGGACTAAGGTTGATAAGGTTGAGATTGTCTCGAGGCAGATTGCAAGAAGGATCTGGTTGGGCATTAGGTCATCCAACGCAACGCTTGAGGGAAGACCAAGATAGGCCGCAAGTCACCTCTAAGTAAACTCAAGGGGGGATTAGGGCTATTGAGGTCGATATCGTCCCAAGGCAAACTCAAGGGAGGATCATGCTGGGTCATGGGTCATCCTTAAGTAGATTCAAGGGGGAACTGGGCTGTTGAGTTTGCAATCATTCCAAGGCAAACTCGAGGGACGATTACGCAAGGCTGCAAATCCTTCTAAGGCAAACTCGAGGGAGGATTGGGCTAGTCTGCCAGTCGCCCCATGCCAAAGGTGACTAGGTTACTAAGGTCGCAATCGTCTTGAGACAAACTTGAGGGAACATAGAGTAAGGCCACAGGTTATCCCAAAGTAAGCTCAAGGGAGTTAGTTATATACTTTTGCCTAGGTCATAGTCATCTCGAGACAAAAATGAATGTGCTTTTGTTTTGCTAGAGCCTAATAAATAAAGGAAATGGCACAAGAATAGTTATATACTTTAAGTAATAAGTAGTTGTTGTGTAAGTTTGTAACCCATGACGCACCATGAAGTCTCATGGACACTTGCATTTAAGGCATAAATCCTAACCATGATTCCAAGTGTTACTGTTTGTGTAACCTAAGGGATGGGCATGCCAGTATTGGTGCCCTTCCTTGTTATATACCCTTGCACAAAGTGGAAATAGCCTCACTCCCAAATGTGTTTGTTCTTAACTTTATTCATCCCAACAATAGGTTATATGATCATTGAGAACATTTGTAAACAAAAGGCAGAAGCAGTATAAATATCTCCCTAGTAAAGACTAGCACAACAACATCTCCAAAGTATCTTATTTGGGCGCATCTTGTCAAACATTTGTAATTCTTCTTGAGTTCAAACATTTATAAATATGCTTGAGCTAATTTGAATAATTGAAATGTGTTTATAGTTGTCTATATAACCTGCAGATCTAAAAAAATCTTTTGTTTTATCATTATCATGCCACTCAACTTTGGTGCGATCACTTTCTTAGCAGTGTCTCTTTAGACTATTGGACAATACAAAAGTAAATAAGCACATAAAAACAAGCATGAGACTCACACAATGAAGTATAAGGTGGTCATTCACTCATTTCATATATGACTGAAAAAGTATATGAAGTATAAAATACATACTATGATATATTTCTGTTTCTACAATAGTGTATATGTGACGCCCCTAGATTTTCGCTAGGGATCGGACAGATATCTGAAGCGTCGGGACATGCAACACAAGGTTACCTACCCCCGTTCATGACATATAAGATGCAATGTTCCTAACATGCATCTAAAATTATATAATATTCGCAACGGATAATTTTTTTTTAGCAATACTATGCACCAAACTTATAATATCTCAAGTAATTAAAGCGTAATCTATTCATACTTAACAAAATAAACGTCCAAGATTACAGTGCGAGTCTCAGAAGACTGTAATCTCAAAACATGGGAGACCAGACTCCATATTTACACTACCAAAATATACTATCAGGCCAGTTCGTTGAGTAACTCGCGTAACTCGACAACGAGGCTAGAATACTGTCCAAAAAACTAACTATGGAAGTTGTACGCTCTGCATCGTATCTGTGGCATCTAGTCAATCTCCTCCAGTCTACCAATGTCTGCTCCCTGCTTTGATCCTCACACATCCCCTACCATTCAGGGGGAATGGTAGTTGGGACTACTATTGTGCAATTTGATTACAAATCTCAATAAATTAACAGGAAACTTCCACACAGGTTAATGATGCAAGTGAGGTAGTAAAAATATGAATGCATAATCAAATTTATAAGTAAGAATAGCATAACTTGACATAACAAGGCATGGAATAATAAGCATAACATGCCTTGACATAACATAGCATGAGCTGAAATAACTTGAACTGAAACTAAAACTTTGCTGACCTGACATAAATTTGAAACTTAATATGAACGTAAACTTGAATGAAATATAACGTGAAACATCACTTGAACGTGAAATACATGAACTTGGAATTTTATTCAATGGAGTTAATTATTAAAGTGACCATAGGGTGCTACACGGGTCCTCTTGAGCTGTGTGTCCCTTCCGATTATCGCATCACAAGACATGTATCAATACCAGCTGTGAGTGCGTTAATACGTACTCCACAGTTGTTGTGGCCCTAAGTATTTTACGTGTCTCACATAATGTACGCTCCACAGTTGTTGTGACCCTATACTTCATGCTCCACAGTTGTTGTAGCCTCATAAATTATTTGTGCCACACTTACTATAGACACACATAAAATAAAGTATGGCTTCATCGGTGTTAGAGCCTAGCGCGCTCCGGTGACCAACTAGTTAGTCCACATTCGCAACCAATTGACTGTATTTTGTCAACCCAGAAAATTTTATACTTATTTAGATACTTCAGCGTGAACAAAGGAATTCCACTAAGATATTACTACATTCTAACGCTTAAAGTCGTGATTGATATGAATAACTTAATAAGACTATTTTCTAGATACACAAACTGTATTCGAGACAGGATGACGTGAATACGAAATGAAAGAAGTCCTGACATAACGTAACGTGACCTGAAAGTAAGATGACAGACAGAACATACTTTGAGGTATAAATGTGACAGAAAATATTTCATAATATGGTATAATATGTAACATACAACATTTCATAACATGACATAATACGTGATAGTGAATATTACATGATATGACATACATGTAACAAATGGCATACTTAATGTGACATACTTGCAACAGATAATAGTATATGACAGAATATATTATGTAACATATAAGTATTTCGTGACAGAATAATTTGTATAATAGATAAAAATATGATGGCATGGCATGGTATGGCATATATAACAACATAAAAATATGATGGCATGGCATGGTATGGCATATATAACAACATACGAACATAATTGTAGTTCTCTTACCCATCACACATATGTAGTAAACTAATAATAAGTTAAAAGCTAACTTATCTCGATAGTCGCATTTTACGAGAATAAAATGCAAAACACAAGGAACTACAAGATGGTATTCTAAAAGTTAGAAATTTAATTACTAACAATTAGAAATGTGAATGATCATTTTACCCATAACTTAAGAATTTTACATCCTAACTCTAAAAATTATCAAAATATACATTCATCATGCAAATTTTGTTCTAAACTCAAATATCAACTCAGAAAAAAATTAAAATCATTCACAACTATAGAAAACGCACTACGGTCGAAACATTCATAAGTCATTTTTCTTGATTTTGGTTGTAATTTCTTTCATCTTTAAAACTCATGATTAAACCAAAATTTTGTAACAAAGATCTTCCTATCCTAAGTTTAAAAACACACTTAAAATATCCATTAAGAAAAAGCTAATCATCAACACAAAATATTTTGTAAAAAGATCCAAACTTTCTAACAAAAAATAAACCCTTAAATCACAAATTCTAACTTTATTAAAAACGTCTCCAAGAATTCAAAAAAAAATCAAATCTTACTTCTAACATATTCATAACATCATTCTAAAATTAACCATGCTTTAAATCATCAAACAAAAAGCACCAAAAATCACAAAACAATACTTGAAATTTTTTGTTTTACTTTTAGTCCAAAAATATAAACTTTTCTCTCAACTAATTTTGATAAATCTCTTGATCCGTGACTTAAAGACGTGTGATCTTCAAACTAAAATATCACATGGTTTACAAATGTGTCATAAAGAAGATCCAACCATCAAACTTAAAATCACATGGCTAAAACTTAATAAAACATGAATCTAACCCAACAACATCAAATCTTAGGCCTAACAGAAATTCTCTTGCATAGAAAAATCATATCTTTGGAACTAATACTAATACTCTTCAAACTAACATCCTAACATGCAAATAAGAGTTTTAGAATCATCACATAAAAATATCAAAGCCTTTGGAGTAAGATTAGACAACAAAATATTCAAATTTTCTCAAAATAAAAACTGTTTTTCCACTTCCTGTTTTCAAGTTTCTATATCTATGAAAATCTATCATAAAAAGCTTTATTCATGCAACAAAACCTTAATGAAAATTCATAAACACATGCTAACAACACTCCATAAAATTTATGGACCAAGATATGTCCATTAGGTTGGTCAAAATTTTCAAAACATAACATACTCTCCAGTTTCACGCCCAGAATGACCTTTCCATGGTTAAAAATACTTTTGACCTATCAAATAAGCATGGAATGAGACAAATAAGATATCTACGGAAATAAAACTCAAAGAAGAACAATTTTTATGAAGGATTCATCGCATTAAAATACTTGCAAAGGATCAAAAATATCCATGAAAAAAAACACATAAATCTATCCGAGAGAGCTCTTTTGAGTTTCTCTCTAAAAACAGGGTGAAGAAGTGATGAAATGAAAGGAATGGTGCCTTACACGCCTCTAGAATTCTGGAGGGTGAGGTTATGGGCTTGAATAATCTTTTATTGAGGGTGGCTATGTGACATAAAGTGGAGAATAATGAGGGGCGAGGACTGCCTGCAGCAGTTGTGAGATATGGAGGTTGATGGGGTGGATTTCTCCATTAAATCAAGGCACTATTGGGTGCAGCCAATGGCAGTGGATGGTCTACCATGTGGGGGAGGAAACTTCTTCAAGACTTTTTGCCAAGGTGGGCCACAACCAAGTGGGCTTCAATTTGGGGTTTAAAGGGGGTTTGGTTAAGATTTGAGATGCTACCAAGCTCAAATCCAGTTTTTCTTGACCCAATCAAGTTTCCAAGGTTTAAAAAGTTGGATAATAATGCCATAACAATAATTTGACAAATTAATAGTATGTGGAAGTGATTTAATCAAGTGATTAAACACAATACTAGAAATCAAATTAAAAATGGAGGCCAACTTTAGGGTTTGGGAAACCGTTTAGGGTTTTGGTCTCAACCAAGCTTCTGGGATTTTAATTGGACTCCAAACATTTAGGGTTTTACTAGGATTGAAACCCTCTTTAGTCTTGCACAATTTGGTTAATCAGATAAAACAAAGTTTTGCTTAGGCGGCATGATCTCACATCTTGATTTCCTTCACAAAACCATCTAATGGTTCATCATGGTGTCAAGTGTCTAATACTATTCACTATATGTGGCTAAGATCTTGCCAAGTGTGCAAATAAAACTTCTTTAACCTAATTTGGACATTCCACACTTTGATTTTGAAAATACTGTACTTAGTGCTCTTATCGAGGTTACTATTCACTCGAAAAAAATGCATAATAAACTTTATCTTGAAAAATCGTAAATATTCATATTAACCTATAGTGAAAATCGTTTACCAAATTCAACCCTGAAGTGCCCTTAAAAATAATTTCGTAGTTTCAAACATGCGGTTCATCCGAAATTATGAAAAATGGTTATTGCCTTATAAAATCCTAAATAATTAACTGAGTTTAATAACGTAGACCAAAACACATTCTAACACCATTAAACTCATATTTCTAGCACCATAGTGAATGATAACACTGACTATGTTAACAGACTAAAACATGTGCAATTGATCGATTCGTAAAAACTTATGAAGTTTATACGAGATTCCTAAATTCAATAGAAATTCCACCAATAAATTTCTAGCGGGCTATTATATCCTCCCTTCCTAAAAAAAGGATTTCATCCTCAAAATTGATGCAAGTACAAACATAAAACACGCTCAAAAGAAGAAGTTGCTCACAAAAACTATTGCCCAACACTGGACATATCAGTACTGGTTAGCTCTGGTGGAAGTGCATTGATGTCCGTCGGCACAGTGTGTTGGGGTAAGTAGTAGAACACATCGTCTTCTGAATCATATACCAAATTTTCAAAATGACTTGGTTGGGGGGCTGCACGACCTCGACATCACTACTGTCTCCTGACCATCATCCAACAAACGCCCACAGTGAGTCGACGACATGGATGAGCCTAACATAGCGGGCTCAACGTCCGCGGCTGCAGCACGCTCCCCCGCTACTCTATTGGACTCTGCTTAGTCCTGTGCCATCCTAGCCTTGAAATTATCTTGTTCTAGCCACATGGTCGGGTGCAATGGAGGGTAAAACTCCTCATGGGGTAAAGCTCTCCTCTCATAACCTACTCCGTTACTATCAATGTATAGGATGTGCATACAGTGGTGCTCTTGGCATTCCATCTTATGCCAATAAGTGGTAAACTCCCTATGCAGCTCAGCTAGCCGTCTTTTACAACACTCTTCTTACATCTCACACACTAGCTGTGTGAAAAGGGTTGATTTACTGGCGGTCTTGTACTCTCGAGCCATGGAACTGCAAAAAGAACAAAATCAAAATGGAGAATATTCTACAACGTACACACTAAGAATGGCCCACAAAACTCTGAAATGGAAACATATACTTTATTGATATCCAAACAATGAAATACCATATCTGATATAGCAGTCCCATACAAAGTGAAGCACAAAAGATCGACTGAGCCGAAAACAAAACAAAACAAGACTGGATTAGGTATGAAGTAACTGGGGGTACTTGGCTTGCATATCGACTTCTTTCTCCCAAGTTGCCTCTTGAATATTATGGTTTTGCCAAAGTACTTTGACCAATGGAATCTTGCGGTTCCGTAACTCTTTTTTTTTCCAGTCAATGATCTGTACCGGCTTCTCCTACTAGGTCAAGTTGGACTGTAAATGTACACTAGTGGGATCCACCATTGCCGGTATCTGGTTCCCAAAACTCTTCTTCAAAAAGGACACGTGGAATATATTGTGGATTCCATGGAACTCGGTTGGCAACTCCAGACGGTATGCAGCTACTCCCACCTTCTCCACTATTTCATAGGGTCCCACGACTCTTGAACTTAATCTTTCCTTCACTTCGAAACAGCTTACTCCTCTGATAGGGGATACCTTCACATAGACCCAATCTCCAACTTCGAATTCTATAATCCTCCTTCAATTATCAGCGTAACTCTTTTGTCGACTCTGTTCAGTTTTCATTCTTTCTCTAATCATGTGGATTTGATCCTTTATCTCTTGCTAGACTTCGGGCCCAAACACTTTGCTTTCCCCTACTTCGTCCCAATACAACCCAGTTTCCCTCATTTTCTAATACACAGGCTCTTAGCATATCTTCCAAAGTTTGGATCGTCCTTTCTATTTATCTTCACAGAAAAGAATATTTACTCATGGAGATGAAGAAAGTCGATGTATTTGAGTCTTTTCATGGACGCATGAAGGCTGAAAACATGGCTCTAAAATATAAAGATAATGGGAGTTTGCTTAGTACATAATGTTACACACATCCTATATACAGAAAACTCATTCACATGAACAGTGTTTGTGAAAACTAAACTTGCGTGATATCACTTGAAACGCCATATATACTACTAATTAATGATCTTCAGCACTGAAATCTGGCTCAGCAGGCTTCGGTGGTAGTAGCTGTAGCACTCTTTGTGGTGCTCTGGTACTGGTGCGTCCACCCTTTGGTAGTCGCAAGGCTTGAAGTAAATGGGCAGCAAACCTCGATGCAAAAATAGTTGCACCAAGACTTGCCGAGGTCCCAGCTTCATTTGCCAAAGCAAATTGCTGTCTATTTTCAGCATCACGCAAAGCCCTCTCATGGTTTTTCTTAGAGTAGCGGCGCCTAGCTGATTGGATGAAACAGGCCGCCCATGTTCTCCATTGTTGGGAGTAGAACCTGACAGTCATTTTTGCATATTTAATTATATCAAGGATCATTCGCGCAGATGTGGAAGATTTTAAGAGTTCAAATAGCGATTATTGTACTCTTTTTATTAAACGCTTCAATATTTGTTCAAGTTATTATAAATTATTCTTGTTACAATGATAATGCAACAGAGCAAGAAAAACCATCATCTTTGTCTGTTTTGATAGCGATAGAATAATTATCCAAAAAGTTAAGAGGCATGGCTTAAACCCTTACTTGAAAGTGTGCTGCAACTCCTTGCTGTGGAGTTTCCGCAACTGAGAAGCCACAGCCTTCAAATCCTCGGCCATTAGAGCAAAGTCTTGAACCTCTGCTTTTTTGCAACCACTGTTCTTGTTGAAATTGGGAATTTGGTTGAGGACTGGGCATATAGGGCCCAAGTAAGAAGCTCTTCTCCACAAAAGTCGCCGGCTTTAAGATCAGCAGTGTTGAAAAAACCAGTTATTCCACCATTGGTAGTGGAAGTGGCAAGGTTTCCTCGCATGATAAAGAGCATCTCGTCCACTGGATCCCCTTCACGAACAATGTAGCTGTCTTGTGTGTAAAGTACCGGCTTGAGGCGATCAACCAGCGGATCCCACAGTTGTTGATCCATCTTTCTGAACATGGGCACCTTAAAGATAAAATTAACTCAATGAACACCTTAGCTAAAAATAGGACAAGATGATGCACAAAAACAATCATGGGAAGTATTACCTTCATAAGAAGATCGAGGCAAAGATGGCGCTTTATGTCCCTTCTGAGATCCTTAGGAAGGTTACGGATGAGATTCTCTTCCTCCACACCTCTTGTTTCTAGCCACTTGTACTGTTCATATCGTCTAACCCTCTCCCTTAATTCGGTAGGGAGCATACGTTGGGACATCCACTGTTCGGCATCGGTCTTCCTCACTCTCATTTCTTCTACTCTCACGGTTGTGGATTGCAGATATTTCTAAAACAGCACAAGAAGCATGATATATATCACTAGGGCTGTAAGCAGACCGACCGAACCAAACGGACCGACTGGACCGAGACCGGATCGGACCGAGTTCATTCGTCCGGTCTACGGTCCAAAATTTATCGGACCGAATTAATTCGGTCCGGTCCACGGTCCATGTATTTTTCGGACTGGACCGGACAGGACCGAACCTAAAAAAAAAAAAATTATATATATAATTAATTATATAATTTTCATCTAACATAATCATATCACTAACTACAATATAATTATACCATATTATAATTAAGTATAGACTATAGTTATATAGTTATACTTGTACTAATATTATTAATATATAGCTATACTAATATACTATATTACTAATAGTCTAATACTTTATATTAATACTATTATATAGTTATACTAATCATGATTCATAATAACTAATCACTATAAGTCTATAACTATATATATTTAGTATCAATATATTAATATATTCTTTAATATATTATTACTACTATTAAGTATGAAGAGTTATAGTATAAATTAATTTAGTATTGTAAATAAATTTTTTTTATTAATTGATGTGAAAAAAAAAGGGCCGGACCGAATGGACCAGACCGGATCGATGACTACCGGTCCGGTCCGGTCCCTATAGGAGTTCGGTCTGGTCCGGTCCGGTCAAACCATGGACCGAAAAAATTCGGTCCATGGCTGGACCGGACCGGACCGGCCCGTTTACACCCCTATATATCACCTTAGTCCATTCTAGAACAATGAGTGTTCTGGAAATAGCTTTTTGGTTGAAGTTGAAGTTGAAGTTGAATGGATGGTACTAGAAAGAACAGACACATATCATCATGTTTTCGTCAGTAATTGTTGAAGAATAATTCCACATTGTCTGTGGACAAGGTCTTGGATATGTTTATAAGGAATGAGTAATCCTCTCTTGAAAAATCGATTTTATAAGATAAGTTAGGTCCATGATTTAATCATGGTATCAAAGCCTGCTACAGGATGAATGGAGCTCACACTACTTACCACATGATAAGGACCAGGAAAAATACTGGTCTGTACATGAGGAAGGGTGTTAAGGAATAATCACACATTACTTGTGGACAAGGTCTTGGGCATGTTTATAAGGAATGAACAATCCTCTCTTGTGAAACTGATTTTATGAGATGAGTTAGACCTATAAATTTCTTCAGTAACATAGCAACTAGAAGGCTAAAATAGAATACAAGAACTGTCGAGAGTAAAATACACCTCAAAGGTATTGACTGAAGATGGCTGGAGTATACGTACAAATAATTAAGCATGTAATTTATATTGACGAATTAGCTGAGAATCTGATAAAACGATTAGTTGGAAGGTTTAGATGTGGTGTACATGGATTGAACAAATTATAAGTGGATGAAAATGTTCTCATAATGCTACAACAATAGATTGGCAAGAGAATCCATGAGGACCAAAGTATTACCTGCATATTGCCTATAAGTAATGAGAATAAGACCAACCCAGCAATGGCCATGGAAACAGCAAAGACTATCTCCCAGAAATATGTACTTGTATCCAAGTTTTGGCCAAGAGAACTGAAAGATCAAAAAGGAAGGGTACAAGTTAAAAATGGCTTACTATAAGTTGGCAAGCTTTGCTTGGAACATACGAAAGAAAGCTTTAATAAGAAAATTTTTGTGGCGGCCAGTACCCTCGCTGTGAGATCATCAATATCGATAGACATATGAAATGGACCTATAATATTTAATGAGTATTGATGCTCGCCGAAAAATTCATACTGACAATAACAAATGTTGTAAGGCCCCCCTCTTTCACTTGAGGCCTTATGTTCAAACAAAAACTTGACCGGATCTTTTTTTAGGATTTATATATTACTAACCTCAGACTACGCAATCCCCAGCAGGAGCAGTAAGACAATTTGTCTAAAAAGTCTTTTGATTCCACCACTCCAGATTCAAAACTTTAGTAAATATTCCATAGTCGAACGGATCAGAGGTTGAGTTTTCCTTCTGATCATCTGGTTTGACAATACGACAAAACTGACTAATTTTATCCAAATAGCCACCTTCACTGTGGTTTTTAGCACTGCAGGAAAAACCTTGATCTGGACAACCTGTAATGTTCCTACTGCACATTTTTCTCCAGCAAGCAACCTGACGTTCTATGCCAAACAAGTACCAAAAGGCTCCAACTACCTGGTACATACATTGTTCGTTAACAGACAATCTTGGATTAATAGGTTGAAGAATTTGAACCCAAAAAATAGGTTACGTAATTTACGTGACTAGCTAGCATGTAGAGGAAAAGATTATAAGCAGCTCCAGCCCATGCTGTCTCAGTCAGAATGCCAGAGGTCCTAGTTACTTCTACATATAGTGGGTAGATCCGCAAAAGCCTCGGCACATATTGGGAGAAGATTACTGCCTTCAACATTTCCTTCAACAAAGGCACTTCCCTTTTCGGCGCCAAAAGTACTACCACCTGCAACAAGTCAACTGAGTAATAAACCAGATTACAGATACTTGAGATTGATTGAGTATCACACCCATACCTGTGGGCAGGGAAGGATTGCCAGAATGTCGATAATGAAGTATGTGGACAAATATCTTTCTGCGATTGCCATAGGATCAGCAATCAACTCTCCCCTTCCAAACACATGACGAGAAGAAGGTGGGATAATCCCAGTTCGAAACTGAAAGTATATATGTATTGCATAGAAAGCATCTGTGACTGAACGAAGAACAGAAGCAATAATCGCCAGAGTTTTGTCCAATTCAAAGCTTAAGCATTTCTTCCCCTCATTCACCTTCAAAACTGGGGTGTAAAAGAACAGCGGTTCCAATGCCACTGATAACACACAAGAAAGCACAAATATTTTATTCCATGTTTGAAGAAATTGATCCTGAGGATCAAGGATTTTAGTCTTCTTAGGACCTGAGTGATCTTTTCGCGGCTGACCATCTACAGAAGGGATGCTTATTGGTTGTTTTTCAAACTATTAATTGTCTCAGACCCTCTCTCAAACAATCCTCTCCGAAAACTCTCAAAAAATCTGTCAAATGTGGCTCTAGAACAGTTTCTTGAATATTTTCGATCGTTCATGGAATGTGGGTGCTCAAAACTGGAAGATTTCTCCGAACTCCAACTTTGAAACCTGGAAGAAAGCATTTAAAGTGTCAAATTCCAAACCAGAGGAAACCGGGCAAATCAATGGAGACTGTTGGGGGAAGTACTCGGGCTTGAACAAACTAACCTTGCAAAATTATTTCGCCTGGAATCCATTCCTGCGGCCAATTAGAACTCCAATAGAAAGAAACCAAAGCCACTTTACTTAAAGATATCAAAAACTGAAATCTAGGCCCTGCAGAAGTAGAAGTTCAGATTCCATATTTTCTACAATGGAATCACAGAATGTCCCATGCTATGAAATGTGAAAGCCAAACAATATGAGGAAGAAATGTGATATTTTTAGCAATTTTTTACTAATATTTATTACTTTTCCGAGCAGGGACTAATATTTATTATTTTCCCCTCTTAATCGCGTTTTTACAGTCAGCAGTAAAAATTAATTGGAATTGAAAACTTTGGTACTTTAGAGACAGCAGGATAAACGATCAAAATGTAAAGCAAGTTTCTCAACAAGAAAATAAAACGCCGATATAACCTGATCTGTTTGGTTGCAGAGAAAAAAACAAAATTAGATATAATTGTCTTTTACTAGTATGGTTTCATCCTTGATCAAGAAAATCACTCAAATATCAACTTTCTCTTTGTTTGATGAGTAGAGTGAAAGGAAATAAAAGTAAAAGAGAAAATTTGCACTGTTATCTATTAATTTTGTCGGCGCTTCAGAAAGAAAAAAAAAAAAAATAGAACAAAAAATAAAAGCTAACCATATCTACCAAGCGAAACTGGTGAAGCAAACTCAATATCAATGTACAGGGTCTACCAAACAAAAACTGAAACAGAGTGAACGAAAATGCATACAACTGAGCATATTTGTAGTTCCTTACATCTGTGTTGCTTTCATGGATGCTGAGAAACAGCAAGAATGGTCTTCGGTATTTGAAGAAGAACTTCCGTGAAGAAGAAGAAGGCAGAGAGCTCGGAAGAAAGTTTGTGCGAGCGATGACTCTGAAGTTAGCCACCAAAGTGAGCCTCCATGAAATTATTGAGCTCTGTAACTTTGTGGAGGCACCCTCCTGGTTCTACTTTGTCCGAGTTAGAATATTCAAAACAGAGTATGTAATCTCCCTTAACCTCATTGCAGGAGTAGTCGTTGATATATATAGACTAGAAACAGATAAGTTTGTTACAAGAGATTGCAAGTATCTAAACCAGATTACATCAAAATATTTAAATACAAAAGGTTGTTGGGATATCTTCATTGTTTGAATTTATATTGCTGTTTGATCACATTCGAGATTCTCGGGGGTAGCTTCAACAGATTCCTTAATATCCCCCTTCAAGTGCAACGGGGAGGCACATACGTTGAGCTTGGAACAGAGTAATTTGAATCGTGAGGACACTATAGGCTTGGTTAGAACATCAGCCAGCTGGTCCTGAGTGGAGATGAACGAGACTGTCAAATCTTTGGCAGCAACTTTGTCACGTACAAAGTGAAAATCTATCTCAACATGCTTCGTCTGTGCATGAAACACTGGATTAGCCGACATGTATGTTGTACCTATATTGTCGCACCAAAGTGTAGGCGCATGCGGAAGTGTAACTCGGAGATCATGAAGAAGATATTGAATCCATTGTAATTCGGCAGCAGTGTTGGCAAGGGCCTTGTATTCTGCTTCGGTGCTTGATCGGGACACGGTTGGATGTTTGCGAGAGCTCTAGGAAATTAAGTTCGTGCCAAGAAAAATGCAATATGCACCTGTGGAACGACGACCATCGGGGCAACCAGCCCAATCCGCATCGGAAAAGGCTTCAAAGTGCTAAGTGGATGACTTAGTGATAAGAAGTCCATGAGATCATTTATGCTTGAGATATCTGAGTATGCGCTTCACTGCCTGCCAGTGTATCTTAGTTGGGCAATGCATAAATTGGCACACACGATTTACAGCAAATGCCAAGTCGAGACGAGTGAGTGATAAATATTGGAGTGATCCAACAGTGCTTCGAAAAAGGATTGTATCTGGAAAGGGATCACTGTCATAAGCTGAAAGGGAGTGAGACGATGCCATAGGAGAGGAGATCGGTTTAGCTTCAAGCATTTTCGTGGCCTTTAGTAAGCCAAGTACATACCGTTGCTGAGATAGAAGTAGACCCTCAGGTAATCGTTGGACCTCAATACCGAGAAAAAAATTAAGATCACCTAGATCTTTAACAGCAAAGTCATTCCGTAGAAGTGCAAGTAGCTCATCAATAGCAGATGGGACCGAAGAGGTGGTGATGATATCATCAACATATATAAGAATAAAAATTGACGTGGATCCACCATGAAAAATGAATAAAGATGAGTCGGCTTTTGATGCATGAAATCCCAGATAAATTAGACAAGAGCTTAACCGTGAAAACCAAGCCCTTGGGGCTTGTTTGAGGCCATAAATGGCTTTGTTGAGGCGACAAACATGAGATGGATATGATTGATGTGAAAAACCAGGTGGTTGAGTCATATATACCTCCTCAGAAAGTGTCCCATGGAGAAATGCATTTTGAATGTCAATTTGGCGCATGGCCCAACCAGCAGAATAAGCTAATGAAATAACAGTTCGTATAGTGGTTGGCTTGACCACTAGACTGTATGTTTCCCCATAATCCAAACCTGCTAATTGATGAAATCCTTTGGCTACGAGCCGCACTTTGTAGCGCTCAAGGGATCCATCAGATTTTCTTTTGAGTTTGAACACCCATTTACATCCCACTATATTCTTAGCTGCATGAGAAGGGACAAAGGACCACGTGTTGTTTCGAAGCAGAGCATTAAACTCATCTTGCATTGCAGCTCGCCACTCTGGTATTTTAACTGCATTGGTGAAGCAGGTTGGTTCAGTTATTGCAGCTGTTTCA
Source organism: Pterocarya stenoptera (assembly GCA_003123785.1). Classification (NCBI taxonomy): domain Eukaryota; kingdom Viridiplantae; phylum Streptophyta; class Magnoliopsida; order Fagales; family Juglandaceae; genus Pterocarya; species Pterocarya stenoptera. Next base: position 135,926 of record QEOT01000424.1, read on the forward strand.
GCAAGTAACACTCGGGGAATGGGATACCGAATTGTGCCATCTGTATGTTGCCGAGGTCTGAATATATTGGCTTGAGACCGAGTGATCATGGGGTGAGTACGAGTAGGCGCTAGTGCTGGTTGTATCTCAGTGACAGAAGGAGCAGTAGGAGACCAATGTATAGGTGACTGATTCGATGCCATTGTAGGTGATGAAACAGTTTGTGGATTAAACACATCTGAGTCCGTTGGAGAAGAGAGTAAAGGTAATGGTAGAATTGCATGAGCTGTTGATGAAGATTGAGATGTAGACCTGCAAATAGGGGAGGCAAACAGAAAAGAGGATTCATCGAAAATAACATCACGAGAGATGTAGATTCGGTTGGTGTTAGGATTTAAACATTTGTAACCCTTATGATGCATGCTATATCCGATAAATACGCATGGAGTGGAACGGGGCTGCAATTTATTGTTGTTGTAAGGTCTTAGATGTGGATAGCATGTGCACCCAAAAATTTTGAGAAAATTATAATCCGGACTGCATTTGTATAATTTTTCATATGGGGATAAATTATTGAGTACATCAGTAGGCATGCGATTGATAAGAAAACATGCGGTTTGACAAGCTTCATCCCAAAATTTCTTTGGTAAGGAGCTGTTGGTGAGAAGAGCAAGAGATGTTTCAATGACATGTCTGTGTTTTCGCTTAGCACATCCATTTTGTGCATCTGTATGGGGACATGATAATCGATGATGAATGCCTTGAGTTTGAAGATGAGTATGCAAGGACCGATACTCACCACCCCAGTCGGACTAGAAGTTTTTAATTTTAGTATCAAATTGCCTTTCAACAAGTGCTTGAAATTTCAGAAATGTTGGATAAACATTGGATTTGCATTGAATCGGATATAGCGAAGTAAATCTAGAAAATGCATCAATAAAAGAAACATAATATTTATTTCCAAGATGTGAAACAACTGGTGATGGACCCCAAACATCACTAAATATTAATTCTAAAGGGGATGAAACCACATTCGTAGAGGAAGCAAATGGTAATTGATGACTTTTAGCTTGCAAACATGCAGAACATGGAGCTTTGGATTTATTTGCAGAAACTGGAAGCTGAAATTTGGAGAGGACACGCCGAACAATTTGAAAAGCTGGGTGACCCAAGCGACGATACCAGTTGACGTTTGTTGTGCGTTCACCGACAAGTGCTTGTTTTATTGGACTGGAAGGAAGCTGATAGAGACCATTTTTAAGATGGCCTTGAAGAATTATTTTCTTTGTGCTGCAATCCTTAATCACAAAGTGAGACGCATGAAATTCAAAAAAGACAGAATTGTCATGAGTAAACTTACTGACTGAAAGGAGATTTTTAGTAATGTGAGGAACGTGAAGCAGATGTTTTAAAACAAAGGAACAAGCGAAAGTTGAAAGAAAAGATGAGCCGATGTGATTAATTGACAAACCTGAGCCATCACCAACATGCATCTGATCAGGGCCGTTGTAAGGTTCTGCAGACAAGTTGAGATTGGAGAGATCACTGGTCAGGTGGTGGGTTGCTCCAGTATCGGGGTACCAATTCTCATCAGGAGCATTTTGTTGAGAAGTATAATATGCTTGAGGGGTCGGGGACGGGGCTTGTTGAACAGCATGATCAAACCTATAGTGACAATTAAGAGCAATATGTCACACCTTGTTGCAGACCTGGCATGTAGGCCGATGGCCATTGGAAAAGGTACTCGTGGATGGGGAATTACGACCCCTACTGCGACCACGTTGGCCACGGCTACTAGTGTTATATCGACCACCAGAGTTGTGATAGTGGGGCCGTTGGTTTTGCCTTGATTTGGGTGATTGCGGGAAGCCATATTGGCAGAGGACATGGCAAGATCTATGGGAGTCTGATGTTGCTCAATGCGCTGTTCATGCGCGAGAAGGTGTCCATATAATTCATCAAGAGGCAAAGGGTCCACACGAGTGGTCACGGATGTGACAAAGGGATCATATTCAGTCCCTAAACCTGCAAGTAAATAGGAGACAGTTTCATAAGGATTCAATGGCTGTCCGGCAGCAGCAAGTGTATCACTGAGAGCTTTCATTTTTTGAAAGTAGTCAGGTATGGTAGAGGATCCTTTCTTCAATGTGGCAAGTTGATAGTGAGTGCGAGTGATACGGGCTTGAGATTGTGAAATGAACATTTTTTCTAGAGAGAGCCAAAGATCTCGAGAGGTGGTGCAGCCCATGACATGCGAGAGGATATTTTCGGATAGGGAAGATATGAGAGTACTGAGAATGATCTAATCCTGTTGGCTCCATAGTTGAAATGCTAGGTTTGAAATGGTGGCAGCAATATTTGGGGTAGGTATTGGATTGGGTATGGTGGAAGATGGAGGAGGGTTGGTGCCATCAACAAAGCCATAGACATGCTGGCCACGTAGATAAGGAGTTACTTGAGCACGCCAGAGGAGGAAATTTTAGTGAGTTAATTTGATGGTGATTAGATGATGAATATTGGTAAGGCTAGTGGTAGGAACAGAAATGGTATTCTGGGTTGGCTGTGGGTGGGTTCCAGTAGAAGATGGCGGTGAGGATACAGGGCTGTCCATTGGAACAGAGAAAAGACATTTGTCTTGGTGGCTCTTGATACCAAGTTAGAAGATTCAAAATAGAGTATATAATCTCCCTTAACCTCATTGCAGGAGTAGTCGTTGATATATATAGACTATAAACAGATAAGTTTGTTACAAGAGATTGCAAGTATCTAAACCAGATTACATCAAAATATTTAAATACAAAAAGTTGTTGGGATATCTTCATTGTTTGAATTTATATTGCTGTTTGATCACTTTCGAGATTCTCGGGGATAGCTTCAACAGATTCCTTAGTAGTCCGAATCTCACAAGTCACACTAACCATAATTCGTTGTTTTTATAAATTAATTTATTTTTAATATAAGATTCTTAATTAATTGCCCACATGGATGTGACTTTACTTTATAGTCTTCTTTTCTTTATTATTTTAATTGACCGTTTCAGTCAAATTTTTCTCTAAAATAATAATTGGCAAATGATAATTTCAATCTCATAGTAATATAGCACATCTATATATAGTTTTTATATATATATATATATTTATGATTTTTCTCTTTTTCTTTTTTTTATAAGTACAAACACCGTATTTACAATTGAATTACAAATCAATAAATATGAAATACGGGTTTGTTTATTAACACAATACTTGGAGTTGGAACATCTCTCTATTTTTTTTATAATCTACAAGGTGAGTGTAAAACCCATGACTCATTTTGGCAAAGTTAATTTTTAGTGCACCGTTGAAAAACTTATTTTCCACATATTATTCATTATATATGTTCCATAAAGGCTCATTGATGCTATCCAAATGGGGAGTCTTAACCTTAAATTGGCTAATACTACTTGAACTTTTTTTTTTTTTTTTAAAGGAAGAGTCAAAAGCCACCCACATAGTAATCTCATTCTAATTTTATTAATAACTCTCACTTATTACGGAGAAATATCGTAGTTACAACCCAAGATTTGGGGACTACAAATATCGAAATAAACCAAAACCCAGGCTTCCAAAAAGACTCAACCACAAAACAATTGGCACTAAGAAAACAAAGGAAAAAAAAACCGCAAAGCCAAAACCTGCAAGAAATAACCTTCACAAACATAGAGTAAGAAAGGAAATCACTGAATGCAAAGAAAGACATACCTGGAGAAAATCCAGTGCCCATAATCCGCTATCAACGTCTTCGAGATTTTTGTATATAGGGAAAACCCCATCTATCCAGCCAGATGTTACCTCTAATGGGAGCAAGCAGCTCAGATAAAGAAAGCCAAGAGCCAGTATGACCCTTAGCACCCATTTTAGCAAATCCATCAGCAATCAAGTTGCATTCTCTATAGCAATGAACAAGTGAAACATTAAGCCTAGGGAGACGACTCTAGATTTCATCCCAATAACTTTCCATATACCACATCTCTGATTCACCAGTTAAGCACTAACATGGAGTCAAGTTCAATCTCCTCAGAAAAAATGCCCTACAAGCCAATGTGCCGAAGCCCATGAAGTAAACCCATCAACTCTACATAGTCGTTAGAATTGTGCCCAGTGGCTTCAGCAAACCCGCAGAGCATATCACCTTTATCATCCCGAATGATACCTCCCGCACCCGAAGGACCTGGTTACCAAGAAAACAACTATCTACGTTCAATTTAACCCAACCTTGTTTAGGAAACTTCCACTTGACCTGAATAATAAACTAATTCCTCATGACATTTAAAGGCATTTTGAAACACTGTAATACACCTTCATCACACCGAGTAAGTAGATTAACATCCTTAAGCTTTAACGTAGCCCAAGAGACCCAATATTTAATGGAACACCAAACCTGATGAACCGACTCTAACAAACATTCCATCCTGGCCTTACAATGATGCCCCCATAGTTACCAAGTAATGATAGCCGGAAGAAGACCCAACAATTGACTCGGACAATTAGAATTTTTTGCCCACCTATACCAACACTCCACCCGCTGTCTCCAAGAACCACCTTCCATCCAAGGAACACCAAGAACAGTCGAACATATACGCTAAATTTTTTTAGCAAAGTCCCCTCTCGCAAGACTATGATTAAGATCTTCATACTTAGAATTAGAGCAACAATCACAACGAGAGATAATAGAAATACCAATTTTGTGAATTCTATCATCTACAGGAAGACAATCATGAATGGCCTTCCACATAGTAATTGATATTTGTTTAGGAATAGCAGGATGCCAGACCCATGTAGCCCAAGGGAAATCTGGACCCCTTGTGCGAATACAATTCCATGCGCTTTTAGTATAGAAATGTCCATCAGCATTAGGAAGCCAAATCAGCATATTCTTCCCATTATTAACCCAACCCAGTTGCAAGATAAGGTCCTCAGCTTTATGATGACCAACCAACCGAGTAAAAAGCTCCATATTCCATCCCAACCCAGTTTTACAATTTTCTAATTTAAGATTCGGCATATTAGAAATATGAATATTATCGCAAAGAGGGGCATCATCAGCCCAATTATCATGCCAAAAATAGAGTTTACCTTCCCGAACTTTCCATTTAGAATTAGTTTGCACTAAAGGAATACTTTGCAAGATAAGCTTCCAGAAAAGAGACCCTTTCTTAGGATCCACCATAGAAATATGTCTATCACCAACATATTTAGCAAGAAAAAAATTGGACCAAAGAGAAGTACCTTGCAGAAGGTTCCAAGCTAACTTCATGTGAAGAGAAGACTGTACTTCATGAAGGCTACGAATTCCCAGCCCACCTTCCGAGACAAGCTTGCAAAGATCCACCCAAGAATGCCATTTTTCCTTTGCTTTGCCATCTTTAACACTCCAAATAAAGGTGCTGGTGATTCTTTGAAGTTTCTCAATCACAGCTTTAGGAGTCCTTAAGATAGAAAGGCTATGCACAGGAATACTTTGAAGTACATGTTTTATGAGAATCGAACGCGTCCCACTGGATAACAATCTGGTTTTCCATCCCTCCAATCTGGACTGAACTTTAGCAATCAAGTCATCAAAATGAATAATCTTCAATCTACCAAAAATAATAGGAAGTCCCAAATAATTAAAAGGAAAACTCCCTTCCGTAAAACCAATGAAGCAAAGGAGAGCCCGACGCCTAGAAACAGAAACCTGATAAGAGAAAAACATAGAGGACTTGTTTTTGTTCACTACTTGCCCCGACCACTTTTCATACGTCTTCAACACATCAGTAATAGCTTTCAAAGAAGCCTTGCCACCGTTACAAAACAGCACCATATCATCAGCATAAAGCAGGTGAGAAATAATAGGGGTACCTCTCGGATGGAAAAACAGAATGATCTTGCCCATTTGAACTTGGTTTTTTATCAGCCTCTAGAAAATTTCCTCCACTAAGATGAATAAATAAGGTGAGATGGGGTCACCTTGACGCAACCTAGGACCACCTTTGAAAAAACCTTTGGGAACACCATTCATGACCACTAAGAACCAAAGATTAATAATGCAGTAACGAATCAACATACAAAAAAAAAATCAGAGAACCCGAAAGCTTTGAGAACATGAAAAAAAAAAAAGACCAGTCTACACTATCATAGGCCTTCGCCATGTCAATTTTCAAAGCAACATTCCCATCATGGGCAGGTTTATTTATAGACACTAATATTTTCAAATATGCTACAGCCCGAAAGGAAGGTTCCTTCTTCAGGAGAAATATTTCAAATACTAGTTGAACCTAATACTAAAAGTCAAGATATCTCTTCTTGCCGGACATAAATGGTTGATCCAAATAGAAAAAGTCGGTGTTTCTTTATTGTGGAAAAATGCAAATACCTTACATAGATCTTGTCTCGTAAGTCCTTATATAAAAAATCGTTGCTTTATTCCTTGTGGAAAAAGATGAGTAATAAAATGGATATATCAAGGGTTGTGCAAAATTGTGTTTGGAGGAGATACCATTTTCAAGTATCTAAGCCCTAGCATAAAGTTTGACTTTTGAGAATAAAGATAACCCATTTGGTAGTATCTAAAAAAAAAGCAAAACAAAAATATATATTTAAATAATTAAATATTTTATGCTGATAGTAAGTTGCCTCACTCACACACCCGCATAGACTTTGGCCATTATGAATTTGTGGTGTTTCTAGACTTATTTTTGGGTTTTTATTTTAAATAAGAGAATATGAACCTCTTTCAATGTTGGTTGTGTGATTGGTAAATTGTGTTTGAACACTTGACGCATTTTGGCAAGTGATTTGGCTTCAAAAAAGTTAAGTTGTTTAAATTATTTTTGAGAGTGTGGGTCAACTTTTATGTTATTTATATTTTATTTTTGTGATTTTTTATTTCTCATATTTTTGGCATCTAGACATTTTTTCATATGCATAAATTTTTTTTTAGGCCTCATGAATATGGGATCTTTGTGCATCGATTTTCATATTATGTCCACCAAGTGTTTGATGTTTTGCCTCAAATATTTACATATCATACACTTGTAAATCTCTTTACATGCATTCATATTCAATCATCATTTTACTCCCATTGCATATGTTTCAGATTTACGATAAGGTTTATGATTTGTCAGATTAATGACGAAAAGGGAGAGATTAGAGGAGCATATTGATGGTTTTTTATATTGTGAAATTTAGGGGGAGTTGAATGAATTTTTATTGTTCTAATTATGATAGTTTAATATTGAGGGGGAGAACTAATTATCATATTGAGAGAGGGAACTAAATTCTCAATATAATTTTGATGTTGGACTAGAACATGGTTAGATTTTGAATTACATTTTAAATCTTGTGAATTTTGATAGTACTAATCTTAGTCACTGTTCTATGTCAGCATTTTTTACTTGAAATTTCTACTTGGTTTCTTGGTCTGCTGTTTTTGATTTTGACAGGTCGATATTACATTCATCAAGTTGATTTTGTCACTAATCCGTCAAAGGGAAAGATTGTAGATGTAAAAGTTTGGCTAGGACTAAGTGGCTAGGTTGATAAGTTTGGATGGGATTAAGTGACTAAAATGATAGAGTTTATCCTATCATTAAGTTTGTAATTTTGGATGAATGTAAATTATTTATTGACTTTATCTATAACAATATTAAGTTTATCTATGAGGTATTAGAGATTGTTTAGATAAGTCATAAGTGTGAAAATCGAATCCCAAGGAATCTATACTTATCCAGAGAAGAGGTTGAACTGAAAGTTGTTACTGCATAGAAGATTTATCACTAGATGTCAGCATTCCATCAAGAGACATTTTTGTGATAGACTCGCCCCGTCAGCAAAGTCTTACTGAAACTAAAACTACTTTTAGATTGTTTATTTAAGGGAAATTACTGCTTAGGATCTGTAGAGATTTAAATCTAAATATTTTCTAAAACACTTTATAGTGCATATTTTGATGAGAAAATTCCTTGGAGAGTTTTCATATTGTTTCTCTAAGAGGGTGGGACTTGAGTGTGAGAAAATTCTATTTTTTTATCTCTCTATTTGAGTGCGTGCATACTCCGTGTAAGAGTTGAGGTGATCGAGTTCAGCCACTAGAGAAAGCCAATGTTTGAAAATCGTCAGAGGTTTTAACTTCTACTGCGGTAGAAGACAAATGGGTCATTTGTCTGGTCAAGTAAAAGTGTCAATTAACAAAGATTTTGTAATTAAACTTTACTTGTAATTGATTTTCAAATAATGAAATTAACTTTTCTAGGTTTGGCTGCCTTGTAGGGTTTTACCTTTAAAGGGTTCTTTAAAGGGTTTCCCTTCGATACCAAAATTGGTGTTACACACTTCGTTTATTTTATGTATTTGATTGTTTATTAAATTATTGCATAATTAACGACTAACCAATTTGTTGAGTAAATTGGTAGATATTTCCGCTGCGTTACGATATAGGATTACTTGGGTAATTTCAAGAGCCCTATAAAGTCCATTATAGATTCACAGTTTGGAAAGGCTTGGGAAGGATGGCGCTCGAATGAAGGCCGATATGACATGGGTTTGTGAAAATAAATTGAGACATTAGAAGATTTTCTGAAGACATGAACATATTGTTGTGGGCAATGACTCTCGTGTTAGATTTTGATATAACAAATGGTGTAGTGAATAAAGCCTCCAAGACACCTTTCCTGTCATTTTTGAGATCACACGAGAAAATGATGTAACTATAACCGATGTCTTGGTCTTTTCCAGTGGCCCCCCCAATGGAATGTTGATTTTATTATGGCAACACAAGATTGGGAGTTGAGAACTATCACAAAGTTCTATGCAACATTGTATTATGCAAGCATGACAGAAGGTACTATCGATAAGATGCATCGGAGCCCCTCCAAGAAATGTAGATTTATTGTCAAATCATTTCACCAGCTTTCTAAGGAGCCTTGGAATGACCATGCTCCCATGGAAAAGTAAATGGCAAACGAAAACTCTTTCAAAATCAACTTCTTTTTATAGACAACATCATTGGACCCGATTCTCATCACATATAATTTAAGAGAATGCCGGGTAATGATGTTGTATTGGTGTTGTATGTGTAAGAAGCATTTTGAATAAGTAAATCACTTGTTTTTACATTGTGAGGTGGTTAGAACCATGTAAAATAATTTTTTTCGCTAGAATTGAATTGTCAAGAGTCATACCTCATACTGGTGGACTTCCTTACAAGCTGGAGAGGCCTTCAAGGTAACTCACAAGTGGCAGTCATATGAAAAATGGTTTGTATACGTATGTATTGGTATATTTGGCAGGAGAGAAATGATAAGAACTTCAAAGATCGCGGGAAAATGGATGAACATAAAAGTTTCTTTTTTAAATAATTGTTCCTTCACCGAAACGGGTTGAACTCAAGCCGGCGCTCAATTGGAGTGCAATTTCATACTTTTTTCCCTTCCGGCATTATTTTTCAATCTCACCCCTTTAAGTACTGATTATGAAGTAATGTATGCTTACATGGCACCAAACTGAAATTATGTCCATTTATCAGCGTTTAAACTTAAATGCCCGTGTTTATCTTACAAACAAGGTTTCAGTGTAGCTTGTTCTTTGACTAGGTTTTTAGAGGAATTACGACCGAAAGAAAAGGGAAACAAAAGCAAATAAAAAAGGCAAATAGCCAAGGACTGCAGATCTTCCCCACGTCCAAACAATAGTAAATACTGTTTTTGAGTACAAGTATTCAATCCATTTCCCGGTTGGTAAGTAATGTTGAAGATGCGAAATGGTAACATTATTATAGCTTGAAATAGCAAAGTTCACATCAATGTAGCCAAATACAAGATTACAGACACTACAGTCCTCAACTTTCTATATAAAAAAGTATCTGAAAAGGCTATTACAAGAAACATTATATAACTTGTATTGGCATGATTACTTTCCCACTTGCACGTTGGTGCGGACTAAACAACTAAGATGTTCATATGTCCAACTTCGTTACTAAAAAGCCAAAATGCTGAGTAACTGAAAGAAGAACTCTTATTTTATTGATTAAATGTAATCCTATCCTAATAAATTTAAAGGCAAACCAGATGCGCCTCACCTTTCTCTAGGGTTCTCCTCATCTGATTGTGAAGATGGCGGTCCGGGGACAGAATCAACAAAGAACTCCTCCACTGAGATGAGGTAAAGCAATTAGCATATGACTAGCAACAGAGAGAGGAAACATGTTTAAATTTTAATCATGTAAATCAAGGAAAGAGTTCTCCTTGGGCTCACTTGAACACCAGCGTTAAAAAATTCAAAATGTGATGATGCCCAGAAACAAATGTGGTACTCATACCGAATTAATAAAGAAACCATGTTGATACTGCTACTATGATAAAGAAACTTTCCTTTTTCACATGGACACACTGGTTATTTCAGTGAATCAATACACTTTTTTTCACCTCTAAATTGCTTGAGTTCTATATGATTGTCTTAGAGATGTGTATGCATTTTTCCCATATATTTTGAAAAATATAATTTGCATTATGTTTTTACCAATCACCAAAACCATGCATATTGGCATCAAAATGAAGGTCTTCAATTTCAATTACCTATATCCTCTTGCTCGGGCGAATCAAGCAAAATTTCTGAATCTGATGGCAAAAAGGGGGAACCAGGATAATTTCCCAAGGCTCCTAAATCTGCAAAGGAATTGTGAAAGCAATGTATTAGCAAAAGCGTGAGCACAGGGAGAACAGGTTATGATATAACTGCTACGCAGTGTTTAGACGTAATGAAAGCAATTCATGGTGCCAGAGTCCTTTAAGACAGCTTCAAAGTTCTGAATGTATCTTACTTATCAAAAAGAAGAAGTTCTGAATGTATCTTGCCAAAAAAACAGAACCATTATGTTATGCAGAAGATCTTCTATCATAACTGAGCATGAAGCAAGAACAAATATTCAAAAATTTGTGTCACCAATTCCATAATATTTTTTTAACCAGCTAACAAAAACTTTATTGATAAACAGAAAAGGTAAGATCCCAAGTACAGGGGACATAATCATCTCCTCAGAAAATGAAGAGAGTAAAGCCTACGCCATATTAATTTATACTTCCTGCTTTCTTTTAGGAGGAACTTAACATAATTGAATGCATTTGGTGTTATTTTGGGAAGTTCAATAGTTAATTCGTATACTTCCTGCTTTCCATTAGGAGAAACTTCATCACACCTCTAAATGCCACCACTTTTTCAATTTGAGTCCTAAACTACAAATAGGTTTCAATTTACATCCTCCATCAAAATTCTTATTGATAGAATTGTGCCATATTACCTATTTTCCTGCATCTTAAATGTCAGATCTTAACCAAAGGTATTGGAGGTGCAAATTACAACTTTTCACAGTTTAGGATGCAAATTAAAAAGGGAGTGGTAGTGGTAGTTTGAAGGTGCAAAATGTAATTCTCCCTCTTTTTTTTTTATCCATATATTTTATTTTACTTTGCATGTGCAACCAGTATTGTAGCAGTTAATAAAGATAAGATACAAATTACCTCCCAAATTTGACAAATCAGCTGTTAGATCCGACAGACTGAAATTCCACTGGATCTGATCCAGTGATCTGAGAGAATCCCTGGAATTTCCAGCCCCACCATCTGGTGCAAGTTGTAATCCTACCGAACTTGCCACATCAGATGTAAATGTGGTATCAAGTGCTGACGTGTCCACCCCCATTCCAGAAATTTCTGATGCAGTGAAGGGGAAATGGCCACTGGATGCAACTGATGTAGGACTCACAGGCATCTCTGACATAGTGCCATTTGGCGGAATAATGGGAGCCACATCAGCACCACTGCTCTCCATCACCATACTTCAACAAGATCATAAATAATTGTGATTAGCATAACTTCTATCGAGCAAAAATTCTTATCTAGAAAGAAGCAAAACTGGGATTAAATTGTCGTTGAACGAATGGACCGAACCCGCCAAAAATCAAAATAGAAAAAGTTGTTCTTGCCGGGAGAATAGCATCGGAGACATCTTTATCTGAGGAGGAGGCTTCATATTTTGATGCAAATGTAAACTTGAGCATACACGTGCAAACAGACGGGCATAAACATGACTCTTCACAAAGAGAATATACCCATGCAAACACATCATTGCATGCATATGCAACTGAGAATTTACCAGTCAAACCATTTGAAATTCAAACAAGTGATCCAATAATATTCGAAGACAACATACACTAATAAATTGAACATGGACCAACTACATTAAATTCCATTACTTAAAATAGGTAATCAATGTTAAATGACATGAAGATTGAGAAGTGCTCACTCATTCCCAGAATTCATCCGTATGTGATGAAAGTTGCTTGGAGCAGGGACTCCATTAACCACATGACAGCTCGATATTCCACAGCCCATCGGATCGAGATGAGGTGGACCTGCTGCTGGAATTGGAGGTTGCTGTAGGATGGGGTATCCCATAGGTAAATTGTTAACTGCACTCCAAACAGGTGGCATTGAATAACAATAACAACAATAACATATAAATGCCACATAACAAGTCTTGCTCAGAACTTTCAGCCTCCATAAGAAATCATGAGCACCACACTTTAAGAGGCAACCGAGTCTTTTTACCCAGCACGCTAAGGAAGCAAAATTCCATAAGACAAAGAAAACCCAACAGAAATCCCCATGTATCCACTTAAGGTTTGGGAAAAAATAAAATAAATAAAAGAAACTAGATAGTAGCACCATTTTCATAAGTGGCCATGCAGAAACAGTCCAAAAACATACGGTTTATGTTTACATTTGCTTGGTATAAGGGGGATAAGGTTACATGCAAACGTAATAAGGAAATTATGGCTACCTCAAGGCACCAAACATCTCCAAAATTTATTATTCCAAGGAAAACCAGCCTCCCAAACCACCAGAGACTATTATAACAATTTTTTTCACTATCATTCTATTATTTACATGCAATAAAGGCTTATAAAGAAGATGAGATGGAACAGTTTCTGTCTAAAAGCTGTGTTTTCAAGTACAGCAATATTTATGGCTCCATTGCTACAAACAGGCCACTATATGCATTAATTCAATCAAGGACTACCATTGCTTTTCAAGAATGAAACCCAAAAGCCTTTTGACCATCTAATGAAGTGACATTTCAATATGTTGTGCCTTTGCTAACAGCAAAACTCCCATGGAGGGAAAGATAAGTTTTTTCGCGCACACAAAATTTCACACACACAATGACACAAACTACCATTGTTTTATCAATTTGCACCCTAAATTATAAAAAACTATCAAACTACATCCTAAAGTGCAACTTGACATGCACCCTCAATCAAGATTCATGTGGCACAATCGTAATGGTCAGATTTTAACCTAGGATGGAAATTTTGTAGTTTAGGGTGCAAATTAAAAATAAAAAATAAAAAAAAGTGGTAGCTTGGAGTGCAAAATATAATTTCTCCCATTCTTCCTCTTCTGCTTTTCATTCTTGGTTGTATAGCCTTCTTTGTCAACAGTTGGTTGTATAGCCTTCTTTGTCAACAGCTTCACAGTCTAGTGCTTCATAGCCTTCTTGACCGTCTAAGAAGTCAATGTTTCTTCCACAAAGAGGCCCTCATCAATGTCCTTGCTGCCTTGGCCGTTTTCTCCTTCAACTTTAGGGCCATCTTTGCCTTATCCGCAACAGCCTTTGACTTTCCAGCAAATGCCATGCCAGAACCAATTTGGTCACAAGCCATTAAGCCTTGCTACACAAGGGAGATAAGGATGGCATGCCGCTTCTTATATTTTGTTTAGTAGATGAACTTGATTCTCCTTTTGAAATTGGAGGCAGGGTTCTCAAAAATTAATATAACCCTTTATTCCTAATTAACAACTAACAACAGATTACATAATAAGCTACCTATTATCCATGCACGTTAATGTGTGCTCTCAAACAGCCATACTATAGTAGGTTGAAGACTTACCAGGCATGGGATGGATCCCATTCTGGATGGGGGCCAAAGGAACCTTCGGAGCTACAGGATACTTCATGAGATGATACTGATGCTCGAGTAGATGATTGAACAGTAGGATTTGTCTTTTCAATTTTAGCCGTATATAATATGCCCTGAAAAAGTCTGCATTTTCTTCTTCCAACTTTTGCCATACTGAATTAAGTAAATAATATATAAAAAGAATGTCAACTTAAGGTAATCTGAAGATTCTTAAAATAAAAAATAAAAGGTTTTCCTCTAATTTTACAATTACAGTGTAGGTCAATTTCTTACTCAAGAAACAAAGACATAAAAAGTGATGGAAATATCTCTAAATAGTGATATAGTGATCCAAAACACTTCGATTCCAGTTTTCCATTCCATTAACCACTGAAGTGTGATATCATCAAACACTTCTAATTAACATATTCTTAATGCAACGTACAAACAGAGAGTCAAAGAACAACAAATAGGTTGCCTACCCAGAGTTGTAAATCCGGGATCTATCCTTGCACGAGTCAAGAGGGTTTTAACCACCTCATCTCTATTCATATATAATTGCAGACATCGCTCTATTAGATTCTGGACCTACAACAGCCATTTTGTAGAATTAACATAACGATAGGAAAAATATTAGTTCATATCCTTTTCAAAGAAAATTAGAAAGAAAGAAAAAATGAAAAACAAACAATAGAAACATTAGGAGTAAGTTGCCTTACAAGTTCAATATCTTGGCGTGAAACTTTTTTGCCATCATTGCTCGAAGTAGATACTGAACCTGAATCTGTGACAGGAGCCTCAGTTGCATGGTTGTCTGGTTGTTCACCTTGGGACTCCTGTGAAACTTGGGTTGAGGATTGAATTTCTTGTATGCTCTGTGACTCCACAGAAGTTCACTTCATTTTAGTGACAAGTATCACAAGTGCTACAACTAGCAGAAAATCAGACACATAAATGCACTACCATTAGGGTTGAAAGAAAAGGACAGTAATATAATTTGATTTTTGAGAACCTGCGTGTATTGATTTTTGAGAAATCTACTATTGAGGTAGAATAAGTCTTCTCTACCTTAATATGAATGCATAAAAAGGATATGGATTAAAGGAAATCAATAGAGATAAAGATATATTAAACAGTTACCATTAATATCCAACTTAGCCAAGTTGTTTCTATCTATTTATCATATAAGTGCACATAAACCACATCTAATAGAAAAAGGGGCACCAATCATGCATCTCCTCGACATCATTAGAATTTGCAGAGTACATTGGTGTTTCAGTGTTTTGCTGGACTGTAGGGTACAACAATGTGGAGTTGTAGTAACACAAAATCAACCACCATAGTTTATCATAGCAAAGTATCATGGAGGTCAGACTGTAGGTTCAAAATTGTGCATTAGTCGTTATAAGCTAAATGGTAGTGGCATTATTTGGCAACATAATCTGAACTACGAAGTTATAGAAAATATAGTGAATATGAGATTTGGGCATGCAGTACAAGGAATAGTTTGTAAGTATGAGAGTTGAGAAGACAGTATGAGATATGGGTATGACACAATGGCTGTGCAGAAAATTGACTACTCAAAAATTTATAAAAGAAAGAAACTCTTAAGGCTTGTTTGGACTCCTAAGAATTCTCAAAATTCTCAAAACTTATCATAATTTCATTCTCAAACATCACTCAAACACAAAACACTTTTCAATTTCAAATGTTCAACTTTTTCATCTAATTATTACCTAATCATTATTCAAACACAAAACTCAATACAACTTTTACAAACTTTAAAACAAAAATAATATTAAAAACCTATATTCAACCAGTTTTTTAACTTAATAATATTTTTATTCAACTTTTTCTCTCCTTTCCCAAAACCCAATAAAACATCTTTACTCAAACCATTTCACTATTATTCACAAAATTATGAGATACTCTAAGTGTCCAAGCATGCCCTAAAAGCAAAAACAAGAAAGAGATTTGCATGCTAAATGCCAAAGAAGAAAATTGTAGAGTATTATGAGCAGAACCTGCATAGTCTTCATTTCAGCTGAATGCAGTCCAACCACATCTCTCCAAATAGCACATGCACTCCCGACTACAGCTAAGACTCTAAATCACTGAGATCAGATTGCTGGCATGTATATCTAAATATCTGGTTACCTGAGGCAGTTTTCACCTGGGAATCAAAAGATGAAAGATGTTAGCACGCTACATAACCTTAGAAGTGAAAACATAACCTAAGAAACAAGTTCTCTTCTAATGATAAAATGTTATTGATTTTATCCCAAAATATGGAGCATTTAAGCTTTCATAGGTCTCCAACTATGGAAGTTGTAAATCTGCCGGATGTCCTTGGTCATGGCTAAGTCTTCATTTTCTCACAATGGGTTCGAAGGGAATTATTAAAAAGGAAAACATGAAATTATGATGAATTTTATCAATAATCAAATATCTGATCAGCTGGAAATAAAACATTTCTCTGCCATTCTCAAATTTACCTACACATAAGTTGGGTAATATGGTAAAAATAAACTTAAAAACTCTAATCTTAAATAGAAACACTTATAAAATTAAATAATTTAATAAATAAAAATAAAACAGACCCCACATTACAAATAATCATCTATCATTAAAAAATTAGGAAATATTTCAGTGGAAATGTTTCGGTACTCCACAACAATTGTGCAACAATTTATCATCGCACTATTATCACATATTTGACAGTTTATTTCAACCATCAATGACACTACTAAACATTAATTCTCTGCAAATTTTTGTGCAGAAAACATTTCAAATCTCCCAGTACAATGACACAAGTTATCTGAAATAATTTTGTAGGCCCTACATAATGTTTTCAGTTAAAATAATATAATATCATTTTCCTTGTTATATAAATGATAAAAGTACTCCTAGTACTCTTATCCATAAATCTCCACAAGCCCCAAGCTTAAAGTAGATCGAAATTCAGCAAATAAGGCCATTGTAAACGGAAACCTTGTACATCTCGACATCATTTTTTTTTTACAAATCAAAAGAAAAATCTGTGTACATTCGTTGTTTCTTTTTCTAGTTCCTGACTTGTAACTAGGTTCAGTTTTTGTATACTTCCTGTGTNCATTTTCATATAATGGCAATATTTTTTCAATTTCTCTAACAGTAATACCTATCCACGTATTGAAGATAAATTTTTTTATCCTTTCTCCAACGGTAACATTTTGAATTCTTGCCTCAAATGGTAACATGATTTGTCATTTCTCTAATGAACATTTTTTTTTCTTTTCTCCAACGGTAACTTTTTTGTCTTATATGTAACGGTAATTTTTTTTTTCTATAAATATGCATTCTACTTGCATTCACATTCTCAAAAACTCAAGTCTCATCTCCAACTCCCTTCATCAAATGGCTCATTCCTTCTTTCGCAACTTGCTTACATACTTGTCATCTGAAGATGAGTTAGATGTTTTTCTAAATGCTGAGGTCGATGGAGAGTCATCGAGGCATCATGGCAATCGCCAACATCGTAAGTTTATTCGGCGTGATCATATTCAAGGGCACGAGTGCCTTTTTTGCAACTATTTCACAGAAAATCTAGTATATCCCTCGAATATATTTCGAAGGAGATTTCGAATGAATCGTCCCCTATTTCTCTGTATTCTAAATGAGGTAATGGCTACAAAACCACAAAATCCCGATTGTCTTTTGTGAAAACGATCACAAAATAGATGGTGGCCATCCGGGTTTGGATTATCCTGCCATATTGATGGAGCCCCATTAAGGCAGGTTTGGGGGTGAGAAATTCTCTAAAATCCTCATCTCATCTCAACTCATTATTATACATTTTTCAAATCTCCATACAAAATATAATAAACAATTCAACTTTTTCAAATCTCAATTCAACTTTTTCAAATCTCAAAATAATAATAATATTAAAACATAATATTTTAAACTTTCAAACAAAACACAAAATTCTCATCTCACCCCCCAAACCTACCAAAAACACTTGTCTCATAGACCCTCCCATGTAGTCCTACATCACATCATCACAACCTTACACTAGACATATAATCCCGAAGAATAGGCCTAAATTAATACCAAACAGTAAATGAATGCATACAAAGACATTAGGTAGAATTCAATATAACAAGAGCTTATTTAGTCCAAACTATGTAATTGACACCAACAATAAACTAGTAACAAGACAAGAGATACCACCACTCCAAATGCCAATGATAATTAATAATTAGTAATGATAATTAATGATACCAGAAAAAAGTGATGCACAAACTGATAATAGTCCCTACCCAAAGAAGTAAGTCTAGCTCACAAATGTCATGATAATTAATAATGATGCACAAATTGAATAGTTGCAAAACGAACCATGAATATCAACTCAAATACATTATAATTTATTTGAACAATTTCCAATACTGATCAAAAGAAAATTAATCGACTCAGCCAGTAAAAAAAACCATCTTTCTAATTCCACTCGAAAAATTTAAATAAGTAGAATTAGAATCATTCAATCAGTTTAGTAGGAAGGCTATGTATAGGTTAATATGGGTTGGAAAATGTCTCAAACCACCAAATCAAATATGGGATTCCTTAAACCAACATAGAAACAACAAAGGAATGAAAAATAAAATGCCCAAAAATTCATTAATTTATTGAAATTACTCAGAGCAGCTCAAGAACAAATGGGAAGTTCAAACTCAGCACAGGTCCAAAACACAAAGAACTAAGAGTTGGTTTTCGAAATTGCTCATTAGTAGCTCAAAACAAACAATTTCCTCAAATATCACCTCTCAAAAAAATGTTTCAGACCACCAAATCAAATATGGGATTCTTTAAGCCAACATAGAAAGAACAAAGCATGAATAATAAAATGCCCAAAAATCTATTAACATGGTTTGAAATTAATCACAGCAGCTCAAGAACAAACAAGAAGTCCAAACTCAGCATAGGTCCAAAGACAAAGAACTAAGCATTGGTTTTCGAAATTGCTCACAGCAATTCAAGAACAAACAATTTCCTCAAACATCACCTAGAAGAAAAATGTCTCAAACCACCAAATCAAATATGGGATTCCTCAAGCCAACATAGAAACCCTAGAGAAGTGAATTAAAAAATGCCCAAACAACAAACAAATAAATCAATGCCAACCACACTGATGAAAAAGAAAAACAAATCGAGATGCATAACTCCAAAAAGTCGAAAAGGTAACATAGAGCATCAAATATGGTAGATTTTGAGGACAGATCCAATTGAAATGCCAAACCCAGAAAAGCACTGTCGTAAGGACACACGATCGCAAACATATTTTAGTGGCCAAAGTTAGATCCAAAGATAAGAAAAAAAATTATATTACCCACAATATGCATCAGATTCAGCCACGAGAGAGAGATTTTGTGTAAAGTCGTGAGCTCGGAGAGGACAGAGTCCAGCCATGAGAGGGGGCTTTAGTGAGTAAAATCGTGTGAGAGACAAGTACAACTTACATATATTTGGGCCGATGAAAAGAAACCATTGTCAATGGTGACAACAGGTGTGACAGAGGACAACGTCGAAAAGGGTAACTGAGAGTGGAGAGAGAGGAACACGCGAGACTAACGACCCGAAAGGAGAGAGAAAGNGACCACCAAATCAAATATGGGATTCTTTAAGCCAACATAGAAAGAACAAAGCATGAATAATAAAATGCCCAAAAATCTATTAACATGGTTTGAAATTAATCACAGCAGCTCAAGAACAAACAAGAAGTCCAAACTCAGCATAGGTCCAAAGACAAAGAACTAAGCATTGGTTTTCGAAATTGCTCACAGCAATTCAAGAACAAACAATTTCCTCAAACATCACCTAGAAGAAAAATGTCTCAAACCACCAAATCAAATATGGGATTCCTCAAGCCAACATAGAAACCCTAGAGAAGTGAATTAAAAAATGCCCAAACAACAAACAAATAAATCAATGCCAACCACACTGATGAAAAAGAAAAACAAATCGAGATGCATAACTCCAAAAAGTCGAAAAGGTAACATAGAGCATCAAATATGGTAGATTTTGAGGACAGATCCAATTGAAATGCCAAACCCAGAAAAGCACTGTCGTAAGGACACACGATCGCAAACATATTTTAGTGGCCAAAGTTAGATCCAAAGATAAGAAAAAAAATTATATTACCCACAATATGCATCAGATTCAGCCACGAGAGAGAGATTTTGTGTAAAGTCGTGAGCTCGGAGAGGACAGAGTCCAGCCATGAGAGGGGGCTTTAGTGAGTAAAATCGTGTGAGAGACAAGTACAACTTACATATATTTGGGCCGATGAAAAGAAACCATTGTCAATGGTGACAACAGGTGTGACAGAGGACAACGTCGAAAAGGGTAACTGAGAGTGGAGAGAGAGGAACACGCGAGACTAACGACCCGAAAGGAGAGAGAAAGAGTTAAGGATGTACAGTCATTCTCCAAATATGTAGCTCCCCTAAAATCAAACCATAAAATAGGGAATGAGATGAGAATGAATTTTTCATCCCATCCTCAAATTTTCCCCCAAAATTTGGGTATAACACTGTTTTAGTCCACCGGATGGGAATGCTCGAATAACTCAAGTTCAACTCCAACTAGATTCATTTAACAAACAAGTTCATAAATATTAATATAAGTTCGAATATTAAACAAGTAAATTTTGTATAAATTCGATTCGATTCGATTTAGATTCGTAAATAAAATTAGTATAAATTCGATATGATTCGTTTGAACTCGTGTTGAAGCTCGCATATGTTTTATATATGTATGTATTATATATATTATATGTTAATTATATTTTATATAATTAATTATATATTATTAATTAATTTATAGTTTATTTTATTTAATATATATGTTATGTCCTGAAATGTGTATATGATAATTTGTATAATAATATATCATACAACTTCAACCATTGATTTATTATATTATCTATATGTATTAAATAATTTAGTTTATTATATTTATCTTGTGTATTATTATTTTCATTTATAACTATAAGTTATTTTTATAAAAAAAAGTTATACCATAAGAATTTTGAATCAAAATTATTTGGTTGAATAGTTAAATGGTTTTGAGTTTTTTTTTTCTATAAAAAGTTTAAAAAAAATTATTAATCAAAAGATAAGATTAAGAAATTTCAAAATATCGAGTTCGAGCTCGAGCTACTCAAGCTCGAGTCAAATTCGAACAACATTAATGGTTAATGAATTGAGTTCAAATAAGGATATTCAAGTTTTATTTGAGTTCGAGCCAAATTCGAACAAGCAAACATGTTAATCGAGCTCAAGTACCCTTGTTCGAATTCAACTCGACTCGTTTGGTTTGCAACCCTAGGGATAGTCTTTCACTCTTCTGGTTTGGTGTTTATACTTTCGAGTTTCTACACTTTTAGGGCTCGTTTAGAAAGTAAAATGAGAAGAGAATTTTATATATAGTAATAAGATAGTTTGTAAATAATAGTGAAATAGTTTGAGTTGAGTATTTTTTTAGTTTTGAGAAAAGCGAGAGAAAAAATTGAATAAAAAAGATTATAAAGTTAAAATATTGTTATAATATAGTTTTATAATATTATTTTTTATTTGAAAATTTGAAAAAATTGTAATAATTAGTTTGAAAAATAATTTTTCTCATCAACTACTATTCACTACTCCACACCCACACCCTATGAAAAAAACCACATATCTTATGAAAAAAAAACTGTCAAGTGTGGGGTGTGGGAGTGAATAGTGGTTGATGTATAGCAAAACTCTAGTTTGAAAATTTTGTATTTGAATTATATTTGAGAAGGAGATGGAATGAGATGAGATGA